>BSUD01000002.1:12269168-12289561 GCA_033239045.1 Fagopyrum esculentum | reverse complement strand
TGCGGTCGGAGGTGGCGGCGACACTGGCGGTCCGGTGAAGGCGCAGTCCGGCGGCTGGTGTCGTTCCTTCGTCCGTCCAAGCAGAGAGAAGCGGCTGCGAAGATGCGATGTGCAGTTGGCGAGGTAATCAGCACAAGCGGCAATTAGGGTAGGTTAAGAGGAAGGCAATTAGCGGATTAGGTTAAGATTAGTTTAATTAGGGTTTAATAATTAAAATTTTAAAATGGGCTTAGGAAAGTGGGCTGATGGTTGGCCCATGTATTAAACGGAACTCATAACCCGTTAATTGTTGTGCGGAAATTTATATAATACGGAATTAAATTCCGTATTTATAAATTATAATTATTTTTATTTTACCAACGTAAAATTATTTTAGGTCATTTAATTTATCAATTTATGTGAATGTAGGTCACATAAAATGATAGAATTAAACACATAAAATGATAGAATTAAACTCGTTTTATTTTACTTATTTATTTATTGACGATGGTCTCATCGGACTTTGTTTAATTTTACATTACCGGAAACTTAAAATTTTTGGTTATTACATTTACGATGCTATGTAATATTCATATTCTATATACTCTGAATAATGAAATGATCAAAGTCAGGGACTCAATTCACACAATAACAGAATAATCGTCCTCTCCGGTGGGAAAGCCGTCACCGGTCTCGATCTCTTGCTTCTGCACACAAACGACGGTCGTAGCCTCGCACATTCTGGAACACCTTGCTCCTTCGATCTTTCAGGCTCAGCATCAACGAGCCGAGCCCTTGATGTCGATATCAATCACTGCTGGAGGTCTTCATCGCCAACGGTAACAGTTTGGTAAGCTTCCCCCTCTTCCGTAATGATTTAAGGTTGAAGATGATGGAAATGTTACTGTTTTGGCATTTACGAGTATCGAACCTGTGACCTTTAGGTAGTTTCAGTTGTAGGAAAGAGCCGGCCGTAGGTTTAGAACATGGGACGTGTGGTAGGGTGAGTTGCAGAAAGTTTTGAACATTGGTATCGAAGCATAGACATCTTGCACCTTCTTTTTTTGTTTTTTTTCTTTTTCCTGGAATGAGGGCTTGAACCGCTTGACTTCGGTAATGAGTTTCGATACATTCACCGCTGAATTTTTTAAATATATGTAGTTTGATTTATTAAAATTTGGAAAGGATTCAACGGTCGGATTTAGAGTTATAAGGTCCCAAAGTAGGGTTATAGTGCAGTTTTGTAGTAATTGAGTGGTTTTGGCCAAGTATGAGATTTTATATGTTTTTATAGCAACTTTGAGTTTTAGTGTAGAATTTACGGTTTATTATTTTTGGGTTTTTATCGTTCTAGCTAGGGTTGAGATGTCATAGTATTTTAGTTTAGGTCAAATGTATGACCTTAGTGAGCTTTGGTTTCAAGTTTGAAGTTTGAAATCTTTCAAACTTGATAGATCCTCCTGTTTAGAGTGAGCCCGTACGTCTTTGAGATTTTAGTGGAAGTTTCTGAGTATTTCTGGACTTTTTTAGGTTTTCCGAACCTAGGGTAAATTGGTCATTTTACACCAATAAGGCTAGTTTGGTTTATTTTCGTAGATGATCCTCGTTAGCTTAGAAGTTGGAAACTTCTAAGATGTTAGGATATGTATTGATCCTTTGTTCCTTTTATAACCAGGCGTTTGAGACTTGACTCTTGCGAAATCGAGTATTAGCTTTATCGAGATTCGTGACTCGATTTAAGTATGTCATTTGGGCTTACTTAGCTGCTTTCATATATGAATTGATCATATGAGTGGTGTGTGTTGTATGTATTATAGTATGTTTATAATATTGATTACCGACGTATTTATTGGCCCAAGTAAATGGGGCGGTGGCATCATTTGTTCAGCGACTCAGCTCGTGCGAGAGACTGAAAGGTTCTCCGCGACAAGGCCAGACAGGGTAGACGGAGAGAATACTAATCCACTCCATGTGGTATACGGGTCGGTGCTGGATAAAGGGACGTAGACGAGAGTCGTAGACTTCTTGTGCCACAAGCTTAAATGGATTATGAGTGTATGACATTAATAAAGATAATAAAACGGATTCTGTGATAGCATGCTCTGTGTTCTAAATTTCCTTTATGTGTGTTTGTACTTATGTGTTCTACATATATATGAATTGTTAGCTAACGATATTGCAATATTGTTAGATGTTTTGCAGGATAGGATAGTTGTCGAGCGATTCAGATGGTGTGGTCATCCAGGGTTTCCGTACTTAAGCTTTAGTTCCCTTTTCCTCTTCTTCTTAGATCTTTCAATTTCTAAGACTTTTACGATATATACCGCTTTACTACTTCTTGAGAAATTATAGTAAACAAGGGATATCTATGATTAGACTTTTCTCTTCTTGTTTGATCCCTTGTGACTTTATGTGTTAAAAGCTGACTTTGTAGTAGTTCGTAATTTTGAAACAAACTTTGATGATTTGTGTATGTCTTATTCATTAGGACTTTTTTTGGGTACAATATGAGACCATTATTTATTAAATCTTGAAAATTAACGGTTGGATATATTTAAAAAGACTGTCAATTCCTTGCCACGTACAAGACTCGAGATTTTGCATCTTTATTATTATTTTGATTAGTTATGTTTGATTATGTTAAAAATTTTCTATAATTTACACGTGTTCTTGACAAATTTTAAGATTAATTATTTAATGTCTTGATTATTAATTTGTGTCAATATTAAGATTTTTGTGAATTAACAATTAAATTTTCTTTTATTGTCCTAAAGGCTAAAACATAAAACATAAATTTATTTTTAGATAAAATATTTAAAGGTACATGTCTTCAAACATAACTTAAATTCATGATTAGGGATGCTTAGGGATGTAGACATACACTTCTTCTAAACCAAACATACCTTTTTTTTTGCTAAGCCTACAACTCAATCTCTTTGGAATGCTCAAAGTCTTGTAATTTGCAAACGACTTCTTCAAGTTGATCATCCATGCCAACACCGTATACTCTTTGACTTCTTCATTCCAACCTTTTTCCTACCTCCCATTGGTATATTTAGTTCTTTCATATGAATATTGCTAATGTGACTTACTTTATGTAATCTCCTTTTTGATAATGACACGATTTTCTACTTTAAAGTTTAATGGAGTTTTCTAAACATTAGCGTCAAAGAAGTATGTTTCCCATTTTCAATGGGAGGAGACAACTTTTATACATTAACACAAATAAATGACATCAATCGAAAAGAACTGAATATACCAATAGGACCTAGAAGAAAGATATTGTAATCCTTGCCTTGAATTCTCTATCAAAGTGAGAATACATACAAGTTGTATATATATATAAACTTTCGGATTGTAACACCCCGAATTCTCAGAACTCGGAGCATTACTGGTTAGGACCTCACAATGGGTCCCGACCTCAGTTTGACAACAATATTCTAGGATCTTGCAACAAGACACAAATAAGGAAAACCGAAATTCATAAAATAGTATTTTTAAGGTAATGAATGCAACTCGGTCTAACAGCCTAAAGTACTTAAACAAGGGGAAAACAACAATTGTCTTAACAAAAGAAACCACAACAACCAACAACCCCAACCCTAAGGAGCACGGAGACCCGGCTGACCACTACTTCCGGATCACTCAGCTGCTGTTCTAACCTGCAGTAAAACTAAAACACAACAAAACAACCATTAGCTAGTTATCTAAACATTAGGAGAATAATAATAGCACACACACACATAAAAATAATAAACACTCATCATGCTTTCAAACAATCCATTTATTATCTTCATTTAAGTCATTCACTCTAATGATACTTATTTTGTGACACGAGGGATTCCCAAACCTCGCCTCCGCCCCCGTGTACCCATCAGGAGTGGATCAGATGCATCTCACCGTGTACCTGGATGGTCTGGGTATAGAGAACCTCCCAGTCTCCTGGCAGAGTTGGGCAGTGATGTCACGACCCGTTATACATACACTTGGGCCTTAACACATAATAACAACGGTCGTCCTAACAAGTTGTTATTATAACACACATGGTACACACACCACTACTATCACTCAACTAATATCCAGAAACCAGCTAAGTAAGTCGCAAGGACTTACCTGAATCAAACCACAACTCTCACAATCTCAACTCGGTCTGCAACCGTAGAAACTCAAACGCCTGTCAATTAAGGCATGGGATCAAAATCACATCCAGATGTCCACATGCAAAGGGATTACGGAAAAAAAAAACTCTCTTACGGTAAAAGACTAGTTTACCCCTGATCTTGGAAACTCTAAAAAGTCTAACATTAAAACCAATATTTTCTTTTAGAACTAAATTCAAGAATCTGTTCTCAAGGGTAGTTTACTAGAGATTAAAAGGTTAACAAAGTTCTAAAATTTCAAAGGGTTGCTAAGGTCTGACCTTTATACTTAAGCTACTAGGATCCTACTTTGACTTAATCCCACGCAAGAACTAGTTCTAAAGATTTTATGAGAAGGACTTAACGACCCCCGAACTTAAACTCCTCATCGTCTATACTTACCAAGAGAAAAAGACGACAGGTTGGGTAGTCTACGCTAACGTGCCATGCCGTAGAACATTGAAATATGTAACAGGATTCACTTAAACGTAACCACAAGTATAACCTTAGGATTAGAGACCGTAACTTACTGAGTCTAGCTAAAACAAAACACACTACCCACGAGTCTGTAGTACTTCCAGTGCGTATATCAACTCAAAGGAATTATCAGCAGTTTCTTAAACAAGATTGCAAAACAAAAGGGTGGCACCACTCACGATCTTACCTCTTCGACTACAGTGCGGCGGCTGTCCAACTATGCTACCCTATCTCTTTCACAGCCCTCTCATTGCTCCGAAACTATTCACTAGTCTAACCAACAGGTTCCCTCTCTATTCTACCTAACATGTCGTCAACCCAAAACCAATGCTACGATACACAGCAAACCGGAAAGGGAAGGAGAGAGACTCACCGCAGCTATGGTTGGCGGCAACTCCGATTGCATCCCGCGGTCAATTTAGGTGGAGGCTAGATTCCGTACTGGACTGCCGTGGTATTGTTGATCCTTGTTTGCCGGCTGTGGTTCAACTTGTGGCGGTTCCGACCCAACCACGTTACTTCACGCTCGAGAATAGACACAGAGAAAGACCCGGCATTAGCTTCCTTCCGAGTGATTGCAGGACCAACTGGGATCTGTCGCTGCTGGTGGAGGCATCTTCTACAGTAACCTGAAGCTGGTCCGGTGGCTCGCACGCTGGCTCGACTGTACTCACTACAGATGCGCTACTCTCCCTGGCTAGTCACTACAGAGGTCATAGAGAGGCCAGACTTTCGGTTTTATCACAGGAGCACAGAAGGGGAAGAGGAAGGGTAGGATAGTATGGTCTTCGACTCACCTGGTGGTCGACGGAGAAGGCCGCAGGCTCCGGTGGCTGCTAGTGTCGTTGCGAGGCTTCCTGTCGGTTTCAACTCGTCCCAGATTAGAGACGGAGTAGGAGGGCTTCAGCGACTCGTACATTAGAGGGCAGTCCTGGTTGGTTGCTGGGTGCGAAGGCCGTGATCTCAATGGGTTCTCGGTGGAGGCGGAGCGGCGTACCAGGGAAAGCTCCGGCGCGGTGCTGGCGGGGTCCGAGAGTGCCGAAAGAAGGCAACCGGCGTGCAGAAGGTAGGGGATAGGATTAGCGGTGAGGTTAATTAGGTTTAGTTCATCTCTTTAGGTTAAAAAAAAAGGTTAGGACTGATTAAGTTACTGGGCCGGTAGGATAACACTGGGCCGAAAAAGAATGGGCCGGTTTGCTCATTTAACTGAAGTAGAAAGATAACTAGATCGGTATTCGTACGGGACCGCTCTTCGGTCTTATTTTAAAAGCACGAAATTATTTTCGGTTACATGGTTTATCATTTTATGTGAATCAAGGTCACATAAGGTGATCGAAATTAAATATCATTTTATTTTATTTAAAAGAATTTAGGTTGGCGGATCGGAATCTGATTTGAACGGTATTAAACGGAAGTTAAAAATTTTCGGGTATTACATTAGTTTCGTCCCGAAACTTAGAATAATGTATCTAATCAAACGACTTCCTTTGTATAACTTGGTTTCATTAAGTCTCGTTTTCTAACAAGTAACTACTCAACCATCAGAATCAGACACACATCAAAGAAAACACATTTACTCAATCCAAAGTAAAAGCAAGTAAGGTCAAACAACACAACATCCGAGTACTAACTCGTCGGTACCGAAATAACGGCTAACCCTCAAAGAAATCGGGATAATTACGTCTCATACTCTCCTCTGTCTCCTAAGTGGCCTCATCAGCTCCTCGTCTAGACCACTGGATTCTCAACATCGGTATCTCCTTGGACCGCAAACGTCTAGTACTGCGCTCCAAGACAGCTATTGGGTTCTCCACAAAAATGCGGTATGGCTCAACTATCATATCCTCATGACTGATGACGTGTCTAGGATTCGGTAGGTACCCTCTCAACGGTTTGGTTTTCTAAACTTATTTCTAGCTCTTTTGATAACTCTACCAAATTTTCTTCCACTTGGCCCATTTTTTTTTCTGAAAGTTCCCGACTATCGATTCTAAAATAATGATCTTAAACTTCTGTCGGCACTTTACTAAGTGCCTAATGCTCTTTGTAACACAAACTGCTTGGCCCGGTTTCCTCAATTTGCCCTCATCGAATCGTTCATTAATTAATGGGTTTTCACCTATTTCTTGTCACTTTCGGTTGGTTGTAATCCAAGATCACACTCCCGGTGGAGTTCTTCATATAGTCCTCAAATTCCTTAACTTGAATTCATAGTTAATCTAACATTGATTTTCTTCATTTGTGGGTTATGAGCCTACCACGCTCCTGTGGGTCAACATGATTTACCCACCCCCGTATATACTCCCTTCTAATACTAGCAAGATCCTCGTCAAACAGACCCTTACTCTCTTATTCAACCGTAGTCTGTTCTTAACCAACCAAAAAGCAACTTCTAATTCGATTCTCTCTATATCCTTAGATTATCCCAGAAGGTTATCGTTGCCTACTTGGGAATCCTCCAAGGCATCGATAAGGTTACTTCTTAAATCCGCAGTCATCAATGTCTCTTCTTGACGGTACCTACTCGTCAAAACCAACACTTACGCATCCTCAGCTGACGTCGGTCTGTCTATATTTGACTTATCTCAATATCCCGGATTTACTCTTTTCATACCTATACTGGCATTAAATTCTTGGTGAGCATCATCTGCCCGATTAGTCCTTTCATGCTTCGCTATTTCGTTTTATCTTCCACACTTCTGTTTCCTTAGGCTAACTCTACTTCTCGGGCCCAACTGGATCATTCATCTTGACCTAAATAATCATTCTAAGTTTTCAACAATAGTTGGTATGTGTCTTTGTAGTTCTGATGACTTTAGTTATCATCCCCTTAAAGCTTCCCTTGCATGGACTGTCGGTGTTGATGACTTAGGTCCCGTGATAATTGGGGTTACCTTGGACTTCCGAGTCCACCAAGACCGTTCTCATATATACATTCCTTCGCTAGTGTTACCGGCAATATTGCCTTCATGAAACTGAGTGGTTTCTGCTACAGGGCTTTGACTCTTTCATACCGGCATTGCGATTTCCTTCAAATTCCTATATCTTTGAGGAGGTCAAAACCTCTCCACACTTGTAAAGTCTACATTTTGCTTCTACACTCCATTGTAGGTATCCCATTCCATGCACCTTAGACCCTCATATCCGGATTGACATTTTATCTCTTTTGGTCTCTCAAGCTTGTCTTGTGAACGCTTCTACCAGGTGACTCGTCTTATAACAATTTCCTCCCCTGAATCGGTCTCAACTTTTAGTTGATCATTACTGCTCATTTTATTGTGGGACCTCAGTTACATTGTACTCTTGCATAGATTCTACAAAGGCATCCTCATCTCAACACTTTATTCCGATTCAGCAAGACCCGCCTTTTGATTTACACTTTATCCATCCTAGCGTTATCGGTCCGATGTGTATGACTTTTATTAAACACCTATCGGTACCATTTGCATAAGAGACTTCGGTTGTATATGATTTTCTCAGAAATCAAAGTTCTTGACTCGCATTTATTATGTCGTCCTTATGCTCGTGTCGTTTTACCTTCTATAAATCTTTACCCCTAGTAGGATAGTTAAATCCCTTTGTATTTCCTCGTATACGTCTTACGGACCACGTTGGTTGGTCTTATTACTTTATCAACTCTTATGTCATCAGTTGAACTTGAATTTTCATCGGAGTCCCACCATTTCACATTACTCTTATATAGACACCCTTCGGTAATTATCTTATTGGGGTAATACCGGATCTATTTAGCAACCTTTAGTCATTCTAATTTCCTCCTTCTCATGTATGTTCTAGCCAACGTGCAGATTCCATCTTCAATCACTTCACCACTCGATGAGACATATTACCAAGACACTAAGGTCATAATCTCTATGTTGCTGCGTCTCTATAACTGTAGTTATTCTGTGTGACATCTTTAGTCAAAAGGCTTCCTCTGTAAACCTCGGGAGAGCACCATCAGTCTCATATGTGTGGCATGTTAAGCACCTTCGGTCTTGATTGACGTTGGTCATAATTAAAATCATCTGCTTCTTCTTACTCCTCTAGTTCTCCTTATGCAATCCATTAGTACTACTGTGAACTGTACCTTTTTCTTAGCCCGAAGGTAAGAACTGCTCACAACCATTTCCTTAATCTCTTTAGAGACCTATGGGGTCATTCCCGGCCGTCAAAATCTTCTTCTTAAATTCTTAATTAGAGATATTGGCTCGAA
This sequence comes from Fagopyrum esculentum, assembly GCA_033239045.1. Classification (NCBI taxonomy): domain Eukaryota; kingdom Viridiplantae; phylum Streptophyta; class Magnoliopsida; order Caryophyllales; family Polygonaceae; genus Fagopyrum; species Fagopyrum esculentum. Next base: position 12,280,753 of record BSUD01000002.1, on the reverse strand, counting down.
CTCATTCCATGTTACTGTTAAGGGTACTGATACTTGTATCGGTTTAACTTTACACTTGTCGTCGTTGATCTTTTGTAGAGATCCCCCATATGTCAGTAACATTCTTTAGTAAATCTGATGTTATTCTTCTTATCTCCAACCGGTCATCACTGGTCAACTCAAACGTGTGAATTCTCCGTTATTACTACTTAGTCTGTAGTTGGTCTTCTACCAGATCGTAGACTTACTTTCCTTCTATCTCTTTCTATGCGGATATACAAGGTGAAAACTTATCCCTTATAGGTTATCCGTTTATACACAGATCACTTTATCCGAGTCTAGTTGCATTATTCACCTGCCATCTATGGGTTTATCAAACCTTCTATGATAGCTTACAAACCCATCTTCGCGGTTTTTTTTTTTTTTATCGTCTACCTGCAGCTCTGTGTAGTGACCCACTAGTATGGTTAACTTAAGTCTCTTGGTGATTGAGTAGTTATTATGATCCCTCAAGTCTATCATGATCATTCCCGCACGTGCTTCTTCTTCGGTGGATGTTGTTTTGTAACATTACCTTCATGGAAATCCATTGTCTCAATTTCAGACTTCTACTATATTCGATACTTGTGTCGTGCTTTCCTTCAACATTCTCGTGTCTCTAAAGGGGTCGACCCATCTCCATGGTTATGAAATTTATAAATTTTTGTCTTTTAAACTCGATCGTAAATCTCTGTCTTGGTACTCCTTTAATCTTTTACATCTGGGTCAACACTCTATTTTCTCCATGCTCTCATGCTCATACTTGTCTATGGTAGCATCCACCTTGATTGTAGTGTCCTTTAACCCGTCAAGTGTAGTTGTACTATACTTTGTTTGAATGGTGTTTTGATGTTGTCCTCTTCAATCCGCGCTCTTATTAGTCCTTACATGCATCTTGAGTTTCACCTCTCGTCGTCATACCGCTAAAATCCTTGTACGATTTTCTATTACTTCCATCTGAATTGCTTGATATTCTTCTCTCGTCCGATTGTCCTTGTTGTTAACATCCTCTAGTAATCCTCAACTCCTTAACCACTCGTTCTTCGGACAAATGTAGAATCCACCAGGGCATCCGCCATAATGTAAGGTTCCAAACTGGGATATGAGTCCACTATCTTCTTACAGATACTCTTTAAGATTTCCAAACGTTTTATCATGAAGCGATGATCGCATCATGATAACTCAACTAAAGGATATTCCATATCCTCTAAGGTAACAACATGCTACATATATATAGATATTTATATAACATACATAATTATACAATACTAAGTCTTAACTAAGCATACTGAGATCCGCGGTAGTAGTGGTGGTCAGCCGTACTTTTCTATTCCCAACCAGACTATGCATGCATTTTGAAAACCAAAAGTCCTTTTAAAACTCAAATCCCTTTTCGGGTTCTGCTTAATTACTTATTCGGTCTTTCAGAAGATTTCAAGTGTCATTGTTGCCAACCTAGAGCTCTGATACCATGTTGTAACACCCCGAATTCTCAGAACTCGGAGCATTACTGGTTAGGACCTCACAATGGGTCCCGACCTCAGTTTGACAACAATATTCTAGGATCTTGCAACAAGACACAAATAAGGAAAACCGAAATTCATAAAATAGTATTTTTAAGGTAATGAATGCAACTCGGTCTAACAGCCTAAAGTACTTAAACAAGGGGAAAACAACAATTGTCTTAACAAAAGAAACCACAACAACCAACAACCCCAACCCTAAGGAGCACGGAGACCCGGCTGACCACTACTTCCGGATCACTCAGCTGCTGTTCTAACCTGCAGTAAAACTAAAACACAACAAAACAACCATTAGCTAGTTATCTAAACATTAGGAGAATAATAATAGCACACACACACATAAAAATAATAAACACTCATCATGCTTTCAAACAATCCATTTATTATCTTCATTTAAGTCATTCACTCTAATGATACTTATTTTGTGACACGAGGGATTCCCAAACCTCGCCTCCGCCCCCGTGTACCCATCAGGAGTGGATCCGATGCATCTCACCGTGTACCTGGATGGTCTGGGCATAGAGAACCTCCCAGTCTCCTGGCAGAGCTGGGCAGTGATGTCACGGCCCGTTATACATACACTTGGGCCTTAACACATAATAACAACGGTCGTCCTAACAAGTTGTTATTATAACACACATGGTACACACACCACTACTATCACTCAACTAATATCCAGAAACCAGCTAAGTAAGTCGCAAGGACTTACCTGAATCAAACCACAACTCTCACAATCTCAACTCGGTCTGCAATCGTAGAAACTCAAACGCCTGTCAATTAAGGCATGAGATCAAAATCACATCCAGATGTCCAACCTCATGCAAAGGGATTACGGAAAAAAAAAACTCTCTTACGGTAAAAGACTATTTTACCCCTGATCCCGGAAACTCTAAAAAGTCTAACATTAAAACCAATATTTTCTTTTAGAACTAAATTCAAGAATCTGTTCTCAAGGGTAGTTTACTAGAGATTAAAAGGTTAACAAAGTTCTAAAATTTCAAAGGGTTGCTAAGGTCTGACCTTTATACTTAAGCTACTAGGATCCTACTTTGACTTAATCCCACGCAAGAACTAGTTCTAAAGATTTTATGAGAAGGACTTAACGACCCTCGAACTTAAACTCCTCATCGTCTATACTTACCAAGAGAAAAAGACGACAGGTTGGGTAGTCTACGCTAACGTGCTGTAATAAGCGAAAATTTTAAGTTCCGGTAAATTGAAATTAACCAAAGGCCGATGAAATAATCGTAAATAAACAAATAAATAAATAAAACGAGTTAGTCCTATCATTTTATGTGACCCCGATTCACATAAAATGATAAACTAAATGACCGGAAATAAATTACGTTTTAATAATAATTTATAAATACGGAATTTAATTCCGTATTATTTAAACTCTCGCACAAAACTTACGAGTTACGAGTTCCGCAAATTGTTTTAGGAGCTAACCGCTCAATTGTCCCACTTGGGCCCAAGCAGCCAGCCCATTATCCTAAGCCCAAAAAAATTTAACCTAATCTAATTACCCTAATAACCTAATCCTACGCTAATGACATGCCGCTTCTCCGCTTGGCTGCTGAACCAAAGTCGATACCGCTCTCTCTCTCTCTCTCGCAAACCACTGCACCTCACAAGGGTTGTGCTGCCGCCGGACTCACTGCAACCACCGCGCCGCCGCTCGCCGCCGTCAGTCCGGTAAGATACCCTCTCCCTCTTTCCGTCCTTCCTCCGAGTGTAACCGCCCACTGCTTACCTTCCTCTCTGCGCGACGGACAGCTGCAGTAGCGCACACGCCGGAGCCGCCACCGATACACTGCTCCGCCTTCATCTTCCTTCGGAACCACTGCGCCGCCGCCGCCGTCCGCCTCCAATCGGGCCGGTAAGATTCCGACCTCCCTCTTCTTTCCATCCGCCTTCCTTCCGCTTTCTGTTTCGATTCCGAGGGCAATAACCGCCTTCCTGCGCAGCCAGCCCTTCGCCGCCGGAACGCCAGCCCTTCGCCGCCGGAACGCCAGCCCTTTGCCGCCGGAACGCCAACCCCTTACCGCCGGACTGCAGTTCCGTAAGCTGGCTCCTCCACTTTTCAATTTCACTGTCATAAATATGTATGTGAGCTGCTGTTGTTCGGCCTTAAGCATAGATAAAATAGTGGTAAGTAGCTGCTGAAAATTTCACATAAAATGATAGACAAAAGGCTGCTGTAATGTCTTTTTATTTCCTTCAGCTTTTTGGTTACAAACAGCCCATCTTGTCGATCAATTATTAAACGTTTGGATAAAGATCCACCGTTGAATTTTGGATATGTTGTAGATGGATATATGTAGTTTAGCATATTAAAATTTGGGAAGAAATGAACGGTCGGATTGAAAGTTATGAGCTCCCGAAGTTAGGTAGTTGAGCAGTTTTGGTAAACTTAAATTTTGGCTAAGTATAGGAAATTAGAGTGAAGGAACCGACTTTGTGAATTATTATAAAAATATTGGCTAAACAGTTTGGAGAAATTCTTTCTTCTAAGGTTAGATAGAACCTCATAGATGATCTAGAGATTTAATTCGGAAATTTTATAAGTTGTTAAGAATTTTATATTTAGAGCCGAAGTTAAACCTTTTCGATTCTTCCGGAAAATAGAAACATAGGAAAAATGTCAGTTTGGAACCAAATAAAATTTTAGGAGTGAGAATATAAATTTAGAACTTCAAATAGGAGTTTAGACATGAATTTTAGGGTTTTTGAGAAAATCGGAACCAAGGGTAAAATGGTCATTTTACCCTAAAACTAATACTGTAACTAGTACGTCTTAATACCTTATTTGATCTTAGAAGTTTTAGACTTCTATCTACGTGAAAGTGTGCTAATACACTTATCGCCTTTGACAGGCAACTGAGTGGTTACAGTTTACAGAGCGAGTGGTTTATAAAGAGTCGAGCGTTATAACAGGTAAGTCCTTTGGGCTTACTTAGCTGACTACTAAATATGAGTATAAATGATGATGGTGGTGTGTGATTGACATGTTAGAGAGATAGGTTGTGATATATAATTACCGACCTATATTTTGGCCTAAGAGTAACGGGCGGTGGCATTCTGCTCAGTAGCTCGCGGGGCGCTGGGGGTTTCTTTCAGGACTAGTCCATACATGGTTTGTAGTGATGCTACCAATGAAAGTCAGCTAGACCTACACCAGTTGGATAAGGAACGGAGGCGAGAACTAATAATACTTCTCGTGCCACAACTTAAATTGAATAATGTGAATCACTTAAATAATAGATAATAATTGGTTGAGTGCCAGCATGATGTTTGTTTAATTATGTTTCTGCTTGTGTTTGTGCTGTTATCATTTTGCTTATATTTGGATAGTTAGCTAACTGTTGATATGTTGTTTAGACTTGACACAGGTTAGAGCAGATGCCGAGTGATCCAGATGGTAGTGGTCAGCCGGGGTGTCGTACTTTAGGACGCTTTACAGTTTTTGCATTTGTGGGTTTTACAGTTGAACATTGTTTCCTTTCGTACTTTGTTATATTCCGTTTTCCGGCTGTAGTTGATCTGGTCACATTCATGCATTATTAAGAACTATTTTATGATTTCTGATTTTTCCTTATATGTGCCTTGTTGTAAGATCTCGTTAAGTTGTTGTCAAACTAAGGTCGGGACCCACTGTGCGGTCCTAACCAGTAACTCCCTAAGTTGTAAAATTTGGGGCGTTACACGTGCCATGCCGTAGAACATTGAAATATGTAACAGGATTCACTTAAACGTAACCACAAGTATAACCTTAGGATTAGAGACCGTAACTTACTGAGTCTAGCTAAAACAAAACACACTACCCACGAGTCTGTAGTACTTCCAGTGCGTATATCAACTCAAAGGAATTATCAGCAGTTTCTTAAACAAGATTGCAAAACAAAAGGGTGGCACCACTCACGATCTTACCTCTTCGACTACAGTGCGGCGGCTGTCCAACTATGCTACCCTATCTCTTTCACAGCCCTCTCATTGCTCCGAAACTATTCACTAGTCTAACCAACAGGTTCCCTCTCTATTCTACCTAACATGTCGTCAACCCAAAACCAATGCTACGATACACAGCAAACCGGAAAGGGAAGGAGAGTGACTCACCGCAGCTATGGTTGGCAGCAACTCCGATTGCATCCCGCGGTCAATTTAGGTGGAGGCTAGATTCCGTACTGGACTGCCGTGGTATTGTTGATCCTTGTTTGCCGGCTGTGGTTCAACTTGTGGCGGTTCCGACCCAACCACGTTACTTCACGCTCGAGAATTGACACAGAGAAAGACCCGGCGTTAGCTTCCTTCCGAGTGATTGCAGGACCAACTGGGATCTGTCGCTGCTGGTGGAGGCATCTTCTGCAGTAACCTGAAGCTGGTCCGGTGGCTCGCACGCTGGCTCGACTGTACTCACTACAGATGCGCTACTCTCCCTGGCTAGTCACTGCAGAGGTCATAGAGAGGCCAGACTTTCGGTTTTATCACAGGAGCACAGAAGGGGAAGAGGAAGGGTAGGATAGTATGGTCTTCGACTCACCTGGTGGTCGACGGAGAAGGCCGCAGGCTCCGGTGGCTGCTAGTGTCGCTGCGAGGCTTCCTGTCGGTTTCAACTCGTCCCAGATTAGAGACGGAGTAGGAGGGCTTCAGCGACTCGTACATTAGAGGGCAGTCCTGGTTGGTTGCTGGGTGCGAAGGCCGTGATCTCAATGGGTTCTCGGTGGAGGCGGAGCGGCGTACCAGGGAAAGCTCCGGCGCGGTGTGCTGGCGGGGTCCGAGAGTGCCGAAAGAAGGCAACCGGCGTGCAGAAGGTAGGGGATAGGATTAGCGGTTAGGTTAATTAGGTTTAGTTCATCTCTTTAGGTTAAAAAAAAAAGGTTAGGACTGATTAAGTTACTGGGCCGGTAGGATAACACTGGGCCGAAAAAGAATGGGCCGGTTTGCTCATTTAACTGAAGTAGAAAGATAACTAGATCGGTATTCGTACGGGACCGCTCTTCGGTCTTATTTTAAAAGCACGGAATTATTTTCGGTTACATGGTTTATCATTTTATGTGAATCAAGGTCACATAAGGTGATCGAAATTAAATATCATTTTATTTTATTTAAAAGAATTTAGGTTGGCGGATCGGAATCCGATTTGAACGGTATTAAACGGAAGTTAAAAATTTTCGGGTATTACACGGCTTGTTTGGCAACGAGATCTTTTTGTTAGTTTAAGCTTCTTTTAATAGTTTAAGTTTTTTCATAGTTTATTGTGTAGATTTTGCAAGATGTTGTAAAATATAAAAATCTAATAAATAAATAAATTGATGTTTATTAAAAGTAGATATGTGGGTAGATTTACCAAAAATAATAGAATTGTACAAATTGTTGAAGATGTGAAAGTGAAGCAAAATTGTAAAGATTATTGATAATCTACCCAAAAAGATATCCTAGAAAGATTTTTTAAATCCCAACAAAAAGCTCCTAAAAAATCTTATCTCATCAAAAATCAAATATACCAAACATCATATAACTTACCAAAATTATAAAGTTGTACAATAATCTACACAATAATCTCTACCGAACATGGCCTTAGTATTCAAAGTACGCTATAAGACGATAAAATATATTAATTAGTTATTACATGTGTTTTGATAAGGGAAGTCAAAATCAATAAAATTAGTTATTATATGTGATATTGTTAATTTACTATGTTTCATTAATCATTTTTCTAGAACATTTTGTAAATAATATTTTATTTGTGAATATATTATTTCTCACATTTAATTTACAACTTATAGGTTAAAAAATAGAAACCAATTTAAATCCTATTATTATCTATATTTTAAAATTATTAGTTAATTAAAATTTATTTTATAACATAGGGTAAGAATCTTGATTTGAATTGTATATTACGGTGAAAAATGTAATACTGTCGTAAGAAACTATTGTAAGAAGAAAAATAGTTGAAAGAAAATTGGAAAGTACGCTAGAAAACATTATACAATTCTTCATCTCCTAATCTTCTAAATATGCATATTATTTATAGTTATTAAACAATTCATTACAACTCAATCCCGCACTAGGTTTGAGTGTTAAATCTTGCACATATTAAATTAGAAGAATTTTAGTTGACGTGACGCGTCGTAATTTTGAAACAAACTTTGATTTTCTGTGTATGCCTAATTCATTAGGACTTTTTGGGTACAATATAAGACCATACTTATTAAATCTTAGAAATTAATGGTGGAGATACTTTCACACTAGACTGTCAAATTCTTGCCATGTACAAGACTCAAAATTTTGCATATTTATTATTATGTTGATTAGTTATGTTTAATTATGTTGGATTTTTTTCTATAATTTACCCGTGTTCTTGACAAAATTTAAGATTAATTTATTCAATGTCATGATTATTAATTTGTGTCAATATTAAGATTTTTGTGAATTAACAATTAAAGTTTCTTTTATTGATCTAAAGGCTAAAACATAAAACATAAATTTATTTTTAGATAAAATATTTAAAGGTACATGTCTCCGGACATAATTAAAATTCGTGATTAGGGATGTAGACATACATTTCTTTTAAACTTTCACACCAAAAAAAAAATAAAAACAAACATACCTTTTTCTTGTTAAGCCTACAACTAGGGATGGCAATGGGTCGGGTGGTGGTGGATGAACCTATCCGCCACCCGACCCGCGAGAAAATCTCATCCACCCCACCCGACCCGTCACCCGCCAAACCCATCACCCGCATCCGATCCACCCGCATCCAACGGATGAAGCGGGTGGATCGGGTGATATTCGGGTGTTCTACGTATTTCCTTTAAATCGATATTAAACTCGATTTCGAATGCGGAAAATTAATAATAATAAAAATAAATTCAATCCGAAAAAGTCATATCCATAAAAAACATGATAAATATAAAGTCAACACAAATCATCCAAGTGAAAATATTACAAGAAGTGTTATAAGTTTAAGTTCTTGAAAAATAGAGAAATTTAGCAATACATAACATACAATAAAATCATAATAGTAAGTGAACAAAGGTACAAATTTTGCTAAACAATCACTAAATCACCATTTTAAAAATCAAAAGAGAACTAAAGATCACTAAACAAGTAAACAATCAATAAATTTATAACGGGTATAAGCGGGTGAAACGGTCGGATGGGTGGATGGATGATGGATAGGGTGATGGTGGATGAAAGGTCCATCCGTATCCGACCCGATCCATCACCCGCTTCATCCGTCATCCGCTTTCACCCGCTTTATGTCGGGTTTTCACCCTTTTATTATGGATCGGGTTATCGGGTGTCCGTCGGGTTCGGATGAAATTGCCATCCCTACCTACAACTCAATCCCTTTGGAATGCTCAAAGTCTTGTAATTTGCAAAATACTTCTTCAAGTTGATAATCCATGCCAACACTGTATACTCTTTGGCTTCTTCCTTCCAACCTTTTTCCTACCTCCCATTGGTATATTTAGTTCTTTCATATGAATATTGCTAATGTGTCTTAGTGTATGTAATCTCCTTTTTATTACAGATAATAACACGGTTTTCTACTCTTAAAGTTTAATGGAGTTTTGTAAACATTAGCGTCAAAGAAGTATGTTTCCAATTTTCAATGCGAGGAGACAACTTCTATACATTAAGACAAATAAATGACATCAACCGGAAAGAACTGAATATACCAATAGGACCTAGAAGAAAGATATCGTAATCCTTGAATTCTCTATCAAAGTGAGAATACATACAAGTTGTATATATATATATATAAACTTTGGACTTGTTCGGCAACGAGATCTTTTTTGTTAGTTTAAGCTTCTTTTAATAGTTTAAGCTTTTTCATAGTTTATGATGTAGATTTTGCAAGACACTATAAAATATAAAAATCTAACAAATAATTAAATTGATGTTTATTAAAAGTAGATTGGTGGGTAGATTTACCAAAAATGATAGAATTGTACAAACTTTAAGGACATGAAAGTGATGCAAAATTTTAAAGATTTTTGATAATCTACCAAAAAGCTATCCTAAAAAGATTTTTAATTCCCAACCAAAAGCTCATAAAAAGTCTTATCTCATCAAAAATCAAATATACCAATCATATAACATTCCAAAATTATAAAGTTGCACAATAATCTACACAATAATCTCTACCGAACATGGCCTTTGTAGTTAAAGTACGCGATAATACGATAAAATATATTTATTAGTTATTACATGTGTTTTGATAAGGAAAGTCAAAATCAATAAAATTAAAGTATTTTAGCTACATCATAAGAGTATTTGATATTTTTAATTTACTATGGTTCATTAATCATTTTTTCTAGAACATTTTGTAAATAATGTTTTATTTGTGAATACATTATTTCTCACCTTTAATTTACAACTTATAGGTTAAAAAATAGTAACCAAATTAAATCATATTACTATCTATACTTTAAAATTATTAGTTAATTAATATGTATTTTATAACATAGAGTAAGAATCTTGATTTGAATTGTATATTACGGTGAAAAATGTAATATTGTCGTAAGAAACTATTGTAAGAAGAAAAATAGTTGAAAGAAATTTGGAAAGTACGCTAGAAAACATTATACAATTCTTCATCTCCTAATCTTCTAAATATGCATATTATTTATAATTATTAAACAAATCATTACAACTCAATCTCGCACTAGGGTTGAGTATTAAATCTTGCACATGTTAAATTCCAAGAATTTTAGTTGACGTGGCACGTCGTTGTGAGAGCATTTGAAATACTCGTATTGTTGTTAACTCCATACAATAATCTCTTTATTTAAAACTAGTTTAGTACCTGCACCGTGTGCGATATTTAAAAAAAATTTATGATTATGTTTATATACATGTTCTTGTGTTTTTAAATTAATCATATTGAGATATATTTTATAATATTCTAAAATATATTTATGATCATGTTTATATACATGTTATTGTTCACTTGAAAATTCGAATCTAAAGGATCAAGTTGATGACAATAGGATCCCGCATATTGCACTTCAAGGTAACATTCTTGAATGTTATAATATAAAAAATTTATTTAAATTCCAAATAAAAGAGTGTTTAATTATGACAAAATAAAAAACAATTAGTATAATAATTAGACATAGAGTCAACCATTTCGGTGGTTAGATCAATAAATAGATGGAAGATAAAAGCAATTATTAGGATAAATGAGAGATTTAAACGAGCAATCTGAGTGGAAACCTCCACATACAATTGTAGTCCAACGTATGAATAAATAATAAATATACTTAGTGACTCATACCCATAAGAGGTCAACGACCTATAGACTCACAAAATAGTAGGTCAACGACCTATTAAACAATAGGTCAACGACCCATATAACGGATATCAAGTAGTTATGAATAAAAATCATATTTCAGCAAAAAAAGCCAAGAAATGTATGATTTGTTTAATCTTAAAACCCTCCATTTATATAAGTTTTCAAACTATCAATCTAATTTGATAATCGACGTGAGATAGCAAAATTAGTGAATATCTAGCAACCCACAATAATAGGTCAATGAGCCAAGGCTAACAATAAGTTTTTTTAACTGCCAAAATAAAAATCAACGCAAAGATTTCTCCCATCACCTAATTTTTTTTTATTGGATTTAAAAATAAAAGATTTATTGGCGTGAATTGTGAGAGCTCTATTTTAAAATAAAGATTTATTAGCGTTAATTGTGAGAACTCTATTTTAAAATAATGACTCCACAGCGCGTCACAACGTTAATGTATACTGCTTTAATAGTGTATATAGATTTTGAGATATTCTAAAACAACCGTATCATTTTTTACAAACAAACTAGAATATCTTTGAACTACAGTATAACATATTAGATTTTTTCAACTAAAAATAGGCATAAGATCAACATAATTAGTAATATCTCAAGAAAAATTAGGGGTTTAAATCAAGCTGTGAATTTTGGTATCAAAATAGACATAAGACTTTTATTAAATTAATCATATTCAATTAAATTTGTTTAAGACTTTAATATTAATAATGTTTTTTTTTTTTTT
>BSUD01000002.1:12231486-12269122 GCA_033239045.1 Fagopyrum esculentum | reverse complement strand
GACTTTAATATTAATAATGTTTTTTTTTTTTTTTTTTGGTAAAGATTAATAATGTTATTTAGTTGAAATTTTATTTGGTTTATAGTTTTATCTTTTTTTAAGAAGTCTTGGCTTAAGATAATTATGAAATATATTAAGCTTTCATCGGATGTTTTATTTTCCAATTTTAACTTTTATTTAGTCACTATATATTTGTATATCATGACTTGTTGTAATTTTGATGTAACTCATAGGGTTGAAACGTAAGTCTTAAATAGTAAAAGGGTCAAGATCGAACATTGAGAAAACAAAGTAATGATTTGAAAAAATAATCGTAAAAACAACAACAAACAGACAAGACAAAAAAACATATCAAAATCAAAGGGATCAGCCGAAATAGTCAATGGGAACGAACGAGAAGATGAAGAATGATGTAAGCGAACAACAAAAATCATGAAGGAAAGAAAACAAACAAATTGGGCATATCGAAAATAATTGAATTTTAAAATCAATGATAATAAAAGAATCACATAACCTAAATCACCACGATAAAACACATTAAGTATCAATTCTTAATAATTCAATCCAAATATCATATACATCATGCTATGAAGGGAACATTTATACGCGGTTTTTTACATCTTGCGGAATATTAAAGATATCAGTCACGCAACGCTCATATCTTGCGATTAACACCTGAAAGCACAAATAGAATAAAAACATTTTTATATGCCTCTCCCGCATCTTGCCCATAAAAACCTTAAACTACCATAACACATGAACTAAGACATATAATCATAAGGATACAGATCATTATCAACATCACAAATTATTCATGCAAGTTGGGTTCTTTACACCCTAGAATGATAGAACTTAGCAAGACAAACTTACAAAATTTTCACTTGTTAGTAATTGATGGAAAAGAGGGTGATCGGCCGATTTGACTTTGCTGATTGGCCAACTTGTACTACAATTTGTCTCAATGAAATTCTCAAACAAGAAGTGGATAATTAAACTAATGGTGGAAATGTCTTATTCAGAGAATGATTTGTAACATCGTCCTCGTAAAGGTTGTGTCTATTTCTATCAAACCCTATATCTAAGCAAAAAGATAAAAACATCTAATTAGACCGACTAAATGAAAACCTAAAACAAAAAAGGTAAAAAGGAGATATCGTCCAAGATCTTAAACATATGTGGGATCAATCGATCGATCCGTAGGATTTATTGTGCATGTAAATCAATTTCCTTTTAGAATATTGATGTAGCTGAGTCTTTTTTGTATCACAACTACAAAGTAGGCTCATACAATTCACAATTTAAAATAATAAGAATATTGGTGTAGTAAGTTCTTTTTAGAATAAACTAGTTTAGGACTCGTCTTGCATGAGTATTCAAAAAATTTATTATATTTTGAATACATTGCTTAATCTTGAAACCCTTTATTTATACAAGTTATCAAACTATCAAATTGTCGGTCTTACTTGATAACAAAATAATAAAAGTTATATTTTAACTTAGTCAAAAGGTTAAGAAATGTATGATTTGTTTAATCTTGAAACCTTCTATTTATATAAGTTATCAATCTATCAGCCTTTTCAAGTAGAGTCTTACACACATTCTCATCCATGTTCCCAATTTCTTTGTTTCTATTGTCGTTCTTTCTAAAACCTCTATTTGATGACGGTAAAGTTTTTTTCGACGAGTAACCTCCTAATGCTTTAAATACATAATTTCTTCCAATTTGATCCAATATTTTGCTTTGATTTGAAATTTACCAAATTGAATAATCTTGTTACAATGAGATATTAGTTGATAGACTTCGACAATGAAAACTTAATTGATTTCCTTTCGGATTGTATGTCAATTACGACATATACAAAGTACGGATTTATACAAAGAATGTAGTACCGTAGTTAATATGAGGACATTAGTTTTTACAAACAGTTAAATGAACCCGAGATATAAATCGACGGGCTTTTAGTTGCAAACTTGATTGTTTTTTTTTCAAATTAATTTAATTATAAAATAAAGTTATTCCAATCCAACTCAATAAAAAAGTTCACCCAATCAAACCCTTATTATTGTTAATTTTATTTTTTTAATTCCTACAATTAAAGACATTGCATTGTAGAGCTGATACCATTCCTAAAATGTTGATTCTTCTCTTCCTGCTATATAGAAGGATTCAAAGAGTTCTAGGGTATCCAAGTATCGGTTGTTGTTTCCCTCTCGCCACTGCCCTGTCTCTTTCGGCCCTGGAGCTGCTAACCGCGAGCCACCTCTCCACCGCCGGAATCTCCTGTGCACCGCCTGTAGTTTCATCTCCACAACCGTCACCAGTTGGTTCCCCACCGTGCTTGAGCGGTAATTTTGGGTGAGAAACTCATCACTAAATTTTGTGGACTGGGATTTTTAGCAATTGATGAAAACTCTTAACTTAATGTGCTGTGAAATTGAATCGATAGGTTGATGATACGGTGAAATTGAAATTAGTTACAGCCTGAAATTTTGCTTGAAATGTCTTTTTTTATCTGTTGGTCTTTCTAATTCTTAATGATACCTTTTGAACTGTATGCTGGTGTGAGGACTAGGCTAACTATCTTTTGTGATTCTAGGGACTGTAAAGTTTGATGTAATTTGACAAGCTGGGAATGATATGCTGTTTGTTTGCTGTTGTTACTTCGAGTTTTCATCTTGATTATGGTGTAGATTGATTGCATTGATTCAAAACTCCTCACATGTGAGTATAATGTTCCGTGTTGCATAAGATTTTCACTCTTATAAATTTCCAGTCAGTACGGGTCCATGTTGTCAATTAACAATCAAAATAAAAATGCCATACTTGTTGATTGATTAAATTGCATCATTTGGGAATTTGCACCTTAAAGTTACTGTATCTTTTATTAGCTTTCCAAATATTTTTAAGCTGGTAATTTATCTGATGGATGTTTCTTTAAGATATTACACGTTCTTTAGTCTATTTTCTTTGAAAGACCGGTGACCTTAAAATGTTACTTTTTTAAAAAGTTTATCCCATCTTATGCGCTTATGTATTTGGGTTTTCAAGTTGATTAGGGAAGCTGCTTATACAGTTCAAGTTGAGTGTCTGATGGTGGAGCAAAGGTGATGGAAAGAGAAGATTTAGGGGAACCAGATAAGAAAGTATCACATTTGAGCAGCATCTCTTCTCCAATGGCTCGCAACTCTACTTCGTCTCCAGAAAACAAAACTGTAATATTTATTCGTCCCGATTCAAGTATATCATTTCAATCATGATGGATGATCACTGATATATAGCGTGGCATGTGGGATTACTTTTAATATGTTTAATTCCATCACACGGTTGATTGATGACATTAATTAATCTTGTAGCTGCTTTCTGTGTTATGCTTCAGTTGCTGACATTAATTATCATTTCAGAAGCTTAACGTGAAGTAATATAGAATTATTATTATTTTCCTTATGGAAACATGAAATTTGAGATGTTTCTTTGTAAAAGGTTTTCTACATTCATACTGTCCGCTCTTTTAACTTCTGTTTGATATACTGTTGGATGAAGCCTCACATGGGAATATCGATATTTTTATCCATCATTCATCATTCTCAACTTCCCATTTTTTGTGGGGAGGAGATTTGGCCAAGGTCTTCGGTTGACGGATGTTGGAAAAACCCAGTTTGACTCCTCATATGGTTTTATGAAATACATTGTATAGATCCTTACATGTTGGATCCTAAATTCATAGGAGGAAATTAAATTTATTTCTCGTTTCCCCAGGTTGACTCAGCTGTTCTTCAGTACCAGAATCAGCAGCTGGTTCAGCAGCTAGATAAGCAGAAGCATGAGCTGCATGATCTTGAAGTGAAAATTCAAGAGCTAAAAGAGAAACAATCTTCTTATGATGATGTGTTGATAAAAATAAACCAACTTTGGAGTGAGGTTGGCTGCTAAATTATTAGTTTCCACTCTTCTACTCTTGGAGGAGTTCTATGCTTCATGTCGTCATATGTTTTCCTTTTTTAGCTTTTCAATTGTCATCTTATATACGATGTATACATTGTCATTTAGTTGGATGATGACTTGCTGCTACTTGGAATAAGGGCTGGCGGTGCTCAACAATCTTTACTTACCTTGGATAATGACAACTATCTTCAAGGTAAATTATTTAAAAAGTTGTTGAAGAGTATAGTCATTGGAGCTTGTTATCTTTCATGAGAGAAGTTGATGCAAAGCATATTCCAGGTTCAGTTCCTTCATGTGCTCCAGAGGACATGTTTCTTTGTAGGCTTCTAAAAGTACATTCCATTGAGACTAATAAAGATACTGAAAGTTTTATTGAAGAAGCCCTTGCCCATCGTCTCTCTTGTACGATGGAGTTGATGGGACTTCTTGAAGCTACAATTAAGGCGCAGCGAGCTAAAACTGAAAGCATTGCACAGGCATTACAAGATAACCCATCCACAGAAGGTCAGAAGAGAATATTTACCATGATAAATTTATGAGTTATGAATTTTAATCTGTGTTTCTAGACTTGAGTTCACTGTCGCTGTTGTTTTCCGTTTATTCTCTAATTTAATCTGACTATGACCTGTTCTTTCCTTTTTCTTTTGGTAGAATTAGTCCTGTTTCTTTTCTGTAAAATGATTGCTTTCCTGAATTGTCTACTTACGCTACTTGGGCAGTTATAGTGAGTAGGTTTTACATATGTTAGAGTAAGGACCTTGCTATGCTGAGTGCAGAGTAAACTCTCAGAGCTTTGCTATAGGCTTTCATTATATATGCTTTCGCTATATCTGCTACAATGAGCAAATATAGTCTTTCTCTTCCTGTATATTCACTTCCATAGTTGTATCATATTGTTCTAATGAAAAATCAATGAGGGGAACTTGAGAGTTTTTGCACTGTAACAGTTTGGACTCATAGTTACACTATTTGTGCTACCGACTTATAATGACACATGGATCTTAATATGAAACCCCAATGTAACACCTAATAATTTCCAATTATAGGAATTCTTATTACATAATAGTGGATCCCAAATACTCCCTCCGTGCATTTTGCACACTTTTTCAAGGGGCTATCAAATATACTACTCCGTGCTAGTTATACCTTATTTGTTAGTGCCACACCTTTTTACTGCCACACCTTTTACTGAACTGATAACCATGACTAACATTCTACTAATAACTACTGGTGCAAATATGTAAGTATAGACCAATATAGCTAAAATGACAACTGTTTTTGAACAAGAATTGAAGTCTAAAACGACAGTAATTTTTATATGGAGGGAGTACTTGGTTTTCAATTGTGGCGTGGTTGCAATAATATTGAAGGCCCTTTTATTACTGCGGTGCCAGTGCGCTTGCAATAATTTATTGAAGGCCTTACAAAGACCTTATATATAGGAAAAGGGGGTTTTGGGGAGATGGAGAGAGGTGCTAGGGTTACAAATACTAAGAAATCGTCGCCCTTGAATTGCGCCGCGGCCGCCGCGGAACCACAAACAGGTAACTATTTTCCTGAGTGATTGATCAATTCGATGAGAGAAGGTCAAGTAATGGTATATACTATCCTACTCAAAGAAGTTATTTGATCACAATATCATTTCTTTGGTTTAATTTTGTTGATCAGGTTGTCATGTTAGCCAATTGTACTTTTCACTGAAAGAAGTTATTTTGATCTTCTCTGCAAGATTTAAGGAATTTCTGACCCATATCCTGCTTCTTTTTTTATTTTTTTTATTTTTTTATTACCATATTTCAATTCCTGTGACAATGTATGCTTTTTCTAATTCCTTACTGTTTTCAACACAGCAATCCATCTTCATCAAAACTTACATTTTATGGAAATTGTGTTTTCATTTACAGTTGATCTTCTCCTCTGTTCATTTTGAATTGTTGACATACCCACATTCTATTTATTTCCTTTCATCTCGTTTTGATTCTGCTACTTATGCACATCTCTTGTTAATCTGACAATGACAGATATATCACCGTCATTGCATGCTTTAATTTGCATACGAGTTGCTTATTTTGTGTGTATATTTTGGCTGAATTTATGATGTAATACCGTGCTCAATGTCCTCCATATGTAATGTTACAAAATGGATCATACGAGTTGCTTATTTTGTGTGTATATTTTGGCTGAATTTATGATGTAATACCGTGCTCAATGTCCTCCATATGTAATGTTACAAAATGGATTTGCTTCTGTAGTTGGTATAGGCTTTACCAAACATCTGCGTATTTGGCTTATGCAGATACTGTGACCAAATTGAGTAGCATTGACAGTCTGATGGAAGAGGAGCTCAAGATACTCGGTGAGTGGTTGGATCTGCTCCACCAGAAGCATAATGAATATACTGAGATGATTCAGAATTTCATTCAGAAACATACCGAGGATCAAGCTGAGATCAAACATGTTGAAGGTATATATAACATAGCAACTTCACCTAATTTATTCTTATGAAATGGATTTGTACAGTTAAACAAAATAGAACGGTATCCGCTTCTTACTGTTAAAATAGAGCTGAGGAATAAATTGTCAAGTCATATGCCAATACTCATTTGAATGCATATGATGATCTCTTTTTCCGCAAATAATTCTTTCATTAGGTGAACTGGAAGAAACTGTTGCTGAGCTGGAAGAAAGCAGAAGAAAACTTGTAAACCTTAAGATGAAGAAGAGAGCGGTATCTGAAGCTTATACTCCAACTCCTGGTGCAGTGAATGGGAACGCACCCCCAGAAAAGAGATCTGATAAGTCAATGGGGCTGCAAGAACTGAAGGATTCTATAGAAGAAGCCCAGGTATAGATGGTTATCTTTTTAATTGATTGTGCATTTTGCGGTGTGAGACTAATATGCAGCAAAGCTTTCAGATAGTATCTGAAGACCGTCTCTCAGAGCTCGAGGATGCACGAGATGAAAATGCGATCTTGTCAAAACAGTTAGAAGATCTACAGGCATTGAATCTTCTTATATTCCTTTCTTTCCTTAAATAAAGCCTTCAATCAATTAGTAAGTTCTAGTTTTGTGATTGTGGGAACTAATGTGTGATACATTCTCACAGAACGAAATCAAGGATGACAAATTTGTCTATTCATGTCGACTGTTCACACTGCTTAAAGATCAACTTCATCACCGGAAATTGGAAGTGGAACGGTACAAAACATTGACAGATTCTTTGCAGGTTGGCTTTCTTGCAGTTGCCTTTTAAAAAAAAATTATTTTAAGATTGCATTTTCCTGTAAATGCTTACTTGTGAATGTTGAACTTCAGGCTGAAAGGCCCAGTCTTGTTCGAAGGGAGAAGGATCTAGAGATAAAAGCACAGTCAGCTGACGATCTAAGGACTGATGTATGCAATATTGAAACCAGAGTTAAGGAATTAGAGCTGAAGCTGCAAAATTGTTTATGTGAAAAGAATGATCTTGAAATCAAAATGGAAGAGTCTATCCAAGATTTGGGTAACTTTTCAAATATAAAATCAGCTGTGAGATGTTTTCGATTTTGAGGAAAGTATTTTAACTTCAGAATTGTTCCAGGAAGGAAGGATATTAAAGAAGAGTTACATGTAATGGCATCAGCGTTGTCTAAAGAGAAGGAGATGATGAAAGCTCAATTGAATCGGTGGAAGGATACCGCACATGAGGCCCTCTCCTTGGGTGAAGAAGCTCAATCTTTGAAAGCACTATTAGGCAGAAAGGTACGATTTTTGTAGAGACCCTTGATCATATGTCTTCCATCCAATTGCTAAATGAAGCTTGTGGTTATGGTGTGCCAAAATTCTTGTCAAGCAATACCTTTTTGAGACTCAACTTTTTTTAAGGATCTACCATTTTATTCTTGAATTTGTCTTGGTGTATTGGCAATCCTACTTTTGCATTAGTCATAACAACATTCATTTCTATCAATATTAATATTCTCTCTGTTGTAACAGACCGGTGAAACGAAGGGCTTACAAGAAAAATCTCTTCGACAGATGTTTAAAATCAAGTCTCTGAAAGAGCTGGTTAGTTTGATGCTTGCAAGCCAAATATGAGATATCATTTATATCTTATTCCTAAGATAGAAAATATACTGAAGATTCAATTTTTCAGATCGAGAAATCACAGAAGGAAAATCTGGAGCTGGAAATCTATCTCAACATGTATGGAGAGGGAATATATGATGAAAGGTAATATA
This sequence comes from Fagopyrum esculentum, assembly GCA_033239045.1. Lineage (NCBI taxonomy): Eukaryota > Viridiplantae > Streptophyta > Magnoliopsida > Caryophyllales > Polygonaceae > Fagopyrum > Fagopyrum esculentum. The sequence continues at coordinate 12,260,958 of BSUD01000002.1, read as the reverse complement.
TATATGTGGCATAGGGGTTATTCAGTTGTATGAATGCCCTGTTGTCTTAAACATGTATGACAATAGGCTTTGATCTTCAAAAAGAAGAAAGTATGTCAGAAAGGAAACCTGTTTGAAGGTAGCCAGTTGTATGTGTGGCCTCCTTCTCGTGTAGTATTCCACTTAAATTTCCAACTGGTATACTATCTATCTCCTAGAACACTCTTGCCCCCAAAAATAAAAACAAAGAAAAGAGCCCATACATACAGCTGTGTACCTTAACAATCTTTTTTCTTTTTCAATATGCTTTCTTCTTTTTGAAACTTAAAGATGCCTACTCTCGCACCCTACTCATTTGTAGATTTCGCTTTATTCAAGTGTTCATTTGGTTATGAACTGTCATAATTTCACTCCAGTGAAAAATTTATGAAGCTTTTCATCCGAATCTTGTCAAATTTGGATGACAATTTTGTACTGATTCTCATTCTTTTCTTCTTGCTAATGTTATGATTTTCTCAGATCTTTGACTGAAATCCAAGAATCCAAACGAAGAGCCGACTCCCAAGCAGAAGCCTTGAAGCGTGCTCTTGATGAACATGATTTAGAACTAAGAGTGAGAGCTGCTCGTGAAGCAGAGGCTGCATGTCAGCTGAGACTTTCTGCTGCCAAGGCTGAAATAGAAGATTTAAAGAACAAATCAGATTCTACTGAGAGGTTGGGACTAATATAGTTTTTCAGTCAGGTTGCAACATTGTTGATAATAACATAGCTGTTCTGAGCTTATTAGACATCGTGATATATTGGTCATGTTCCAATTACATGAAGGCTGCTGTGAACCATATCTCTTTCTTATAGACTTGTTTTTTCCATGTTCAGGAGTGTTCAAGAGGTAAGAGAGGCTATCAAGATTAAAGACATAGAGGCAGAAGCTTATATCTCTGAGATTGAGGTACTTGTTCTTCTTCATCGGATAAACTTTTGAGATTAGCTATACCCTTACGTCTGTTTTTCTTTATTATGTATAGACCATCGGTCAAGCATATGAAGATATGCAGACACAAAACCAACGTTTGTTGCAGCAGATGACGGAGAGGGATGATTATAATATTAAGGTCAGTGGGTTCATGCTCACCAGCTTACGCTGCTTAGGTTTAATGTTTTACCTTATTTAGTTCTTTTGTATCATGTCAACAACTTTGTCCTATGTGCTTTTCTTTAGCTGGTGTCTGAAAGTGTCAAGACAAAGCAATCTCAGAATGCTCTTCTTGCTGAAAAGGAGACACTGAGTAAACAACTTGAACAAGTTAATGCATCTATTGAATCTCTTGTAGCAAGAATGTCAAGGGGTGAAGACCAGGTAGGCTGTGGTGTGTGTATTCTGATGCCCGTGTATCAATCAAAGCAGTTGCATATTATGTATTTAATCTTGCAGATGAAAGCTATGACTTCAGAGGCTGTTAACTCCGCGCAAGAAGACAGACATCTTAGTGTCAGTCTAGAAAGTGCAAGGTGGGAATTGGCTGATACTGAAAAGGAGTTGAAGTGGCTGAAATCTTCTTTTGCTTCTTCCGAAAAGGAATATGAGCAGATACAGCGTATGGCTGAAGATGTCCAATCTGAAGTGGACACTGAAAGGTATTTTCTGCATCTGGAATTTGCTAGTATTCCTCCTAATCTGACAAAGGTTTAGTTTTACTGACCATTTGCATTTCATTAAGTTGGGTATGCTTCTCTAAGCTTTAAATTAATCAAATTCAGGTTGATTTTCCACTTTACATTCCTTAAAATCTTACTATTCTAGGGCTAACTGGTCAAGATCTGCTAAAATCTGTTTTTAACTAAAGCTTTTCATTCTATTGTGAAATCCCACTTGACATTGTCATTTGACTCATTTCTCTTTGTACAAACATGGGTTATTTATGCAAGTATGAATGATGGGTGTCAGTCTTCAACTAATAGAACCTTGTTTGTTACTAAAAGTGGAGAAAAGTAGTAAAAGAAAAACGTCTCTGTGTATCAGACCATGAGCAATCTCTGTCACGAATGAGGTCATGCACTATTGAGCAAAACATTTTGTTTCCATAAACTAAAACCTCATCTAACATTTAAATTTTCTACTTGGGAGATATTTTTAAGATTAACTTCAGGCATTAGTTTAACTTCTCACGTCATTTTGAACCAAGTACAGGAATAGAGTAAAAGAGCTGGTTGAAAGACTAAATATTCGTGCTAGCATGAAGAAGCTTTTCCTTCCTTTACACCATTAGTAGAGATAATATTCATTCTCTTACTGGGATCTTGACTATAGACGCTTAGGCAACATTATAGGGATTAGGGACTTATGAAGTTATGATATAAACAATCCATGTGGCTGTCTTCTTCGTATGCCCAAATTGTCTTTAGTGTTGATGACAAATTCGATTGTGCTGATGTGAATGTTTTCACTAAACTAGCCTTACCTCCTGAAAATGCAGACATGAAATTTCCATTGTTACCTCTTAAACGTAAATTTACTAAAATATTTGATGTATATAACCAGAGCTGAGAGGATGAAGCTTGAGGAAGAGATCAAGGAATGGACAGCCAAGGTTGAAAAGATGAAATCCGAGACCGGGGAAGCTGCAATACAAAAACTCCAAGAAGAAATAAAGGAGTGCAAGTCTGTTCTCAAGTGTGGGGTCTGTTTTGATCGGCCAAAGGAGGTATAACCCCTTAAAGAGTTTATAACTCATGGGAAAATACAGTATATATGATTTTTTGTCCAAATCACAGGTTTTTGGTTTTCAATCGTATTTGGTGTTTTGTGATACGCAGGTTGTTATAGTGAAATGCTTCCATCTCTTCTGTAATCGGTGCATCCAAAAGAACCTGGAACTTCGCCATAGGAAATGCCCCGCGTGCGGAACTGCATTTGGCCAGAACGATGTTCGCTTTGTCAAGATATGAACGAGCTTCCTCCAAACCTTGAGCTTCCTCATTATCTCCTTCAATTCTTAGTTTTTGCCTGGCAGTTTATTTATAAATACTGGTCTACAGTTATAAACAGTATTTATAAATACAGTGCCATTTTGGCTTTAAAAGCAACTAGTCAAAACTATAGTTGTATCATCAACTTAGTATTGTGGTTTTACTGATGTTTTTTCAGACTACATATTGTTTTTTAGTGAAAGAATTTGGTTCTCACTCAAGCTTGCTTTCATTTGTTCTTTGTTAATCCATTTGTTAATCCACTTGTTGGGGGTTTGCTTATGGGTGCGTTCGGTGCGTTCGGTGGACATAGATTATTATCAAGGTTATTAGGGATTATTTTGGGAGATTATTCTGCCAATTTTTTTCATCCCTTCAACATGGATTATTGAGATTATTGGAGATTATTGTGAAATTTTAATCTTCCAAATAATCTGCTATATCATGCCAAACGGACCCTATATATTGGGTTGCCACTTTACTTGAGATAGTTTAGTGTCGTGGGTTGTTTTTTTTTTCTTCCCGGTTAGTTGATGTTTTTTTAGTTTAAGTTTTTTGGGTTGTTTTTTTTTTTCAGTAGTAGTTGTGAAGTTTTTCTTGTTAGTTTCAGTTTTTTTTGGGTAGTAGTTTTAGATTTTTTCATTAGTGAAAGTTTCATGATGCTTGGTACAAAAAGATTTTTTTGGTAGATGTACAAAATTCTTTTATCAAAGAGCATAAATATTGAAATATTCTTAAAATGTAAAAGATAATTAGGATAAAATTAAAAGATATAAGTGAAAGCTATACAATAATCTTTCTAAATCTATCAACATCAGCTTCTTAAAACACATCAAAAATTTTCCTAAAAAATCCTTCTAAAAATCTAATCTCCACATAAAACTATTGTATCAAACACTAACAAGTTTAAAAAAAAATAAAAACACAACTCTACTAAAATGACAAACCCTTAATATACTTCCATTTTTTGATGATCTAATAGATAGATAAGCGGTACAACACAGGGTATTATGACCTAGACAAACTAGACTAGGTACCACTGTACCGGTATCAATGAATACATTAAACTGCAAATTACTGCAAACAAGAAACTACATACAGATCCTTTGAAATCTCTTATACAAATAACATGGTGAAGGACAACTCTTCCCTAAACAAACCATCCTTCATCAACTGCCTTTTCAGCCAGAACTTTTACTTCCAAAACACTGCCCTCATCTCCAGCAATCTCAAACTTACAGCAAAGCCGCATTACCGTTGCAAATTCACAAACTGATCTTGCAGTGCCTGAATTATTTTGGGGAACTGCTAGCTAGTAGTAGTCAAGTCAGCTTCATCAGGGTGATCTTTTAGGTTGTATGGGGAATGTAAGGGAGATAGGCAGTTTTTCTGCATTTTAGATATGGCGGATATATATAAACTCAAGGTTCGACTTTCATACGAGGCAGTGAGCCTGCAGATGTTGTACAACAAGAAATGTGAGATCTCTTGATTTGCACAACAACTTACATGGGAATCTAGTTTTTTGTGGGATAAGGCTTACTGTTGTTTGTCTCTTGATTATCAATTGGAGCATTAGGATCAAAGCCCATCTGGACGACATTTTGGAGCTCGTAATCCCAAACATTAGGCATCTGCATACAACATATGACTCAAGTTTATAAGGAAATGAATTTCTACATCAGAAGAGAGTATATCATAGTATTCGCCTAAAAAACGCAATCTAAAAGAGCTCATACTTTGAATGGAATCATAACTAGATATTGATCTCAGTTCAATTGCAATAACAAGCAGCCAGCAGCAGATTGACAGTGGTAGCGTTATAGATAATGACACTTAAGAAAGTCACCTGTTGAGTAGCTTCATTTATTCCTGTCAATTGAGGATTAAGATTCCGTAATGCATCGGAAGTGTTTCCAATCACGGGGGGATGGATGCCGATGGGATGAGAAGGATGTATCGGAGGATAAGCCATTTGCACATCCGGGGAGAATCCCATTGAAGATGAAACACCAGCAAGTGTGGGAAACAATTGCTACAACAAAAGAAAAAACATAATGAATTTCACCATTCTACAACTAGATGATAAAAATCCTTAACCGAACAAAGGAACCAAAAATATAAGATTTACTCACTTCCTTTGCCAGGAGACTATCAATGTTAAAGTCCACCCTAGGATCAACAGTTGCAAGTTTCATTGATAGGAACTGCAAAATTGAAGAACAATCATAAGGACAGCCTAATCAATAATAAAGTAACACTCTGTAATATCTTAAACTTGATCAAGAATCATCTTAAGGTGGTACTGTACCTCGACTTGTCGTTGTAGAGACTGTACATAATTGATAATTTCATCCAGCATAACCGCTTTCCCAGTGACCTGCAGAATTAACAGCATCTATCAAGTCTAAGAATTTGAATAAAATAACTACCTTTATGAATTTACAATTAAGAGCAGTTTACTGACCTTGCTACAACCAGGAACAAGATCTTGAAGAAACTTCATCCTTTCACTGATCTTTTCCCTTCTAATCTGTAATGCAGAACATTAGCTCAAATATCAGCTGCACCGCCGTAGTCCATCAGATCAAGCAAAATTATACAAAGAAAAAATTACCCTTTCCGCGAGACTGTGACTGTTTGTAGCCTGGCCTCTTCGCGCTCTGATATGTATATATTCCTCTTTTGATGGATCCGCTTGAGAGCTCGATTTTGCATTTTTCCCACTAATCTTCACAGGCGAACTGTTTTTACTGTTACCATTAGCATCTTCACCTGATAGCTGCTGAGATTGCTCTAGCTCAGTATCCTAAATCAACAAGCAATGAAAAAATCAAGTCATCATCATGTTAAGCTCAAAACCGAAGAGTTCTGCATATAATTTCATGAGCAAATATTTTTACCTGACCAGCTCTTCTTCTTTTCTTTGGCCCATACCCTTTAGGCAAAGAAGGTTCAGTACTGGTATCCATAAGAGAATTCTCCTCTTCTCCTCTACCTCCAACAGATTCCGCTTCATCGGAATCAGATTGTTTAGTTTCGGAATCTCGTCTTGCATTTTTCGCCGGCCGATCATCCTTGGAAGTTGAAGGCGGGTTAGTCTCAATTGGACCACATGGAATTGATGTAAGCTGATGGTATGGACTAACAGGTTGATTCATGGGAAAAGTGTTCATCAAATCAACAATGTTTCCGGAATTGAAATACGAGAACCGAGCAGCGCGCTCTATGAAAGCCGAATCCGCGGGAAGCTGGGACAAATGCGGGATGGTTCCTGAACCAGTTGGCAACAAGAAACCATTTTTCGCCACTGAATTCTGTTCTTGCCATCCACCAGCTAATCCAATCTGGTTTACACTCTGATTATCCCAAACAGCTGTTCCATAGGAATCCGCCATTGAATTCAACAGATCTCCCTTACCATCACTAACAACTCCTATTGATGAATTCACAAACTCTGCACCTCTAAACCTAGGTGTATGGTAGCTTACAGAATCCTCATTTCTCTTCTCAGAATCTAACTTTTTATTGTCGCCCACATCCATATTACAAGAAAGCTTCCCCAAAACACAAACTCAGGAAGAACCACAAGCAATGATTCCAAAATCACCAGGTTACAAATCAAAGACACTCAAAGAGCTTAACTCTACCACCTACAGTGAAACAATTAACATTCAAACAGTGTTGCTAACTTGTGGGTGGGTTCAATCAGTATCAATTGAAGGCGAGAAGAATAGAAACAAAGAAAACCCACTTCAATTAATGAACTGAAAGCAACATAACAAGGATAAAAGCAAAAAACAATGTACCGAAATGTGTACTATAATCATACAAGTGTTTAACGATCACTGTTTACGAAGTCATCACTGAAATTGTACATTTCGAAATTCAGACAGTAGGGAAAAGGGGGAGGCCTACCGTGAAAGCCACAGCAATGGAATCTTAATTCAAACAAGCGGTCAATTTGACAGAAGAACTTTTAATTTCAAGAAAATAAATTAAACAAATAAAGAAACCCCCTTTTTCTCTTCTTCCCTTCAAAATATAAAAAAGAGCAAACCCTAGGGGAAAAAGAAAGTGAACCCAGAAGTGAAAATGAGAAGAGAAAGATACCCAGTTTAGATTTGGTGCTACTTTTAGCAGTCTGTACACAATATGAAAGCCTTCAATTGAAATTCAGTCCAACCTTGATTACTTATCTTGGTCAGAAGCTAGTGGTTAGCTTCTATGGCTGGCAATGTTTTTTACCATGGAAAGGAAGGACCCCGAGAGAGAGAGAGTAAAATAGCAGTGTTTTGAAAAAAGAGAGAAAATATGTGTTAATTAACAAGTACGGAAATAAGAGAAGAGAGAAGACCAGAAAAAAGGTACTGCATTTATACCCACGCCTGTATAGAGAAGAGAGCTCTTGATGATTAACCACCGCCACTGCTACTGTCAAAAACAAGAAATTAACAATCATTTTGTTTATGACATGAAATTATAGTATTTTATTTCTGCTTTTTCTGAGGTTGGTTTTTGTTAATCAACAAGATTTACTGTAATTATGCTGTACAGCAACACTGACACCCTGCCAAGTATCAAATTTTGGAGATTTTATAGTGGATCTTGTGGGATTGTTCTTCATTGCATCTGGGGAGGACCGCCGTTCACACAACCCCCGTTGGTTGGTCAATTAATTCCACGACTCTTTGACCAACTTTATTTAATTTCCCTAATTTTTGATGCTCTTGTTTCTCCGAATATATTAGTTCTATGTTGTTTTTTCTCCAAAAATAATCAAAACAAGCGCTATAAATTAACTCTATTTTAGAGATTATAAATATAAAAATATTTAAGTACAGAAAACTTTCCATATAACTTACACTAAATCAAAAAGGTTGAAAGGTAGACATTTTGAAAATCAAGATATAAATATATATATAGAGTAAAAAAAAGGAAAAATATTGGCCGGATTTTTGTAATGTTTTGGTTAAGAATTCAAAGTAATTCAGCAAAAATACTTTAAAGGCGGTCTCTTTTGAATTATAAAATTGATAGGACTACTTGTTACTATGTAAAAGAATAATGAGGTCGGAAGGACTTTAGTTATAAATGGAGCATGAAATGTACGGAGAATAAGGTTTTGGCTAGATTAGTGGACAATTAGTCATTCATTTTAAGAAATTTTATGGGTTATAAATGTGTTATTATGATAAGTCAAATATTACATAGAGTTTCGTCGTATGGTCCATTGATCTTATATATTGGGTTGATGTATGTTTATCATCGATGAGAGAATTTTTTATTGGATGAGTTGGCTAAGTAGGCAATTTATGTATCAATGTGTATAAACTAGTCATTTTGTTTATATGTTGATAAACTAGACCCCTCCATATTTTCATAAAAAGATTTATTAAAAATAGAAATAAAGATACTCAATAAATCACAATCTTTCTCTAACCTGTTTATCTTTATTTATTTACATAATTAGGCAGTTTCTAATTTTTGAATCAATTAACTAACCGAAAATAAAGGCAACTGTATGAAATAAAAAAGGAAAATATTAGAGGAACGATTCTGCAAATCTTCATTGATGGCTCATTTCCATCAATCTTCATTTGTCGCCATTGTTACAGCTCGAAGCTTTGAAGAACCGAAAATCATCTTCACCATTTACTACATAAAATGTAACAGATATGTCAAAAATCATAAAAACATATATATTCTTCACGTATGTACATAAAATGCCGTTGAGCATACATAATGTAGCAGTTATGTCGAAAGTCATAGAAAAATATGTATTCATCACGGATACACAATCGAAACTTAACACATTAATATATTGATATGTGTACATATTTCATGTCCCAACTACATCGGATGATTCTCCTACATATATTTCCTAAAAAAAGTTACTAACCAACATATGTTCATCACGTATGTACATAAGACTGAACATATGTACATAATCACAGGAAATTATGTACTCATCATAGAACTCAATATCGTACGGATGACTGAAGAACTAGGTTGAGAAGCTTTGAATGTTGGGGATTTTACCACGAATAAACCGAAAAGATGAAATCGAATTCGAATACTTACCTGGTTCGAATTAAACAACAATGGATGAAATACACACCAGGAAACGACGATTGCAAGACTGAGAAGACGACGATTGCAAGACGGAGAAGACGACGCTCAATAAAGATACCTTCAATCGCCTTCAATGGAGTTGGAGAGAGAGTATAGCGTATTTGTGATTTATAGAAGTAGCAACAATAAAAAGATTTTGAGAATCTTTTATTTAAGGTTTCCATTTTTTTAAAACCGTTTAAAATTTTTTTGGCAGCTTCTTTAATTCGAAAATCAATTAACTACCTAATCTCAATCCTTAATTATAGCATTAATTTTTCTATTTTATCTTTATTTTTTAATTTGATTTTGTTAGGGGCCTAGTTAGTCTACACTAAACAAAAAGGGCTCTATTTCACCAATCCTCTCTTTTTTATTCCCCACACGGCCCCTCAAGTAAGCATGCCCACGGGTCACAGGTCACCCGTGACCTGGCGGGTTCTGACCCGGCGGGTACGGGTTCCCCCGGGTCGCGGGTAAGGGTAAGGGTCGTTAGATCCTTACCCGTCGACCCAGCGGGTCGACCCGTAACGGTCACAAAAAAATTTGTTTAAAAAAAAAATTTCAACGGTTATATATTCTAACCCAAAAACAATTCTATAAATATCCCAAACCCAATTCATTTCATCTCACACCAAATCTCATTCAATCATCTATTCACTCTTTCAATCTCTCCATAATTTCCAACTCTTAAATTCAATTACTCTCCTAATCTCATATTCTCATTCTCTTATTTTTCATTTTACTACTCTTACTACATTCTATTATTCAAAAAAAAAATGTCTAGCCGAGGAAGACGTTCCGTTAGCGGTGCCGGTCCTTCATCCGGCGAAGGTGTTACCCGAGGACGTCATTCCGTTAGCGGTCCTCCAACCGGTTCGGATTTAAGGCGGGACTTATTAAGTGGATATCACGAGATCTTCGAGGAGGATATGGATTCACCTACTTTCCTCAACACCCAAGAATCCGAGACCCAATTCACGGAGGAGGCGGAGGAGCCGCCGTTGAACAACACTCAACTAACGGCGGCGGTCTTCCGATTTTGGTTCACAAAAGGTGCTCCCGATGCCAACAGGGTTTACTATGCCAAATGCAATTTTTGTGCGGCACAATACAAGCACAAAAAGGGAGAAGGCTATGGGACTACAAGAGGCATATCCGGAACAAGCATCCCGAAAAAATGGGATTAGCACGAGGGCAAACACAACTTACCGGGTACGCATCTACTTCTAACCAACCTCCTTCTTTATTTACATATGATCATTCTTCTTCTATGGATGCATTTTCGGAAATGTTAGCCGTAGATTCTTTAGCATTTAGTTTTGCACAAAATGTTGGTTTTAATGATTGGATGCAAAATCATGCTCAACCCGCATATGAACCGATTTCTCGCCAAACCGCTAAAAGAAAAATGATGCATAAATATAAAATTCGTAAAGAAGAATTGATTAAATATTTTATGGAAAATTGTGATATTCAAGTTTCTATTTGTAGTGATATTTGGACCGACGCTTTTCAAAAAAATTCATATATGGGTATTACTTGTCATTTTGTTCATAAATTTTGGATTTTAAACAAAAGAGTTTTAGCATTACGAGTTTTCAACGAACAACACACCGCCCAAAACATTGTCCGTTTGATTGCAAATGTTTTGGAAAAATAAAGATTACTTTCACGAGTTTTTTCAATCGGTTTTGACAACGCCTCCGCTAACACGGCTTTCATTAGAGATTTAACCAACTATTGTAAGCCGACGGTTGGAGGTAAATTTTTTCACATTAGGTGTGCCGCTCATATTTTAAACTTGTGTGTTCAAGACGGTTTAACATACGTTGGAGATTTAGTACAACCTATTCGAAATATTCCTAATGAACTTTGGTCCAAAAAAAGTATACGTACTAAATGGTATGCATATTGTAAACAAAATGGCGTTTATCCTAAAAAATTTCCAAAAGATGTTTGTACAAGATGGAACTCTACTTACAAAATGATTTACGAATCATATGAATATTGAGAACTTTTAAGTGGTTTTGCCGCACAACATATTGACGGTAATTTTATTTTCGGTGAATCTTGGATTTTAGCAAAAGATGTAATGGAGGTTTTTAAATATTTTTATGATGCTACTAACACTTTTAGTTATGTTTATACACCAATTTCAAACATATTTTGTTATGTAGCAATTAATATTGCATTTGCAAATCAACAAGGTCTTTTAATTGAAAATATTTCACAAGTTATTTTTTCAATGCAAACTAAATGGTTAGATTATTATACAATCATTCCCGATATTTTTCTTGTTGCATTTGTGTTAGACCCTAGACGTAAAATGGATGGTTTAAAACAATTTTTAGAAAGTTATTATGAATTTTTAGGTTTAGAACAACATCTCGATTGTCATGTTTCTACCATAATTGCTAAAGTTAAAAAATTGTTTGATGAATTATTGCTTCAATATCGTGTTTCCGATCAAGGTCAATCTTCTCAACCCCCTCCTCGTCCTTCATCTTCAACTTCATCTAAATTTAAATCAATTGCTAGAGATTTGTTTGGCCAGAAAAGGGCAAAAACCACGTTGATAGAAATACGGGACGATCTAGATCGAGGAGAAACTTCAACTACTCCTTCTTGATTGTTCGAGATGGATCAAATGTGAGTTTTGGGTGGCGGAAGCGTTTGGTTGATCCTTTACAAGGATCCTCGAATATGAAAGGCTTGGATCAAAGACTAGACCCAAGCAAGAACTCTAAGAGGGTGGGAGAAGAAGGTGATGCCTAAACTAAGTAAGAGGTTTTTCCTTCTCAATACTTAGTATTCAACTTAGACATATCTTTTACAAATGAGCCAAGCCATCCTTATATAGTGGATGGAGGCCATACAAAGAGTTCAATCATAAATGACGGAATTAAAGTCGGAATTAAGTTCCGAATATGAAAAGCCTAAAATATGAAAGGTCGGAATTTAATTCACGGAATTAAGTTCCAGAATTAAAGTTCCGAATACAAAAAGACTTATTATTAAATAGCCGAATAATAATAACGGTCTTCCAAAATGTGCGGGTCCTTCTAGCCGGAACACGGATGGCATCACCATCCGGGGGCGTATCATTCTCCTCCTCTTAAATGTGAAACGTCCTCGTTTCACCGTAAAAAAAGAAAGGAGTCACTTAAAGAACAAGACCCTTGAAAATCAACCTTGGATGCATAATGTCGGAGTCGGGCGGCTTCGACTTGTAGTCTTTCACAAGGATGTTGGGGCCGCCAAGCTTGTTGAAATCGGGAGGCTCAAACTTGTAGTACATGAGGATGGCCTCGCCGGTGAGTTTGTCTTCCATGCCCTTTAAGCTTATGACATTGTACGTCGGAGGCATGCCGGAAAGAAGCAAGGGTAAGCCGGTAAATAAATGATTAGACAAAACAAAGTCAAACCTCGGGTCAACCGGCTCGAATTGGTAGGCCAACAACATAATGGTGTCATTGTCATGGTTGATGGCTTCTTCACCCTTGATGATGATCTCATCTTTGTCATCTTCGAAATATTCTCCACATAACGGATTGACAAGATGAATTGGAATGATCGGGGATACCTCGGGAATGATGATTTCTTCCTTTGCCTCTTCTAATGGAACATCACACAACGGTTGTTCTTGTTGGGCGGCCGTCATGAGAGAAACCATTTGTGCCTTCAAAGCTTCTATCTCATGCTTTAGAGCGACATTCTCTTTGGCTAAGACGGCAACACGTTGTCGGTGTTCATGTGGATACCCATGGTTGCTCTCTTTAGGCCTTGGTGGATTTGGAGGAGGCAACCACTCCTCTTGGAGACTAGGACGCCGTCGGTGGGGCCTTGGTGGGTCCGGAGGAGGCAACCACACCTTCTCCTGAAAGTATTCTCTCCGTTGGTACCTCCGGCTGGTTTGCTTGGCCTTCGGTGGAGGAGGTAACCATTCTTCATCCTCATCATAAGAATCAGAATCATCATAGAACATGATGAACGATGAAGAACACTGAAGAACGGATGAAGATCTTCGAAGAACACCGAAGAACAGTTGAAGATCTTCGAAGAACGCCGAAGAACAGTTGAAGATCTTCGAAGAACACTTGAAGAACACTTGAAGATCTTCAACAATATTGAAGAGAAAAAAATTTTGATGAAGAACAATCAAGAACTTTAGTAAAGAACTTGACCTCGATCCCGAGCTCTGATACCAATGATAGAAATACGGGACGATCTAGATCGAGGAGAAACTTCAACTACTCCTTCTTGATTGTTCGAGATGGATCAAATGTGAGTTTTGGGTGGCGGAAGCGTTTGGTTGATACTTTACAAGGATCCTCGAATATGAAAGGCTTGGATCAAAGACTAGACCCAAGCAAGAACTCTAAGAGGGTGGGAGAAGAAGGTGATGCCTAAACTAAGTAAGAGGTTTTTCCTTCTCAATACTTAGTATTCAACTTAGACATATCTTTTACAAATGAGCCAAACCATCCTTATATAGTGGATGGAGGCCATACAAAGAGTTCAATCATAAATGACGGAATTAAAGTCGGAATTAAGTTCCGAATATGAAAAGCCTAAAATATGAAAGGTCAGAATTTAATTCACGGAATTAAGTTCCGGAATTAAAGTTCCGAATACAAAAAGACTTATTATTAAATAGCCGAATAATAATAACGGTCTTCCAAAATGTGCGGGTCCTTCTAGCCGGAACACGGATGGCATCGCCATCCGGGGGCGTATCACACGTCGAGTTCCCATTCGGAACTCGACGAATATCTAACCATTTCTTTTGAGTTTGCCAATGATGAAGAAGAAGATTTCAACATATTAGAATGGTGGAGCCGACCGGAGAGAATGAGGTTCCCTACCCTCTCAAGGATCGCGGCACAAATTCTCGCCGCTCTCGCCTCAACGGTAGCGGTTGAGCAAACCTTTAGCCGGAGTGGAAAGGTGCTCGAACCGACGAGATCAAACATGTTGCCCGAGACGTTGGAGGCACAAGTCCTCCTAGCCGATTGGAGGAAAGCGGAAATGCGAACACAAAAAAAACAACCTCTCGGCGGAGGATGACGACGAGCGACAACAAACGCGATCGGATGTATCGGCGGGAGAGTCCGACTAAGGTAAGGGCCAATAGGGGATAAAAATAAAGGTAAGAGAACTACGTGGCCTTTGATTCCTCCTCCCCGAGAGGATACGTAGGCAACTGGGATTCCGGTTCAAGACCAATTCTTCCCCTTTTTTTTTTTTAGTTTAAGACTTAAACTTAGTTTAAGTCCAATTTTTTTAAGTTTAAGTCCTCTTTTTATTAGTTTATTTTTTTCTATTTTAAGTTTAAGTCCAATTTTTTATTAGTTTATTTTCTTTTTTTAAGTTTAAGTCTAATTTGTCTCTTCTCTTTATTTTCTTCTTTTTTTAAGTTTATTTCCATTATTTTTTTTAAGGTGAGGTGGCCGACCCGTCGACCCGTCGGGTCTGACCCGTGACCCGGCGGGTCTGACCCGTGATCCGGCGGGTCGGCCATATATACGGGTCCGGGTCCGGGTCACCCTTCCCGGATCCTTGACCCGGCGGGTCGGACCCGTCGACACGGCGGGTCCGACCCGTGGACATGCTTACCCTCAAGTAAGAGTGGACAACAAATCAATCCGATCCAAATATCCGGATAAATTTTTTAAGGGAAAGTTTGATCCGGATCCGGTTTAATATTCGACATTTTTTCGGATCGGATAATTATTCGCGGATATCATTCTGATCCATTTCATCCGAAATTTAATATTGGTATTTGAATTTGATTTAGGCGGGTCGGATCGGATCATTATCCGCGAATATCCAGATGATTTGTTCGATCCGAATAACATGATCCTGATCCGTTTTGTCTAAAAATGACTTCGCAGGATCGGGCTGACCCGACTAACCCGAATGATCCGAAAATTCTCACTGACCCGCTTATTTGATCCAAAAATTCAAATAAAGTTAAAAGGTTATGTAAGATTTTTTTCCAAAATAATCAAAAAACAAAAATTATTTCTCATTTTAGGAACGAACCAAAACTAATTTTCGAGAGTAGAAAGACATTGAGGGTCGGAGCACACACGTAGTTTAAAATTACGGGTTAACTTCTGAATAACTCATAGTTTTAAACGACATATTTGTTTGAAAATTTTTAAAATATAAAGAGCCCGTGATATAGAATTAGGGGTTTACTTTTTTTTATTCTTTCAATTAGCTTCTAGCTTTCAATTAGGTCGAGAATAAGCTTTCAATTAGCTTTCAAAACCGTAGGATTCTTCCAAACCCTGTGGCCACACAGCTAGACATGGGTCCGGTTTGAACCAAACCGCCAAACCAGCTATTTAGGTTTGCCGGTTTGGCCAAACCGTAGGTTACCGGTTTAGGTTTAGGTTTGACTTTTGGTCAAACCTAAACCGGCGGTTTACCCCAAACCGGCGGTTAAACCGCCGGTTTGGTATTTTATTTATTTTTTTTATTTATTTTTTTGGCCCAAACCGGCCGGTTTGATTACCAAACCGGCGGTTTAGTGAACCAAACCGGCGGTCGCCGGTTTGGTCCAATTTTCCAGTTTTTTTTAATTTTTTTTAGTAAACCGGCTAAACCACCACCAAACCGCCGGTTTAGGTTAAACCTAAACCGCCGATTCCCAAACCTAAACAGCCGGTTTAGGTTTGGGTCCCATGTCTACACACAACCCACACGAATTCATGTCCAATGCATTCTTATTAACAATTTAAAAATATCGTGTCTTGTCTTAATATGTTTTGCGTACATTGAAATGATCGAGGCTTACTCCAAAGAGATAAGGAAGTTGTCGAGGAAGGTATTGGAAGGCATATCGATGAGCCTAGGCTTGAAAAGAGACACGATTGAAGAGATATTCAGGGACATTGTTCATGCACTAAGAATGGACTATTGTCCACCATGCCCGAGAGCCGACGAGATATTGGGGCTAAGTCGAGTTAGACAATTGTGTAACACCCCGAATTCGCGGGACTCGGGATGTCACATTGGACTAGGATCTCACAATAGATCCTGACCCTAGCCTGACAACAAGTTCACTGGATCTTACAACAAGACACAGGTAGATTAAAACCAAATACATAAAGCTGTATAAGATACATAAAAAGGGTTTTACAACAACAAAGTACAAAATAACATCCAAAAACATCAGATACAAAAGATATCCCATATCCCACGCAACCCTAATGTACAGAAGTCCTCGGCTGGTCACCCCATCTAGTTCACTCTGCAGTCTTCCTAACCTACAGATCATCTACAACACGGTATACACCGTTAGCTACAGTAATGAATATGCATGAAGGTAATAGCACAAACACACATCAACATCTCATACATGCAATGCCACACACATTTATTTATTATCTTTCAATTACGTTATTCCATTACTAATTCAACTTATTTTGTAACACGAGGAGCCTCAAGAACCTCGTCCCTTCCAACGTAACACAAGGGTTTTGTATGGGGGTCATCATCACTCGTCCCCCCGTGAGATCATCTTCAAGGCACCTCCTCCTACCAGCAGGCAAAGGCAAGTGGTCACGACCCGTTATAATACACTTGGGTCATTTAATGTAATAAATGGTCATCCTAGTCCGGTTTAGGTTATAAATCCACAATCATATGAACACACACAACCATTACAATCACACAAACCCACAACTGAACGCTAAGTAAGTCCTATGGACTTACCTGTAATATTCGTAACCAGTTCACGTCACAACTTCCCCTTGGGGAAGTAATCAACGCCTGCAATAGCAAGGCACACATAATCACATATTATAAGGGTTAGGAGACTCGTCTTCATAACCATAACCAACCTACAACCTCAATGTAAACCTCGAGATCATAACATGCTCATAAATGCCTAAGGCATAACCCCAACCTAAACACAAGTGCCTAAGGCACAACTCTATCATGCAACTCAACAAGCTCATCCTAACCAAGCTAGCCTAGCCAACATCTAAGCCAAGGCCAAAGGAAAGGAAGGAAGGAATCATACCAACAAGGTATGCCCTGGACGCACCAGCGGAAGCAAACGACGCAAGGACTGAACCAGTGAGGTGCAAGGGCGGCTCACTCAAGGCACAAGGGCGGTTCACATCATGTGTAGGGGCGGCTAGACTCACGCGCATGAGCGGCTATCTGTGCAGAAGGTTGGCCCCAACTTCTCTTCGATCTCTTTCTCGACTCTCTTCACTTCTTCATTACACAACAACATCACACATGCATATATACACATGTATAAACATCAAAATGTCCAAGAAAGGATCCACACAAGCTCAACTTGTGATCCTAAGCTAAAGAAGAAAGAAAGAAGCAAAGAAGAAGAAGGAATGAAGATGGAGATGGAAACCTTACCACAACAGAACCCTAAGCAACAGCTAAGAGCAACCAACACCCTCACAACCTCAACCCATCAGCAACATCACTCAGCAATAAGCTCAAGATCATCCAAGCTCAAAACCACAACACTTCCCTCTCAAAACTCACACACAAGATCAAGGAGGATCAAAAGAAGATCAAGCAAGAGGAGAGGAAGAAGAAGAAGAGCGTACAGAAGGTAAGGGAGCTGAAGGAGATGAGGAAAACCCTCATACAGAAGCAAAGGATAGCTTATAAAGGAAGCCAGCCGCAAAACATGGGTCAAAGTGTAACGACCCGAGTTTTAAGTAACCCAAGACGTCACTAGGCTAAGGACCACACAGTGGGTCCCATCAGTTAGCCTGACAACAACTTCACAAATAGGACCTTGCAACAAGAAGCACGAAGAAATAATGAAAACATCCAACCTGTCATTTAGAAAACATTTTCATAACAACCGTGCATGTAGTTAGTATGTATATCCCAAAACGACACTTTAAAACATGACACCTGAATAGGTGTCTTAAAACTTCAGCCTGAAATCAACATGTGTACACAGTTGTACACAACCAACAAAAGACTCGCCACCAATACTCAGTTGGTCTAGTGGGATGTGGTGCTAGACTCCTTAACTGGTTAGTCCGGAGATTCGAGTTCGAATCCTCCTGGCAGCATGTATGGAAAAACTGATATTGGGAGGGTATCCCCCAGCAATGGGCCACGAATTACTACCCGATCCGGACGTAGATCGGCAAAGCCGATCGAACCGGGTGATCTAAGTACCTCTTCAAAAAAAAAAAAAAAAAAGACTCGCTTGCAAGCGATTAGTTTCAAAAGTAGTTCAACCAACCCTTGGGTTAACACTGCCTCGGCTGCCCACTTCCTGCAACTGACATCCTTGAAGCGTTCCTATGTTCGGCATTTCCTAAAAAGGATCGGTTTAAAACCGTTAGCTACCGATCATAATCTATCCACGAGAGATTATATCAACACATCACAGCACAACAAATATATTCAAATACCATATACCGTGCTCATGAGATGATATCATGCTGTTATGAATGATGCACGTGAATGCAGTATGAAATTTACAATTTGCGATCCCGGACCCATTAATCCGGAACCATTGCTTATACGGTTCTGGCTTTGGTGTGAGCTCACAATTGCACAGATTAGGTTAATTCAGACATTTGCTCTTAGGTCGTAGCCAGACTGATCAAGTCTACGGGCCAGGCTTTCTCGTGGTGGGTTATGGTCTTAACCCCTAACCACATGCAACATTTTGCCATTCATGTTAATGCAAGCATTTACCATTTTCATTAGGTGTGCGACCCGAGCCTGAAGTCCATCAGACTCGGTGTCATTCTTATACAAACGCAAGTGATCCGGGCTTGGCCGAGCTCCGGTATTCACTACAAAATACTCACTTTACATACTCTTGACCTTTACAAATCATCATCATATCACATGCCTCAAAAGGCTTATCATCTCATACATTATCATGTTTCAGCAAGCTTATCATGTCATTCAATAGCACGCCTCAATAGGCTAACACATGTTCATTTAACCATTTCTCATAATTATGACATGATAATAATCACAACAACATTAAGCATGCTTTGCACATCATAACGTCATTTTCATCATAAACACGTCAAGCATGCTTCACACATAACACATCTCAATGCAAATCAACAATCACATTTCAGCACAACAAGGCATTTCAAAACAACAACACATATCAACACAGCGAGATATAAATCTCTCAGGCACGGTTTCTGCAGATCGAAGCTAAGTAAGTCCGAAGACTTACCTGGATACGCTCACTGAGCAACTAAGCTATAGTTAGTCTACCGTCTTCAACACCACCTGTCGAGAATATCATATTCCTCGTATTAAACTTCTTGCTTCAAACATCAATTAAATTCATTCCTTTGAATTTAATCAGCTTATAGCATTTTCTACCTTCCTAATTTAATTAATTAATTTTTAATTAATTAATTAAATTTCACTAGACTAACGTTTTGCCCGTAGGCAGTTTCTCAACCCAACTGTCATCAGATCTCATCAAACAAATAGCCCATAATCACCAGAATATTGTAATGAGCATAATGGAATTTCCAATTATCCATTTTGACAAGCCTAAGGTCAATTTAGGCCAAATCGCAATACTGAAAACGAATAAATTCATAACTTATTCGTTACTAACCCGATTGACGATCCGAAAGAAGATTCGGAATCACAACGACGCATGCTACGCGCGGACACCGTCAGATTCACCGGAATCTGAGCGACGGAACTGACCATAGAAGGGGGATGCTCGACCTGGCCATAACTTCAACGGAAACGCAGAAACTCGGTACCAAAATGAAGAGGACGAAGAGAGGAATCTGAAAACTCAAACGGAATTGAAATCGATTACAAACGAAGAGTAGATCTGAATTTGAAGGTTGAGAGAAATCAGAGCTTTTACGAGGAAACGTGAAAGGAAATGAATTAATAAATGAATTTCCGCTATTTATAGCGAAGACGATAATTATCCTTTAGCAAAGTCGATAGTTATCCTTTAACCGATCCGAAGGCGGTTTGAGCCCCTTCTCCAAACTTCTCGAAATTGGAACAATAAATCCGACATATTGTTTGGATAATTATTCCGCAACTTTCTCGGAAAACGCGTATTCCTAAGCCGACTTTCTTAGCCGCTAAGAAACGAAATAGCGACTCTTTTGATCATTTTGCCTTTCCATGTTATTTCATATCTAGAACATATCCGATGTCCTGATCATTTCTTTCAACTACAATTTTATTAATTGAAGCTCCCAAATGCTTCAAATAATACCAGAGGGTAAAAATTATTCCCCGGAGGAAAAAGTAAAATTTTCCTCATACGTCCAAATTTACGCCAAAATCATAATGGTGGAATTGATACTCGTCATCTACACACTATTCGCGATTTATGGGTCAATTGATGTCGATGATTAACTTAATCATCCTTAATCATCCTTTATTAGGATTCGAAAATCCTAGCTTTTACATCACACATCCCTTAAGAAAAAGTTTCGTCCCGAAACTTTAGTACACAACTCATCAGAAGACTGAATCCGTCAATCACATAATTAACCTATCTTCGCATTTCGTGCAAGCATAGATTATTATCACGTTAGCGGAGTCATCACGCTCACACTAGGGAAGTCTATCACTTCCTATGTTAGCAAACATAAATCAATTCACATACACGTAAATCACATAAACATAGAACCATATAAGCACATTAGTTAGTGGGAAAGTTAGGTACTACTCTTTGCTTTTGTCCCAATCATTGATCAAAGAGCTAAACACCTCTGGATAATTTCTCTCCATGTATTTTCAACTGTTTCCCATATAGCCTCTTCCATTCCCCTTTGGGACCACTGGATCTTCACTAATGGAATATCTTTATTCCTTAACTTCTTTATCTTTCTATCTAACACGGCCATAGGGAACTCGGCATAGGTCTGATCAAGCTCTATCTCGACAGCATCATAGCAGAGTACATGGCTCGGATCTGGTTGATATTGTCTCAATGATGATACATGAAACACTGGGTGTACTCCATCCATTGTTGGCGGTAATGCTAAACGATAAGCTACTTTACCAACTTTTTCCAAAATCTCAAACGGTCCATTATACTAAGGACTTAACTTTCTCTTGATACCAAACCATTTAACTCCACGAGTTTGTGAAACTTTCAGCCAACATGTGTCCCTGTTTCAAACTCTAGCGGACGTCGGCACTTATCAGCATACGATTTTTGTCTACTTTGTGCAGCCAACATCCTTTCTCGAATCAAAGCAACTTTTTTCAATATCACTTTTAACTTTGTCTGGAGCCGTGTCAATGACATTGGTAGGCTCATCCCAATATAATGGGGTTCGACATTTCCTTCCGTACAATGCTTCATATGGTGCCATCCCAATGGACGCATGCCAACTGTTGTTGTAAATGAACTCTACTCATGGTAAATGATGTGGCCATACTAGCCTCCAATCAAGTACACAAGACCCCAACAAGTCATTCAAGGTTTGAATAATCCTTTCGGACTAACCATCTGACTGTGGATGAAACGCTGTTGTAAAATTCAGCTTGGTTCCCATTACTGTCTGTACCTGGCTCCAGAATCGGGAAGTAAATCGTCCATCTCTGTTTGAAACTATGGTCTTAGGAACTCCATGTAATCTGACTATCTGATTCACGAATTCCTCTGCTAACTTGTTCACAACCCAAGTTTCCTTGATAGGAATAAATCTTACAGTCTTTGTTAATCGATCAACCACCACCCATATGGAGTTATAAACCTTACTACTACGTAGACTGGTTACAAAATCCATGGTGATGTGTTCCCATTTCCACTCCGGTATCTCCAATGATTGGAGTTCTCCTCCTGGCCTTTGGTGTTCAATTTTAACTTGTTGACATGTTTGACACCTTGACACAAACTCAACAATATCTTTCTTCATACCTTGCCACCAAAAGTAAGGTTTAATATCCCGATACATCTTGTTCGATCCTGGATGTATGGAATATGGTGTTGCATGGGCTTCCACAAGAATCTTTTTTCTAATCTCTTCATCTTGAGGAACACATACTCTTCCCTAATATCTCATTATATTGTCAGTATCAATATGGAAATCTGAAGATTCACCATTTCCGATCACTGGCCTTATTTTGATTAAATTAGGACAACTTAGTTGTTTTTGTTGAATTTCCTTCAACCAATTGGGCACTACCTCCAAGGTACACAGATACCCTTGTTCTTTCTAAACCCATATTTCAATGCCACTACAAATCAGATCTTTTTGTATTTCAACTTGTACAGTTAATCGAGCAATCGCTCTTTCTTGAGCTGACTTCCTACTCAAAGCATCAGTCCCCACATTAGCTTTACCAGGATGATATAGTATCTCTAAGTCATAATCCTTTATCAACTCCAACCACCTTCTTTGTCTCATATTCCACTCTTTTTTGAGTGAAAATGTACTTTAGGATCTTATGATCTGTCATGATCTTACACGTCGTCCCAAATAGGTAATGCCGCCAAATCTTAAGTGCATGAACTACTGCTGCTAACTCCAAGTCATGTGTAGGGTAGTTCTGCTCATATTGTCTCAGTTGTCTTGATGCATAGGCGATGACTCTTTCATTTTGCATCAAGACGCATCCCAAGCCCATTTTAGATGCATCACTGTAAACAATGAACCCTAGTGTTCCATTCGGCTGAGCTAACACAAGTGCAGTAGTCAACCTCTTCTTTATCTCTTCAAAGCTTGCTTGGCACTTGTTAGTCCATATAAACTTTGCCTTTTTCTGAAGTAAGTTGGTCATAGGTCTTGCTATGATGGAAAACCCTTTTACAAAACGTCTATAGTATCCTGCTAATCCTAGGAAACTACGTATCTCATTGACGTTCTTGGGTGGTTCCCATGCTAGCACGGTTTCGATCTTGGATGGGTCAACTTTGACTCCATCTGCAGTAATCATGTGTCCCAAGAATGTTACTTCTTTCATCCAGAAGTCACACTTGGACAACTTAGCATAAAGCTTTTCTTTCCTCAATACTTGAAGAACTGCTTTCAAATGCTCTATGCTCTTCACTACTTCGTGAATAAGCCAATATGTCATCGATAAAGACCACAACAAACCGATTCCTGAATGTTGTCTTATGAATATCATCTTCTTGAATCTTCAACTGGTGATAGCCTGACCGTAGGTCTATCTTGGAGAATACCTTTGATCCTTGCAACTGATCTAACAAATCATCAATTCGTGACAGTGGATACTTGTTCTTAATCGTCATCTTATTCAGGTCTCTATAGTCGATACATAGCCTCATTGTACCATCCATTTTTCTTCACGAACAATACTGGCGCTCCCCATGGTGATACACTTGGCCGAATAAATCCTTTATTTGCCAAAATTTCCAATTGCTTCTTCAACTCAAGCATTTCCACATGTGCCATTCTGTACGGAGCTTTAGAAATTGGTCTAGTTCCAGGCTCTAGATCGATTCTAAAGTCAACTTGCCTAGTAGGTGGCAATCCAGGTAACTCATCTTGAAAAACATTCTTAAACTCGCGTGCAACTGGAATGTATTTCAATTGAATCTTTCCTTCTTTCTCCAAGGCATAACATAAATATGCTTCACATCCTTTCCTTAACAGCTTACTTGCTTTCATCACAGAGATCATCACTAGCGGATCTTGTAGCTCACTTCCTTTGAACACATGACAAGTATCATCTTTGGCTAACATCATTTTTGTTAGCATTTCCGCATCTATCTTATCCATATACTTGATCATCCAATCGATGCCTAGAATCACGTCATCATTATCCAATCCGGTAATAAGGATATCGGTTGGCTACTTTACTTGCCTAGCTTCCACGTAAACTTGTACTTTCTCCTCCTCTCACATTAGGACAAGATCCTTGAGTTAACATTATCCCCTAGCCTCACAAACTTTATCCTATCTCTAGGTTAACTACATTTGAAACATGTAGTTGGACTTTTTAATCAGTCCTTCTTGTAATAATTTAGGTCTCCACAATTTAAAATGTTCTTCCCTCCAATTTCTCTTATGATCATGGTTGTGGAGAAGGTCTTGTTTCTTGATTCACACGTCTCGTACTCGCAGGTTCAAGAAACTTGGAGTAGACTTCTGCATCTTTCCTCCACTAGTTTAGGAATCCATCTCTTTCCTAAAGCCTTGTCTTGCTTCAAGCTTTATTATCCTCTCCTAATACTCCAATAACGTCATATCTTAGGTGACAACACAAACTAAGAGGTCGTTTCATCCTATCGTAAACAATCTTATCAATTGATCATGAAGTGGTGCACTCTCATCCAACGATGTATACTCCCCGTAAAATTCATCTCCATCATAGGCGAACCTCCAAATGTTGCTTCCAGAAAAGACTTTAACAAGTTAGTCCAAATCCGACTCTTGAAAGTCTCGTAATCCACAATGATTGCACGATTTCTCATCCACCAACATGCACCAATGTTCTGCATGAAGGTTGCTGCAAGTTTCATCTTATACTTTTCTAGCTCTCCAATGTCCCCAAAAGTCATGTTTATGTGGTTCAACCGCCAACCAACTTGCATTGCATAAGCTCCTACAAACACTAACACATCTCTTCTTTTTTTTATGGCCTTAGCCACTTCTCTAATGAAGTTCACTACCTTCTTGTTCCTCATATGGAACTTCTAGTGTTTGGGGTTCAACAACTCGTGCTTGCCCTTGCGTTTCTATCGTAGCAATAACCCTTTCTACCGCTATATTCTTGCATCTTCTCATCTCATGTAGCTCGATGGGTAGAGGTACGTGACCTTGACCACTTACTTTAAACATTATACTCTCATGTATTCTAGCTTATCGTACTTCCACTGACACACTTGCACATTGTGCTCCCATTGACATACTCGTAATGAAGCTGCAACTTCCTTGTCTCTTAATCAAAACGCATACGGTTGCCTTTATCACGGTTTCGACAAACCGGAACATTGAAGATCGTTCTCTCTTCATATATATCCACTACTTATAACAATAGTGATATCTATAAGAATACTATGATCTTAACAAGTTAGAGAGAGAGAACTACACTTACAAGGAGTCACACTGAGGAGTGGAAGGCAGTGTATTTACCCACAATCCCGACTATGCATATGATTTTAAATCCATTAAAACCATATGTTAGTAATTTCCAAAATCTTTTGAAAACTTAAATTTCCTTTCAAAACCAACCCGAATTGGGTTGTAGTTAGGTTGAACTATCATGTCTCATCTCAAGTCACATGTGCCCTTGTTGTCAACCTAAGCTCTGATACCAATCTGTAACGACCCGAGTTTTAAGTAACCCAAGACGTCACTAGGCTAAGGACCACACAGTGGGTCCCATCAGTTAGCTTGACAACAACTTCACAAATAGGACCTTGCAACAAGAAGCACGAAGAAATAATGAAAACATTCAACCTGTCATTTAGAAAACATTTTCATAACAACCGTGCATGTAGTTAGTATGTATACCCAAAATGACACTTTAAAACATGACACCTAAATAGGTGTCTTAAAACTTCAGCCTGAAATCAACATGTGTACACAGTTGTACACAACCAACAAAAGACTCGCTTGCAAGCGATTAGTTTCAAAAGTAGTTCAACCAACCCTTGGGTTAACACTGCCTCGGCTGCCCACTTCCAGCAACTGACATCCTTGAAGCGTTCCTATGTTCGGCATTTCCTAAAAAGGATCGGTTTAAAACCGTTAGCTATCGATCATAATCTATCCACGAGAGATTATATCAACACATCACAGCACAACAAATATATTCAAATACCATATACCGTGCTCATGAGATGATATCATGCTGTTATGAATGATGCACGTGAATGCAGTATGAAATTTACAATTTGCGATCCCGGACCCATTAATCCGGAACCATTGCTTATACGGTTCTGGCTTTGGTGTGAGCTCACCATTGCACAGATTAGGTTAATTCAGACATTTGCTCTTAGGTCGTAGCCAGACTGATCAAGTCTACGGGCCAGGCTTTCTCGTGGTGGGTTATGGTCTAAACCCCTAACCACATACAACATTTTGCCATTCATGTTAATGCAAACATTTACCATTTTCATTAGGTGTGCGACCCGAGCCTGAAGTCCATCAGACTCGGTGTCATTCTTATACAAACACAAGTGATCCGGGCTTGGCCGAGCTCCGGTATTCACTGCAAAATACTCACTTTACATACTCTTGACCTTTACAAGTCATCATCATATCACATGCCTCAAAAGGCTTATCATCTCATACATTATCATGTTTCAGCAAGCTTATCATGTCATTCAATAGCACGCCTCAATAGGCTAACACAGTTCATTTAACCATTTCTCATAATTATGACATGATAATAATCACAACAACATTAAGCATGCTTTACACATCATAACGTCATTTTCATCATAAACACGTCAAGCATGCTTCACACATAACACATCTCAATGCATATCAACAATCACATTTCAGCACAACAAGGCATTTCAAAACAACAACACATATCAACACAGCGAGATATAAATCTCTCAGGCACGGTTTCTGCAGATCGAAGCTAAGTAAGTCCGAAGACTTACCTGGATACGCTCACTGAGCAACTAAGCTATAGTTAGTCTACCGTCTTCAACACCACCTGTCGAGAATATCATATTCCTTGTATTAAACTTCTTGCTTCAAACATCAATTAAATTCATTCCTTTGAATTTAATCAGCTTATAGCATTTTCTACCTTCCTAATTTAATTAATTAATTTTTAATTAATTAATCAAATTTCACTAGACTAACGTTTTGCCCGTAGGCAGTTTCTCAACCCAACTGTCATCAGATCTCATCAAACAAATAGCCCATAATCACCAGAATATTGTAATGAGCATAATGGAATTTCCAATTATCCATTTTGACAAGCCTAAGGTCAATTTAGGCCAAATCGCAATACTGAAAACGAATAAATTCATAACTTATTCGTTACTAACCCGATTGACGATCCGAAAGAAGATTCGGAATCACAACGACGCATGCTACGCGCGGACACCGTCAGATTCACCGGAATCTGAGCGACGGAACTGACCATAGAAGGGGGATGCTCGACCTGGCCATAACTTCAACGGAAACGCAGAAACTCGGTACCAAAATGAAGAGGACGAAGAGAGGAATCCGAAAACTCAAACGGAATTGAAATCGGATTACAAACGAAGAGTAGATCTGAATTTGAAGGTTGAGAGAAATCAGAGCTTTTACGAGGAAACGTGAAAGGAAATGAATTAATAAATGAATTTCCGCTATTTATAGCGAAGACGATAATTATCCTTTAGCAAAGTCGATAGTTATCCTTTAACCGATCCGAAGGCGGTTTGAGCCCCTTCTCCAAACTTCTCGAAATTGGAACAATAAATCCGACATATTGTTTGGATAATTATTCCGCAACTTTCTCGGAAAACGCGTATTCCTAAGCCGACTTTCTTAGCCGCTAAGAAACGAAATAGCGACTCTTTTGGTCATTTTGCCTTTCCATGTTATTTCATATCTAGAACATATCCGATGTCCTGATCATTTCTTTCAACTACAATTTTATTAATTGAAGCTCCCAAATGCTTCAAATAATACCAGAGGGTAAAAATTATTCCCCGGAGGAAAAAGTAAAATTTTCCTCATACGTCCAAATTTACGCCAAAATCATAATGGTGGAATTCATACTCGTCATCTACACACTATTCGCGATTTATGGGTCAATTGATGTCGATGATTAACTTAATCATCCTTTATTAGGATTCGAAAATCCTAGCTTTTACAAAAGGGTCAACGAAAGCGGCTGCAGCCACACAGAGCCGCAGGGGCGGACTTTGGGAGGCGCAGGGGCGGTCAGCCGCAGGTGCGGCCATCTGGGTCCGCAGGGGCGGCTGCTGGGTCATCTAGAGGCTCAGCAAGGACTCCAAGGCTCCTAAGACTAAGGCTCTTACAAGTTGGGCTTGAGATTGTGAAGGAGGGCGAATGGATATATGTTGAGCCTCTACCGAACGCGTTGTTGGTTAACATATGAGATACGCGGGAGGTTCTGAGCAACGGTAAATACAAGAGTAGTGATCCACAAGGAGAAGGACATGCTTTCCATTGAAAGCTAGAAGCTAACTAAAAGAATCAAAACCCTAGTTTAGCACCATGGTTTTGATTTTTTTATATATTTTTGGTGTGTTTGGTTAGAGGGTTGATGGATTTATATTAGATTCATGGTTAGGGTTGTGCAAAAATAGACTTGTTTATTTAGAGTTTTAGGGTTGGGGCTTAAAAGGCAGATTCGTAGTTTTAGGGTCTATTCTAGGAATATAGTGTGTGAAGGTTTTTGGAGTTTGGGGGTTGTAGTTGGGGAAATGATTTCTGTCATGCACTTTGTAGTTAAGTGTATAAACCATAGTTTAGCACTACGGCTTATTCACTCTATGAAAAAAGAAAAAGTAAACCATAGTTTTAAATTACGGGTTATGCATATTATAAAATTTCCAAAAGAAACTCGTAGTATTAAACTCCGTGTTCTTCATATTTATAATTTTCAAAACAAACCTGTAGTTTGATACTACGGGTCAGTCATATTTTAAAATTTTTAAACAAATCCTTAGTTTAATAATACGGTTTATTCATTTAAATCCGTAGTTTTAAACTTCGAGTCTGCTCCGACTTTCAATGTCTTCCC
The DNA here is from genome assembly GCA_033239045.1 of Fagopyrum esculentum. Taxonomy (NCBI): domain Eukaryota; kingdom Viridiplantae; phylum Streptophyta; class Magnoliopsida; order Caryophyllales; family Polygonaceae; genus Fagopyrum; species Fagopyrum esculentum. Next base: position 12,232,230 of record BSUD01000002.1, on the reverse strand, counting down.
ACTTTCATAAATAGTTGTGGTTCGTACCTAAAATGAGAAATAATTTTTGTTCTTTGATTATTTTGAATAAATACTAATACATGATTTGAATTCCAAAGTACTTCGAAATTACAAACTACAAAATACTTAAGATATTAAAGCATACTAATGTATTTGTAATATTATAATAAATTATTATTTTATCAATACCTTACAAAATATATCGTATTAATTTCTGGATGTTAAAGTATACTAATGTATTTGTAATAATATATTACTTTATCAACAAATATATCAAAATTATTTGGGAAATAATTTTTGTTCTTTGATTATTTTGAATAAATACTAATACATGATCTGAACTCCAAAGTACTTCGAAATTACAAACTACAAAATACTTAAGATATTAAAGCATACTAATGTATTTGTAATATTATAATAAATTATTATTTTAACAATACCTTACAAAATATATCGTATTAATTTAAGGATGTTAAAGTATACTAATGTATTTGTAATATTATATTACTTTATCAACAAATATATCAAAATTATTTGAGAAATTTCGGTATGGGGTATTCCAGATTTTTTCCATAACTTTTTTCAAATTTCGTTGGTACCCCTCAATTTTTACATAATTTTAAAATTTGCCCAACCGTTAAAAATCCTGTTAACATTAACGTTTTCTATTAAAAAAAAAGGGAAAAAACTGAAAAGAAATAAAAAAAAACAAAAGTTAATTGAAAAGAAATTAAAAAAAATGAA
>BSUD01000002.1:12195677-12231126 GCA_033239045.1 Fagopyrum esculentum | reverse complement strand
ATATATATATATATATATATAATTTATGAAATTGTAAATTTTTTATACAAATATAAAAATAAATGAACGTTAAAAACTCGTTAATATTAAAATTATTTATTAAAAAATAAAGGGAAAGAAAATTAAAAAAAACAAAAAGAAATTTCGGAATCATAAGAAATCGTGAACTGTATCAAACATTTAAAATTTCATAAATAAGAAATATATTTGATACGATTTAATTTTTTTTATTTCTTTTTAATTTTCTTTTGTTTTTTTTAAATTTCTTTTCAGTTTGCTTTTGTTTGTTTTTTTTTTCAATTTTCTTTCTCTTAAATTTTTAATAGAAAGTATTAATGTTAACGAATTTTTTAACGATTGGACAAATTCCGGAATTATGTGAAAACTTGGAGGTAACAACCGAACTTGAAAAAGTTTATTGGCATAATCTGGAATACCCCATACCACAAGGATACCAACCGGAATTTCCCAAATTATTTTAAAGATTTTAAACAAGATAACAAATACCTTTCATATTTACTTCTTGTGTATGTTATATTGCTGTACTACGTAACGTAATATATATTGTTAAATATAAATATTAATGCAAAATTATAATATACAACTTTTTATTATACATTATTGTTTATTTATTAAATAGTTTTTTCTTATAACCAGGTATCTGGGAATATCAGGTGATCAAGCCCTATCCGTAGATCCGGAAATATCCTATGATATGTGAATATTCGGATATTCGTTTGTTATCCGAATATTTTTGGATATCCGGAGGTCTAAATGCCGATTCGTATCCGATCCGGTATCTAGAAAAATCTCCCTCATCGGATCAAATTCGGAACAGATCAAAACGGGTATCCAAATTTTGGTTTTTTAGACCAGATCAACGAATTTCCGTACCGGGTCAACAGAGTGGATTGGTTTTGTCCACCCCTACCCTCAAATACAAATATTTGGTTCAATTGCTACTTATGACATGTCTTAAGGTCAACTAGCCTAATCAAATAACATACTTTTTTGTACATGTCCATAATCGAATGTATTAAAGACAATAGTGATAAAAATAAAAATAAAGATTATTGTTAGAGTGATTAATATCACAAATCACTATCAACCAAGATGGTTTTAGTAATTCTCTATATTCAACTGAATTTTCTACGTCTACATGAATATATTGTTGATGTGCCTCCCTTTAAAATAATAATAAATAAATAACCTATTTTTAAAATCAAGCAAATAAGAAAATAACTTACTATTAAAATCAAACAATTAGCGATCATAATGGATCAGTAACAAGGTTTGTGGGTTAGAAATTAGAAAATAAACTAATATGATTAAAAATTAAATTCTAAAACTAGAAATTAATTTATAAAAAAGCAAGAACTTGTCAAATGCATCGTCTCCCATCTACCAATAGATGTCTTGACCTCAAGACAATACCTATGTGATAAGACCGTAACCAATACTAGTAGTTTCACGCCGTGTCCCAACTCATCTATGATTTTTAAGCAAAGTGAACATACCCATCACCAAATGTATCATTACAATAATAACACGACTCTTTTTTCACATTTGTGTTAGCGTCTAGTGTCTATCGAATTGGACAACATTGAAACACCTTGTTGTTGAGAATTGTTCTAAGAGTTGCTCTTCTAGAAGTTGTTTTGGTGCCCAACAATGGTGAGGTGTAAAGCAGTTATTGTTATTGAACTTTGATTCTCACCACATTTGCCTTCAAATTTAAAAGTCAAACTAACAACCTTGAAGACAGTTTTTGACTTATAAATCCGAACATCGGCTTGTAGTCTTTCCCTAGGACTAGCCAAGAGAAACCCTAGCAAGCAATGTCCATCCTTCATTCAGAATTGTTCGATCTCATTTCGTGAACAAAATCTTACAAATATATCGTGCTCTTAAAATCAATCAACTAATGAAAGTGGATCCGTGACAAGGCTTGTAGACCGAAGTTGAAAATTAAGAAAGAAAACTATTATGAATAGAAACTAAATCCTAAAACTAGAACTTAATTAAAAAGAAGGATTTTTCCTCTTGGTGCCATCAAGGTTTGGACTATTCCTCTTGGTATCCACTAACTTTCAAAATTTCTCTTGGTGCCCTCAAGGTTTCATTTGTTTCCTCTTTATACTCATTCTTAATATATTACATTAAAAAATTATTAAAAATTAAAAAAAATTAAAATAAATAAATTTAAAATAGATTATGACCTTAATTTATAATAGAAATTGTTTTTATATATATTTTTTTGATTTTTTTAAACAAATATATTTTTTTATTTTCGAATTAAAATATCTTTTTAGTTTTTATTTTTGATTTAAAAAAAATATAATTTATGTTAATAATATTTATTAAAAAGAATAAAAAAAATAATATTTTTTAAATTTTTTTTAAAAGTCCAGAAAATTAAACATAAAGTATTTTTTAAGTTAATTTTTTTAATAATTTATATTAATTAGAAAATAAAAATATTATTTTTTTGTGTTAATTTATTATATTCTATAATATACTTTTCCATAATCTTAAAATTAGATTTTTTTTTAAATTTCGAATTAATATAAATTATATAAAATTTAAATTCAAAATAAATTTTTTTATTATATATTTAATTCTCTAGACTCTTAATAAAGTTTCAAAAAAAAAATTTTTATTTAACTTTATATATATTTTTTAAATCGAAATTAAAAATTAAAAAAATATTTTAATTAAAAAAAATAAGATATATTTATTATATATATATATATATATATATATAAACTATTTCTATTATAAATTTATTTTTTAATGAATTTTAATATAATATATTGAGAATGAGTATAAAGAGAAAACAAATGAAACCTTGAGGGCACCAAGAGGAATTTTGAAACTTAGTAGATATCAAGAGGAAAAGCCCAAACCTTGATGGCACCAAGAGGAAAAATCCTAAAAAGAAAGTGAGAACGTATAAGACGACATCCACGATTAGTCATGAACCGAATCAAACAACTTTTATACCGTGTGAAGTTATGGTAGGTCAAATATAAAGAGGGTGTACTACATCGTCTGTCCGAATTTACATACGTACGTTAGTCGCACACAACGAGATTCTATTCTAAAATCAAAATTAACCCACTAATACCAAGTCAAAGGTTTGACTAGATCAATAATTACCCTACAACAAACCATAATCCAAAGTATCAATACTCAGTTGGTTTAGAGGTAAAGTGGTGCTAGACTCTTAAGTGTTAGCTTGGAGATTCGAATTCGAATCCTTTATATTCCCTATCCGGACGTAGAGCGGCAAAGCCGATCAAACCGAGAAGGTAACTTTAAAAAAAAAACATAATCCAAAATAGACCTTGTTGAGCATCAAACATAGATTATTAATTTTTAACAAAAAGGGATTCACGTTTATTAGTCATATATACCAACGAGGTCATATCTTCTCCTAAGCGTTGTTGTAAGACGATGATATGATACGGAATAATGTAGGTGACATGTATAATTGCAAATCTTGTAGTACATTAAATATGGTGGCAGTATTTAAAAATTTCGCAGAGGCAATCGATGGACTGTCGTACTTAATTTGCTCTTCTTCTCATGTCATTATTAGTTGCCATCGGGACTTGCGGTCGAACACACACCCTACATATATAGCCTACATTACACATTTGTAAATGGAATCTAGTTGCTCTATTTTACTCTTATGATTGGATTTTTAACAAATTTTGATAAAACTCTATCAATATTTCGATTAAAAAACGACTGGATCTAGAGCGAACCAGTCTTTCAAAACCAGATGAACACAAAGAAGTTTGTTGACGCAGTTCGAGTTAAGCTCTACTCTGCGGGATCTCAGGAGGGGAGAGCCAACCCAATCCACTAGGTAGAGTTACAGTGTAAAACGGTTACAGGATGAGCAATCAAAAACAACGAAAAACCTTACGAGATCAAGAACAGGATAACAAGAACAAAGATAGGTGAGAGGTTGTAAACCACCAAGGTAATGATCTGTGCTTTGAGGCAAAGCAAGATCTAGACAACAGAGAACGTCTCAAGACAACACTCGGACGAAGCACTCGACTCGGATCTCTCTCTCACTGTGTTTCTCTCTATCCTCACTTTCAGATCTAGGGTTTTTCAGTAGAAGTGTTTCGGCCACCTTAGGGTTGAAGACAAAGAAGAAAGCTTAAGTACTCAGTGCCACGAGGTGAACTTCAGCAACGCAACGTTTAACCATACAACGCTTTGTCCATGCCGCTCCACAACCTGGTAAGATGGACTGGAGCACTTACCATTGGGCCTCGATCAACTAGACCCAACCGGCCCTGTAATCAGCCCATCATCAATATAACACAAGTACCCTGTCCAACCCTTCATCAAACCCAACCGGCCTCACACTTAAACTTAGACCCACTAATCTGTGGTTTGACACGAACCGGGTTTAACTAAATCCTAACAAATGCCCTCCTAAACCAGGTTCTACAACTGCATACTACCAGTAGTGGATTAGTGGTACTCTTGTCCGCCATCAATCCAATGTTGTTGTCCTTCTTAGCCATCCTCAATATGCAAAGAATCTCTGCAATACGAGAACTTGTCAGCTGGGACAATCTTGGTTCCAAAATCAGCTGGATTTACATCTCCTTTGATTTTTTGTATCACCAATTGCTTGTGCTTGATCTTCTTCCTTATGTAGTGGTACCTGATATCAATATGTTTTGTTCTTTCATGATACATGGGATCTTTACATAAGTACAAAGCACTTTGACTATCAGTATATATAACAGGAACATATGTCTTATTTTCTATTTCTTCTAACAATCCTTTGAGCCAAGTAGCTTCTTTGGCAGCTTCTGTAGCAGCCATGTACTCGGCTTCGGTCGAGGACAAGGCTACAACAGATTGTTGTTGAGACTTCCAGGAGATACAGTTCCCAGCCCAAGTGAAGTAAATAGCTGTAGTAGATTTCATGTTATCCTTGTTACTAGCATAATCAGAATCTACAAATCCAATCAGGTTAGTACGAGAGATATGTTCTTTATATACAAGACATTTATCCTTGGTACCACACATATATCTGAGTAAATATTTAATAGCATCTCAGTGAGGCATACCAGGATTAGACATATATCTACTTAAGACAGATATTCCAAAAGCAAGATCAGGTCTTGTGCACAACATGGCATACATTACAGAACCAACAGCAACATCATATGGTATGTTAGACATTTTATTTTTGCCTTCATCAGAGGTAGGGCAATCCTTTTTAGACAACTCAAGGTGCCCTCCTAAGGGTACAATTGCAGGTTTACAGTTAAGCATATTAAACTTCTGCAGAACTTTATGCACATAATCAGTCTGGGATAACAACATGGTTTTCTTTGATCTATCCCTAGATATGGAAATTCCTAATATCTTCTTAGCATGTCCCAGGTCTTTCATGTCAAAATAATTTTTAAGATCATGTTTTATACTAGATACAAGAACTTTAGAAGGAGATATTATAAGTATGTCATCCACATAAAGTAACACATACAACGGATCATGCTTCTTAATATTCTTAAAGTATAAACAAGTATCATATTCACTTCTGACAAAACCCAACTTAGACATACAAGAATTAAATTTTAAATTCCATTGTCTAGGAGATTGTTTCAATCCATAGATAGATTTGTTAAGTAAGCAGCATGCATTGGTATTTTTAGAATCAGTAAAGCCCTTAGGCTGTGACATGTAAATTGTTTCATTCAAATCACCATGCAAGAAAGCAGTCTTAACATCCATTTGTTCTAATTCACAGTCAGAAACAGCAGTCATTGCAAGCATAAGTCTCAGAGTTTTATACTTAACTACTGGAGCAAAAATATCATTGTAGTCTATTCCTTCTCTTTGTGTAAACCCTTTAGCTACGAGTCTAGCCTTATATTTGTCAGGTTCATTAGGAGATAGACCTTCTTTGATTTTATAAATCCATCTACACTGAACTAGTTTAGAATCTTTAGGTTTATTAACTAAGGTCCAAGTGTTATTAGCATGCATAGAGTCAATTTCATCTTTCATAGCAGCTATCCAAAGTTTTGAATCCTTACAATTAACAGCTTGTTCATAAGTTTCAGGGGTGTAGGGATTTTTTTACAACTGAAGCAGTAATAAGAGCATACTCAGCAATATTAGCATATTTCTTATTTGGGATGATAGTCCTAGGAGTCCTGTCCCTGGTTAGCTGGTACGGACCATGAAAACCATAATGACCTGAGTTAGTGCTACCTTGTCTTGTACCAAGGGAACTTAGGTCATTATGGCTTTCATGACCTGTTCCATCACTGGAGGACAAGGTGGGAACACTAGGGTTATCATAAATATTAGGCTCATCTACCCCCCTTAATTGGTGATTATGTGAATTATTACTGTGTTCAGGTTGTGAAGGGAAGCTACTACTTTCATTAGTAGTAGTATCATCATTAGGTAGATCACTACCTTCAGAATAGTCACCAATGTCGAATTCAATTTCAGCATTATTGTGACTTGCACTGGGCATGTAAAAAGAGGTTCCACCACTGGAACTCTCTTCAGACTCACCAGCAGTGCTACTAGTCTCACTGGAATGTTTATTTTTAAAGTGGAAGTCTGTTTCATTAAAGGTAACATTCCTAGACACAACTACCTTATACCCTCCAGGTTGAATAGGGAGAAGTTTGTAACCTTTTACACCCTCTGGATAACCTAACATAATACCCTTTTTAGCTCTTGGTTGCAACTTGCCTTCACTCACATGAGTGTAGGCCGTGCATCCAAAGGGCCTTAGGTATTTAAGATTAGGTTTCCTATTAGACCACAATTCATAAGGAGTTTTGAAACCTATGGCTGAGGAAGGGGATCTATTGATGAGATAAGAAGCTGTAGTAACAGCTTCTCCCCATAGGGAAGGTTTGAGACCATCACTAACTAGCATACATCTTGCCTTTTCAAACAAGGTTCTATTCATTCTTTCAGCAGTTCCATTCTGCTGAGGTGTTCCAGGGATGGTTAAATGTCTTTTAATGCCTTGTTCTTTACAAAATTCATCAAAAAGTTTGTTACAGAATTCAAGTCCATTGTCAGTTTTTAGACATTTAATCTTCTTATTAGTTTGTGTTTCAACAAAGTTTTTCCAGTTCTTAAAAGTTTCAAAGGCTTCATCTTTTGTTTTAAGAAGGTAGACCCAAACTTTCCTAGAGAAGTGATCTATAAAAGAAATAAAGTATCTCCTTCCACCTACGGTATCAACCTGTGCAGGTCCCCAAAGATCAGAATGGATGTACTCTAGAGGTTGTTTGGCTACATAACTAGAGGTTGTGAAACTATGTTTGATTTTCTTTCCTAAAATACAAGTTTCACATATATCTAAGTTAGCAGGTTTATTATCTATCAGACCTTGTTGATACAAACTAAGCATTCCCTTATTTCCCATGTGTCCCAGTCTACTGTGAAGAAGAGTAGTTTGAGCTAGAGTCATTAGATTTATTGTTTTAGACAAATTAATTTCAGGTGAGGTAATAACATGGTATAGACCTCCTTTATTAATGCTTCTAATTAGCACAACATTATCTCTAATCACATCTCTAACACCATTTTTGGTGACAATGGTACAATTTCAAATTATCAAAGACAGATTCTGATAATAAATTTCTCCTAAGTTTGGGAACCCATCTAACATTTTGCAAAATTCTAGTAACACCATCATGCATACATAAAGGTACATTTCCAATTCCTTTTATAGCTAAGCTAGTGTTATCTCCTAGCATAACTTCTCCAGCATTATACAAATCGATGCTACTAAAAACAGATTTATTAGAAGTAGCATGCATAGTACATCCAGAGTCAAGTATCCAATCATTCATGGTATTAGAAGAGGTAGCACACACCAGTAATTCATGATGATATAAACATGCAGGAAGAGGCATTTTATACTTAGAACAATCATGTTTAGATGAGCATACAAGCAGTTCATTAGGATAATCAGATACACATAGAGATGCAGAATGAGTAGATTTATCTTTAGAAGATTCATCTTTCTTTTTCTTTCTACATTCTTCCTGGTAGTGTCCTAGTTTACTGCAATAGAAGCATTTTTTATTCTTTTTATCACGATCATTAGAGTATGTATTCTTATTTTTCTCTGGTTCATATTTCTACTTATTTTTGTTTTTGTTTCTTTTATTTCCTTTCATCATGAGGGCCTCAGATTTATCATCAGTTTTATGATTTGTTTTAAAGACTTTCATACTTTCATTTTTCTGTATTATTTGTTCCAGTATTTTGTCCTTAGATATTTTATCATGACTAAACTGGATAACATCTTTAAAATTATCAAACTGACTAGGCAAGGCATTCAATAAGAGTATAGCAGAATGATCATCAGAGATCTTATCATTACATCTTTCTAAGTCTTGTGTCAATTTAAGAAAAATATCTAGATTATCATGCAGAGATAGGTTGACATTCATTCTAAAATTGAACAATCTACATAACAAAGATATACGACTAGGCAAAGACTTTTTAAGATAAAGATCTTCTAATTTTTTCCAGAGCAAAGAGGGATCAGTGAGACTTACAACCTGACGAGCCACGTCGTCAGCTAACCGTATAAAAATCTCAGAGTGAGCTTGCTCCTCAAGCTCTTGTTTCCTATCTGGGGAAGTATCCGGAGGGAACTTTCCTTGTACAGTTGTCCAGCACTTCTCCTTGATTAGGATCGCTTTCAGCTTCAGTTGCCATATGGCAAAGTCAAAGGTGCCATCAAAGGGCTTAATCCTCACTGTATTTTCCGACATAGTCCCGTGTCTGAAAAAAACACGATCCCAGATGTCGTACTTAGGGTCTATATGAGGACAGTCTTTAGAATTAAAGATCCTGCCGTCCTGTGTTAAAAATCAAAGATCCTCAAAACACTGTAAGTTTTGGGTTCTTTTGATTTTTCTTGTATCTAGGGTTCCTTAGGCAACAGTTCTTGACGGAATTATCCTCTTTTCTGGGATTTTTAAAAAGAGCCAGAAGATTTTTCAAAGACAGTTTTGAGATGAAAAACGAAAAGAAAACGATAGAGTAAAGCGGAAGCAGTTTTGAAAAAAGGAATCTTCAAAAAAAAGGAAGGGTAAAGACATTTACAGAGGGAAAAATGAAGATCGATTGAAAAAACCAGATCTCCAACTTCAAATCGAGAAAACCATCCTCTGATACCAATTTGATAAAACTCTATCAATATTTCGATTAAAAAACGATTGGATCTAGAGCGAACCAGTCTTTCAAAACCAGATGAACACAAAGAAGTTTGTTGACGCAGTTCGAGTTAAGCTCTACTCTGCGGGATCTCAGGAGGGGAGAGCCAGCCCAATCCACTAGGTAGAGTTACAGTGTAAAACGGTTACAGGATGAGCAATCAAAAACAACGAAAAACCTTTCAAGATCAAGAACAGGATAACAAGAACAAAGATAGGTGAGAGGTCTGTAAACCACCAAGGTAATGATCTGTGCTTTGAGGCAAAACAAGATCTAGACAACAGAGAACGTCTCAAGACAACACTCGGACGAAGCACTCGACTCGGATATCTCTCTCACTGTGTTTCTCTCTATCCTCACTTTCAGATCTAGGGTTTCTCAGTAGAAGTGTTTCGGCCACCTTAGGGTTGAAGACAGAGAAGAAAGCTTAAGTACTCATTGCCACGAGGTGAACTTCAGCAACGCAACGTTTAACCATACAACGCTTTGTCCATGCCGCTCCACAACCTGGTAAGATGGACTGGAGCACTTACCATTGGGCCTCGATCAACTAGACCCAACCGGCCCTGTAATCAGCCCATCATCAATATAACACAAGTACCCTGTCCAACCCTTCATCAAACCCAACCGGCCTCACACTTAAACTCAGACCCACTAATATGTGGTTTGACACGAACCGGGTTTAACTAAATCCTAACAAATTTATATTTTTTTAACATTCTTAATTTAAACTTAAAATTAGTGTTTAATTAATTTCGTATGAAGTATGGAAAAAATGGATTTAATTAAGAAAATACAAAAGGAGGAGCATATGATTATCACAAAACAATATGTATGTGAATAGGTGATTTCTTCTAAGCATGTCACGAAAAACTTATCACAAAGTAGGGACATGAAACAAGATAATAGTTGATGGAGGAGGTAGTGAGGGATATGTCGTCGACATAAAAGCAATAGATATGTGGTGGAGCGTGAATCTTTGTAGATAAATAGAGAGTGGTTTAAGGGACTGACAACTACGGTATCCTATCTGAGCATGATGAGTGTCAAATATAATAATTTTTAGACTTTAAATTCATGCATTTCATACCTCTTTTACTCTCTCATACGTCTTTTTTTATATAGAAAACATTCAGTTTCTGTATTTCAGTATATGCCTTAATTTTTGTGTTTCAAGCATTCAAGGTCATTTATGGAGCATAATGGTATGAAAATACCGAGCACGAGGATTCAACCTCCTCTACAGTCGAAGATTACATGAAAACATCAAGATCGATTGAAGAAGCCAAGTGAAAACCATTGGAGTTGGATGCTATTTTTATGACGACCTCTGAGAGATTCTCAATTTTGACCATCTTCCCTTTTGATTTGGACAATCATGTGAACTGCAAAGTTGTATATCTTCGAAATAGCTTCAAAATTAGTATTCAAGGGTCACGTAGTTCCAACCAGAGCAGTGCAAAGTTAGTTTTGCTGAACTGTCAAAAAAGCTATCAAACATCGTTGCCTACAACCAACTTATAGCCAAGCTTACGGCTAGCCTACGGCCGTATTATGCCATAAGGATGTTGTATCACCTGCCACCGGGAAGGAAATTAAATATTTTTTAGTGTAACTTTGGAAGTTTATATTTTGTGTAACTCTAGACTTTGAGATTTTCTGTTATATATTCATATGTCAGCTTTAGGGTTAGAGAGGCCCCGACCACCACCATCCACTGTTAGACCACAACCCTAGCCATCAAGTAGTTGTTTGCTTTATTTTGAAGGTTCGCCTTACTGGAACCAAACAGTTGTGAGTTTATATCTTTCTTGATTTTTATATATTGTCATATTTGCTTTATATTTGATCAGGGTTGACTAAATTTCTTCCCAATCTAAGGATTGGATGATTCCTATAATGGTTTACTTTATTGTTTGCACATATATTTATGAATTGAGATTGTGATGTTGCTTCTTTTCCAAACGCTTCATTCCTACATTTTATTTACCTTCGAAAATAGTGATGTTTATAACTATTTTAGATAAAACAACTGAAGAGTCACAAGCGAAGGACGTTTTATTGGACCCGTTGAAAAGAACTTGGTTTTGAGAGTACTAGATTATCAAAACTTTGAGGATTTATAAATATCGTAGGAAAGTCTTTGTATCTTTTTCTAACTGAAGAGCCAAAGTAAAACGTTGTTCTTGGTCTTTTCCGAATTTCTAAGTGTTTAATGGGTTTTCCTATACTTGCCGAACCGCTAAAATGAATGTTACACGAGTTGAAAAGTATGGTCTTTGTTTGCCTATATCAAATGTTATTTTAAATGATTACTTGTAATTATCATATATCAATATTCATGAGATACATATGCATCAATATCTTAATTCATTATAGTGGGATTCATGTTTCCTTAAATCGCTTCAGGTCATGTAAGGACCCACAAAGTAAGCAAATGTGGGATCTCCAGTCTAAGTTTATGAAGCCTGCGGGTAGGTACATGTGGATAGACCTGGAGTAGGGTCGAGTCCGGAATTCGGGCATGTGATCTTGTTCATACCCACTTGTGTCGGGCTTCGGGCAGGCGGGACCCGAGTTCATTTTTCATTTTTATAAAAAAGGAAATATTCCTATTAAATATACACAAAATCAAAGTAGTACACAAAAACCAAAGTAGTCTAGTGGTTGTGGACACTTGAACCTTACCTCGAGGTCTTGAGTTTGAATCCTACCATTCACCCCTATATATTACATTTTAATTTTAAAAATAAAATTAAAACGGGCTTTCGGACGGGACGGGCTTGAAACCTTGCCCTTACGCGCCTGACTCGGACATTGAGCGGGCCTATACCCTTGTTCATACCCGCCCGTTTATCTAGGCGGGCAGATGGATTGACCCGACTTTGCCCAAGTCTATATGTAGGTAGTTCCTTGGAGGCCATTAAGATTGTGTATATCCGTATATCTGATTCGATCCTCCTTATTTGTTCGGATATCCAAAATAATATATGGATAAACGAATTTTGTATCTGATCCGAAAGTCCCAGATCGAATTGGATAGTTCTGCCGGATATTCGACACCAGATTCTCCACTATAGCACCACTGAAGATGAAGAAGCAAAGTCGTCGGTGCCAAAGTGATCATTCTCTGCCATCGTTGCAAATATGGAGGACTCGAGGTTGAAGATTCATTGTGTCTAGAATTTAAGCTTGAGGTTGAATGAAGAATAGTTGTTGAAAAGGAGACCATAGAGGATGTATATTGTTGAGAACATCAACCTTTGTGGTATGAAATCCATAGCAGAATTTTTCGTACCAAAAATTCATACCAGAAATTTTCATACTAGAAATTCATACCAGAAATTGACATAGCACAAATTTTTATACCATAACTAGAAAATTCATACCAGAAATATTCACACTAGAAACTCATACCAAAATTTTCTTACCAAAAATTCATACTAGAATATTTCATACCATAAATTTTTATACCATATATTCATATCATAAATTTTCATACCAGAAGATTACCAAAAATATTCATGTTAGGAATGAGATAGACTAGATGAGAAAGGCCAATATGTTTCAAGTCGTGCATATGTTGTACGGAGAACATAAATCTGACTAGGAAATTTCGGAGATGGCAAAGACGGCCATTGTTGCTCAACCCGAACAATAATTTAGCGACAATAATAGCACTAAGACTTTTGGTATGTTACACATACATCAATTGAATGAGTTAGTGACAAGTACAAGACTCAGACTTCTGGTATGTTACATAAACTACTGATTTTTGTTCTTCTTGCCTCTGTCTGTTACTCCTCCGCTCTCTTTCTCTTCTATAAGCTTCGCACCTTCCTCATCCGCCTGACCCAACTTCTTCTGCGCCTCCCTCACCTTCAAAACCTGTAGTTTGGCATGATTATAGTACGTCACGTCCAAAAACGCCAAAAAGTACCCAAACAGGTGACCGTGGTCACCGTATCCTTAATCACCGACCAAGAGAAGGCAATCAACAACCAATCCTTCACCACCCCGACCACACTCATTGTCAAGGCTGAAGTTTTCCTAACAAGCAAGAACACAACCATATTTAGAGCAAAACCTCATATCAAATTTGTCCCGAAGATGAAAAAATCCATATGGAAACTCGAAGTATCCCTCAAAACGGGATACTCCACGAAGATCTAGGAGACGAATAGGAACACCATGCAGCAAGGGGAGACATAGTAGAGAGAAGTGATGGGGTTGAAACTGATACCCTTGGAGCTAAGCAAGATCTGAGGGCGACAGAGGGCACTCCGGCGGCTTCGACGGTGGCAGGGGAGGCAACTGTTTGTCCGAGGAGGAGAAGGGTTGAGGTGTGGCTGAGAAGGAAGAGGTAGATAGGAGAAGCGATCTAGGAAGGACAAAGGGTTGAATGTAATGTTGTGTTTGAACAATAAAAAAAAGTAGGGGTACATTTATTTCATAGGTTTTTGATATGAGCCTAGTTAATAGAGCAATAACTGAAAAATGTCTAGTTAGTGAATTTTGTCAATATATGTTGATGTATAATAAAATTAAAAGGTTAATTTGTATAAAAATATTGGTATAATGTAGAGAGTTGTATGAGAAGAGAAGAAATAGTGTTTTAAAAATACAAATAATAAATGAAAAATAGATAGAATTCTATTTGTGGATGGTTTAAACATTAATAACACTTATAATGTCATAATATATGATCAAACTAAAATTTTAAAGCCTTAATATTAATTATTGAGAACTAAAGGAGTATTAAACCAATACTCAACAATCCCTAAAGATAATTATCTTGCACTATCCTTCCTTTTTGTATGTAATCTGAATGGGCACATATTTCTTAATCCCTATGAATGTTTGAGTTGTATTTGACGGAAAAAGGAGTTTAGGGTTTTGTTATAACGAGGATGGATGGGGAAGTGTCACGGGACGAGTGATTCCTCAACTCAGACCACTCGGCTCTTAGCTATTTTTTCGCCCCCGACAAGCTAAGATCCGCCTTACTCCTCGACGCTCCTTGACAATGAGCGCTTCGTCTAGATGGCTAGGTAAACTCGGAGAATTGTCGGCAAACCTTGCCTTTATATTACTTCAGAGAGAGCTTTACAAATGAGAGCTTTTTACAATAGAGCTTTTGGAGTGGATTTTGTGGGATGATGGAAATGAGGGGTGGCCTCACCTTTTTATAACCTTGGCCACCTGCTCTCCGGGAAGGTTCCGGAACCTAACTCTCCTAGGTCATTCCGGATCCTTCCTACCTTGACCTTATCCTAACGACTCTAGAACTTTCCCTAAGACTCTAGCTAAGTGTTCAAGGTTCCTTCGAGTTCTAGAAGTCTCCATCGTCTTTCGAGGAGATCCGCCTCCATCCGAATCTTTCCGACAACGTCTACACGAGTCTAGAGACATCCGCCGGTTTCTAGACTTGCCTTGATCCTTCCAGTGCCTTCCGGGTCTCTTCTTGATCCTTCCGGATTCTTCCGGATGCTTCTGCCATCTTCCGGAATATTCCTCCGCCTTCCGGAATATTCCATCACCTTCCAGAATGTTCCACCGCATTCCGAATTCTTCTTGAGTATTCCGGGTCGTCCTTGATCGTCCTGGATCTTTCCGGAATAATCCTTGTCTTCCCGACATGCCATCCTAACAAGGTTTGTGTCTAGCCTCCCACTTGATTGTCTTCTCATGCCGTTGTCGCTTGGTTTCTTGATGATGTCTTCCGGCAAGTCGTTTTGTCTTGCCGATCTTGGCATCGTCATAGAAGAGCGGCCCGTGACATACTCCCCCACTTGTTTTTGCAACGTCCCCGTTGCGAGTCCGTTCCTAAGGTCTTCCTTGACCTTTTCAACCCCTTTCTCCAAAGAGGTTTTGTCTTCCGAAGGCAAGCGTTGCGTCTCCTCCCGCAATGTGCCCGCTTCATCTCCCGAAGAATCTTGTTGCGTCTCCTCCCGCAACATGCCAACTTTTTCTTCTGAAGGCTCTCGTTTCGTCTCCTCCTGTAACGGGCTAGCCTTGTCTTCTTTGGTGTCCCCGGACGGCTTGCCATCCTCACATGCCCTGGATGCTCTGGACTCTTTCCCCTCTGGTCTAGCAACATTGCATGTCCTCACGGCCCCGAGCCCTAATACCCGTTTACCCAACTCCTCCTCGGGTGGCGACTCTTCCTTCTTCGCTCTTTGTGGGCAGTTCCGGTTTAGATGATCACCGTCACACCTAAGGCATTTGAATTTCCTCACTCTGGGGGTACTCTTCACCATAGCCCCGAGCCTAAGCGGCTCCCTCCTCGGCTCCTCTTTCTCTGCCGAGACTATCGCGGCAAGCTTGTTCTTCGTCGGACAGTTCCTTACGAGGTGCTTCTCTCCGCACAAGAAGCAACTCAAGTGGCGTCTTTCCTTTGTCTTGGCCTTTTCCTTGTTGAACATGCCCCTTCGTTCCAGCGGACCCTCGTCGTCTCGTTGGAACTTCCTCCTTTCCAAGGAACTCTCGTTCGTGTAAGACGTACTTCTCCGGTCCATGGGCCACTCATCATCGCTCCCCAATGACTCGTCATCTTGATCCGCTCCCCCACTTTTACCCTTGCTCCTCCAAGGATCACTTCGTTCCACGCTCTTGAACTCAAACAAGGAGTCCGCTACCGTCATGGCTTCGGTGAGGGTTTGGACGTTCCGACGTTGTAGCTCTTGCTTTGCCCATGTTTTGAGGCCGTCAAGGAAGGCAAAGAGGGCCTCTTCTTCTCCCATGTTGGAGATATGAAGCATGATCTCCGAGAATTTTCCTTCACATACTCACGCACGGTCCCACGTTGCGTGAACCGACGAAGCTTAGCCCGTGCTTCGTTATTGGCGTAGGTCGGGCAGAACTGCTTCTTCAGTTCCTCCACGAACTCCCTCTAAGTTGTGATAGGGGTACCCCCAGTCCTAATACTAGTCCTACGCCTCCACCATAGCAAGGCAGCATCACTAAGATATAGGGATGCGGTGCTTACCTTGCGTCCGTCTTCCGTGATTCCCACAACACGGAAGTATTGCCCCATTCCCCATAGGAAGTTATCCACCTCCTTAGCCGACCGTTCTCCCTTGAACTCCTTCGGCTTCGGTGCTTCCATCTTGTGTGCGGGCGCCATTGCGAACATGCCCGCCCCAGCGGCGGCCTTACATGTCTCCAACTCCTTCCTTAGCGCCACTATCTCCACACGCATTGTGTTAGCATGAAATATTGTGATATTTTAGGCACGTTTTATAATCGTATTTGATTCATATTGATAGTCTTTGATGGAACTTTATGCATATATGAGCTAGTATTACCTATATTGTCGATATGGATGTCTACACGAGTTCTATGTTGATTATAGGTGATTTGGAGCTATTTCCGAACGAAATCGAGCAAGGGAGAGTTGAGTTGAAGTACTTCCAGATTTAGAACACCTTTTGGAAGCAATTTGGAGTATTAGATTGAGGAATGCACGAATGAAGGCAAAAATCACGGTTTGACCCTAGATCACGGCCGTGGATTATGATGCAGAATTCGATGTTCATTCCAGGGGATATTACGGCCGTGGAACACAACCGTATTCCTCTTCACGCCCTAAATTACGGTCGTGGAATCTTCCACGACCGTGATCTTGGCGAATCCTTTCGCCACGTTTCGAAGCCACGATCTTTTGAAGATCGGGCCGGGCCGACGTTTTACCCTGCATTATAAAAAGGACGGATGAGGCAAGATTCCGTCATCTCGCTACAATCTCGCTTTATCTCGCTATCATCTCGCTTTACCTTGCTACCTAGCTTACGACATTTAAAACCCTAAGGGGGGCGGCAAGAACGCAAGCTTAGCAAGACACAAACCTTCATTCTTGGAGGTGATTTTTGGGAGATCTCATCGAAGATCAAAGTTCGTGATTGGAGAATTGCTGTGAGCGATCTTCGCGTTGAGGAAGATTGAAGTTCTTGGAGGATTTTGCAAGAAATCTCCTCTTCTTGCTTAGGTTTGACTTAGGATCGGATTGACATCCCGTTTCCTTTCTTTCCTAAGATTGTGATTGATTGTTTGATTTGAATCTCTTGACAAACACTTGTTTTCGATTGTGATTTTGAGATTCGTTTGAAAGATTATTGAAGGTTCTTGAAAGTTTCCATCTTTTATCCTATAAATCTTGAATTGATATCAAATGGCTGTTATTGGCTAAAAACCCTTAACAATTCTAAGGTGAAGGGTTGATAGTTGTGGCATAGATGATGATAGATCGATCGCAAACAGATTAGACCCTGAGAGTTAGAGAAGTGTCGCCGACAACCCTAAATTACGGGTTGTTCTTGAATTCCACGGCCGTGGAACCTCAAGATCCAACCGTAATTTCCATGAGTTTACGAGCCTGCTTTTTACCTTAATCTAAAGTTAAAGATTTGCTTTAGCTTAGCTTAGACTTGTCTTTTCTAGGTGGTAGTGAAGCCTCAACAACCTCTACCTCGATTGTGAGCCTCAACAACCTCAATCGGATAAGTTAGTCTTGACCTTCAGATCGTAGGTTTGGGTATTTGATACTAATCCTTGCTTTTAGAACCTCTTTATATTGAGCCTCAACAACCTGTATAAGGAGTATCTTTTAGGTGAGTTACATAAGGTTTTTGGAACCTCAACCGTACGATTACCTTACATTAGTATACCTTTGCATACCTCTACTCTGTCTTAATATCATTAGTATATCTTGAATCTGTTGTCGCAACTGAATACCCGGATCTTTAGGATTGTTGTTTTCCCAATATTTGCAAAACTCCCATATTTATTGCTTGATAATCTGAAATCGAATTTGTTCCCACCCAAATCCCTGTGTTCGATACTCTGGAATTCTTGCTTAGCTACCTCGATCCGTACACTGCGGGTTCGCTGCTTGATTCTAGTTTTATAAATTTAAAACTTATTTGCACACACCTCTAGGGGCGAACAAGTTTTTTGGCGCCGTTGCCGGGGATTTGGTTTCGGCCGAATTCGGTAACCGGTTGTCAAGCTTGGGAGCTTGCTCTCGCTATTTGATTCTTCTCGGGTGCATGCGCAGGTCTAGGAACACCGAAGATCTCTTACCTCTTGATCAAGAGCTAGAGAAAACTTTAAGACAAAAACGCAAAGAGAAGAGGATGGCTCAAGAGAACGAGAACGATCTTCAGACTAAGTTAGCGGAAAAGGAAGCTCAACTCCGATGGAATGAGAATCTCCTCCAGGATGAGATGGATCGTCATCAAACTCAAGTTAACGGTCTACAAGACATGATCGTTCAAATGAAGATAAAGATGAGCGATCTTGAAGATAAGGTGGGAAAGAAGTCCTCGAGAAGAAGGACAAGGTCTAGGAGAAGAGGTAACTCATCCGCCGATGATAGTGATTCTTCCATGCCCGCGCTAGAAGAGATTGATCCCACGATCAACATAAATCCTTTCAACACACAAGGAGCTGCTAACCGCCGCATTCCACCTAGGAATGTGAGAGTCGAACGTGTGGATAATGAGCCAAGAACTCTTGGCCAGCGGATGGATCCAACACAACAACCACGCCGCTTAGGTGTGAACTTTGATGCTGAAGATGTACAAGGGTTTAGTTTCAACCCTCAAGTTATCACCCTTGTTCGCCAAAGTCAGTTTGGCGGTACAAGCACTGAATCTCCACACCAACACTTGCAAAACTTTGAGTGTATGATGGAGACAATGAGACCAAAGAACGCCACTACTAACAGCTATAAGCTCAAACCTTTCTTTTTCTCTTTGAAAGGGAAAGCGCTATCTTGGTACCAAGCTCTTCCTAGTGGAAAGCTAGAGACGTGGGAAGACCTCTCCGCAGAATTTCTCACTAAGTTCTTTCCGCCCTCCAAAACGGCGGAACTTAGAGGTAAGATTAATGCTTTTTCTATGAGACCTAACGAAAGTTTGTTTCAATCTTGGGAAAGGTTTCAGGATTTGCTCTTGGATTGCCCTCATCATGGCATATCCAAACTTGCCTTGCTGGAAATTTACTATAAGGGGCTGGATGCGGGAACGCAATTCAACCTTCAATCCCTCTCATGCGGAACGTTCATGGACATGAGAGAAGATGACGCTTGGGACTTCATTGAGAAGCAAGCAAGAGTCATAGAGAAGTATTCCCACCGGAAAGTGGAGGGAAATCGTGTGGAGCAAGGAGCGAAGCTCACACATGAAGCTCAAAATCAGATTTTCTCCCTCAACAATGAAATCAAGGAGTTGAAGGAGGCTATCAAGACCAACTTCCCAAAGCATCAAGAGAAGGATGTTGGCTATTTGGGCAATAACAACGGCGGTGACAACACCAACCGCAACAACAATAACCGGAACAATAACCGGAACAACAATTGGAATGGAAACAACAACAACCGGAACAACAACAATTGGAACAACAATCGTGGTTCGAACAACAACAATTGGCGCTCCAATCAACAAAATTCCGGTAACTCTTATCCTTCCAATTCCAATTCACTAACTCCACCCTCTTCTTCCTCTACTCCTTTGAAAAGCCAGGGGCAAACATCAAATGGAGGAAACAATACGGGAAAGGAAAAGCTGGATCCCATGTTGGAAACGATCTTGGGAAAGCTTCAAGGGTTGGAGAACCGCATCATCAAGGTTGATGATCAAATTTCTAAGGTTGACAAAGCTCAAAAGGTTTTGGAGAATCAAATGTTCAACCATGCGGAGGAAGTTCCTAGGAATCAAGGGAAACTTCCGGGAAAGACGGAGGACAACCCTAAGAGAAGGGTGATGGCGATTACAACTAGGAGCGGAGTGACTACCACCGATCCGCAGCCTACGTTTGTTGAAGTCCCCGTAGAGAAAAGCAAGGAAAAGGGGAAGGAGAAGGAGGACGTCTATGTTCCACCTCCAGCTTTCAAACCTCCCCTACCATTCCCTCAATCTAGAGCGCGAGCGCGCCTAGACAAGCAATTCGGTAAGTTCATAGAACTCATGAGCAAACTGCATATTAATATACCTTTCATTGATGCTATTGTAGGTATGCCGGCTTATGGCAAGTTCTTGAAGGAGCTCCTCTCTAACAAGAGGAAGCTAGAAGATTTTGGAGAAGTCAAGATGAGTTCGGATTCTTCGGACCTCATCAAGACTATGAAGGAGAAAATGCCCCCAAAGCTGAAGGATCCGGGGTCATTTTGCATTCCCATAGGAGTGGGAGAGGTCACATATGACGCTCTATGTGACTTAGGAGCAAGTGTGAGCATCATACCACTTGCATTGTGCAGGAAGATCGGTTTAGGCGACCCTAAACCGGTGAAGATGACGTTATACATGGCGGATCGATCCATCACTCGTCCCGTCGGCATTGTAGAGGACGTCCCTGTCAAGCTAGGCAAGTTCTTTGTCCCCATTGACTTTGTTGTGCTTGACATTCCTGCAGATAGTCCGGTCCCGATCATACTCGGAAGACCGTTTCTTGCAACTTCCGGCTGCATGGTCGATTGCAAGAATGGAAGACTCGCCTTTGACATTGGGGAGGAGAAAGTGGAGTTCGTTCTTTCCACTCTAGTGAAGGAGCCGATCTTTGATGAGGATATTTACAACATCCAAGACGAAGAAGGTTTGTCTAGGGAGGAGGTAAGTGCGATTCTCTTTAACGATCCTTTGCAAAAGGTTATCACTATGAGTCTAACCCATGAAGGAGAAGAAGGAGAGTGCAAAGAGGAAATTGAAGCCTTGGAAGCACAAGAAGAGATGCATGAAGTAGAGTTTGAGAAACTCCACGATGAGGCTGAGAATACAAGATTCCACGGCCATACTCTGTATTCCACGGCCGTGGATTCCACAACCAAATTCGACCTCCATTCCAGAGGATATTACGGCCGTGGAAAAACAGGGGAGAACGTGATTTTGACCGTGGAAAATAGTGATCAGCACGCTTCTTCAACTTCTCCTAATTCATCTCCAAACCATTCAACATCCTTAGAAACCTCTAAGGAAACATCGGAAGCTCCTCAAGGATCATTGAAAGCTCCGAAAGCGATGGAACTCAAACCACTTCCTACTCATCTAAGGTACGCTTTTCTTGGATCTAATTCTACCTTCCCGGTTATCGTTAGTTCCGAATTAAGCATAGATGAACATGAACAGCTCATGATTGTCCTTAGGAAACATAGAAAAGCCATAGGCTATACTATTGAGGACTTAGTAGGAATTAAACCCTCCCTATGCATGCATAAAATACTAATGGAGGAGGATTTTAGAACTTCAAGACAACCTCAAAGGCGGTTGAATCCGACCATGAAGGAGGTTGTCAAGAAGGAAATTCTTAAACTTCTTGATGCAGGTATCATCTATCCTATCTCCGATAGCAAGTGGGTGAGCCCAGTTCAAGTAGTTCCGAAGAAGGGAGGAATGACGGTCATCACCAATAAGAACAACGAACTCATTCCTACCCGAACCGTGACTGGATGGCGAATGTGCATAGACTACCGCAAGCTCAACAACGCAACGCGGAAGGATCACTTTCCATTGCCATTCATCGACCAAATGCTTGAAAGGTTAGCACAACATTCATACTTTTGCTACCTTGACGGTTATAGTGGTTTCTTTCAGATCCCGATACATCCGGATGATCAAGAGAAGACCACATTTACGTGCCCTTGGGGTACGTTCGCTTATAGGAGGATGCCGTTCGGGCTTTGCAACGCCCCAGCCACCTTTCAACGGTGCATGATGGCCATCTTCTCCGAATACGTAGAGGAAATCATGGAAGTCTTCATGGACGACTTCTCCGTTTACGGTTCCTCTTTTAACGATTGTCTTTCTAACCTTTCTCTTGTTTTGCAAAGATGTGAGGACACTAACCTAGTTCTTAATTGGGAGAAGTGTCAATTCATGGTTAAAGAAGGAATCGTTTTAGGTCACTTAGTCTCTAGTAGAGGGATAGAGGTAGACAAGGCTAAAATAGAGACCATAGAGAAACTTCCTCCCCCAGTTTCGGTAAAGGGAATAAGAAGTTTTCTAGGACATGCTGGATTTTATAGACGTTTTATCCAAGACTTTTCTAAGATATCAAAACCTCTCACTAATCTATTGATGAAGGATGCGGTTTTTGAGTTCTCGCAGGAATGTCTAGATGCGTTCAACACCATCCGGCAAGCTCTAATTTCAGCACCCATTATCCAACCACCGGATTGGACTCTCCCTTTCGAGATTATGTGCGATGCTAGTGACGTAGCCATTGGAGCTGTTCTTGGGCAACGAAAGGAAGGACGAACCCATGCCATATACTACGCTAGCAAGACGCTAGACGAAGCCCAGCTCAACTACGCCACTACGGAGAAGGAATTCTTAGCCATTGTCTACGCTATTGACAAGTTTCGCTCTTATCTTGTAGGTGCAAAGGTGATTGTCTACACGGATCATGCTGCGATCCGGTACCTCCTTGCAAAGAAGGATGCGAAGCCAAGGCTGATTAGATGGATTCTTCTCCTACAAGAATTCGATCTTGAGATCCGCGACAAGAAAGGCTCGGAAAATTCTGTTGCGGATCATTTGAGTCGCCTAACACATCTAGAGGACGACCACTTACCCATTGATGACTCCTTTCCGGACGAACACCTACACATCATCGAGGAGTGCATCAAGTTGAAGTATGGGGTGAAGCTAGCGGAAGTTTTAAGGTGAACGGTCAACGACTCAAGAAGTACTCACCGGAACTCCAAGCTGAGGAGTTTGCACCTACCGCACTCGAATAAGTGCGAGTTTGGTCTAGCTACGGACCTTAAACAAAGCGCTTCTTGGGAGGCAACCCAAGGTATTGCATTCTCGTTTTTGCTTTCGATTCATAGATTAGCTTAGAATAGAAGTTTTTGCTTTGTTTTTGCCTCGATTTCTTCCGGTATGTTCGCGTTTTTGGTTGTAGTATCGATGGAAAAGGGGAAAGGAAGAATAATGTCGAAGAGAAGTGACGAAATTTGGACTTTGAAGCTTTACAGAGAGTTCCACGGTCTAAATTACGGTCGCCATTGCTACAGTGGCCGTAATTCTCAAAGGCCTGTGAAAAATCACAAAAATTACGGGTCCGTACATTTCCACGGCCGTGGAACGCCCCGATAGACCGTAATTTTTGAAATTTTGCCTGCAAGTATAAAAGCCACACTTCATCACAAAAACACCACAAAAACCCCCAATTTCCACGCCCTAAACGCCGAAAACACGCAGCCCTTCCCAAATCTTCGTTCTCTAATCGTTTTTAACGATTCTTCTTCCTAAACCGAAGCAAATCCAACCAAGAACAAGATCCAAGCAACAAATCGCGCGGAAAACGATCAACAAACCCGCATTTTGGATTTCTCAATCCGAAAAAAGAGGTTTTTGCTCTCTTCTTGATTTTGCTCGTTTTTGTTCGTTTTTGTTAGAGATTATTAGGAAGAACTGATTGAGATTGGAAGAAATTAGACTAGGACTGATTGTGGTGGAGTTTGGTTGCTGATTTGTTGAGAATCGAAAATTCTGTGTCGAATCACGGTCTGAAGAGGTTCCACGGCCGTGGTTTTGTGAAGAACAGACCGTAATTTGTAACAGAATGGACTTCGTGAGGAGAGTTTCGGGAAGAATTAAGGAGAAGAAGGGGGAACAGAATAAGAAGAGAAAGGGTAACCCCTCCACCTCTAGGGCACCACCACCCTCATCCCCCTCACCTTCACCTCCATCTTCACCTCCATCCTCACCACCTCACCCTAGCATCCCGATTATACACGAAAACTACCTTCCCGCACTTGAGAGGATAGAGAAGAGGGCAGTGATTGGCCCTAGGTACCTGTTGTTGGAGGATCTACATCCTCTCAACATTGTAGATGACCTCACTTGGCTCTTGGATAGAGCCGGTTTGCTTGTCTTCACGAACATTCGTGAAGACGCTTATGAGGAGATCACCCGAGAGGTTGTGACGTCTTTCGAGCACAGCCATGTCGATAGGACCGTCTCCTTCCGTCTCATGAATCGAGACTACCAGTTGAGTATAGTTGAGTTTGGAGCCATTTTTGGGTTCCACGAGACCTACAACGGTCGCATGCCTAGGAACGTTTCCGCTAAGGATTTTTGGGCGGATGTAGCTATGATCTATGCCGACGAGGACCGTTGGCATCCAGCTGATACCAAGGCCAAATTGATGTACCATTTGGCCTTGAAGATAGCTCACCGTGTTCTTTCGGAGTGTCTCTTCCCTAGGACGGAGACGCCCCAAAAGATCAAGACGGATGAGCTATTCCTCCTCTATGCTATGCTTCACGGATGCCGCGCCGATTGTGCTACCCTTTTGGCAGCGACTATGAGTAAATTGAAGAACAAATCGAGAGGGAACATTGGGTATGGTGGGATAGTGACCCACATAGCTAGGACTTTTGGAGTGGATTTCTCAGCCTGCACGCGTATACCGGCAGTTCCATTAGGGCTACACGCTTTCATGGTTAGGGGACTCATCTTCCCCACACATAGAGGTCCGCCTTACGCGGGCATGCCCTGGGAGAGTAGGACCGGCAGGGGTATTGAGTGGCTGCCGGAGTATTCCATTGTGGCAGGACGCCACAACTGGAAGGAGACGTTCGCTGCGATGCATGCGAACAGGCTTGTAGCTCCCCCTTACGTCCCACCGCCGGTTGTAGATGAGGAGGATATGGGAGAGCCGTATGAGAGTGGTGCAGGAGCAGAGCAGGAGTTCGGCTCGTTTCCGGATCAGCCGGACCAGCAGGATGTACCCAGACGCTCTCCGCGTCCGACTAGAGCTTCAGGCTCGTCATCTCACCGCGCCAGCGTGAGCGAGAGACCCACGTGGATGACCACACCTCCCACCTGGTACGAGACACCTCCTCCTTGGACCACTACACACGCAGCAGCAGCAGCACCACCACCAGCAGCAGCACCAGCAGACGCTCCCGGATGGTATGATCGCACTCCGGGATGGTATGAGAGGATGCCGGAGTGGGCCACCGGACTTTCAGAGAGAGTCGGAGCATTAGAGATCCGGGCAGACGCTAGAGACAGACACATGGACGACCTCGACCACATGATGAGGGACGTCTACCGCCAGCAGTTTGGGCGGTACTATGACCCGAGTTTCTCTCCATTCCCACCTCCACCGGCACCGCAGTGATCGATGACCGGACTTGCTCGTTTTAGACATCCCCGCCGCCATTTGTGAGTTTTCTTTTCCTTTCTTGCTTTTGTTCTTTTTTGTGAACATTAGGGACAATGTTCGTCCTAAGTATGGGGTGGGATGTACTAAATGTTTGTAATAACTCTACTCTATATGTTGCTTCTATTCCGAGACTATTATTGCATGTTCATCATATGTCACACGTTTCATTCTTGCATTGCATGAAAAAGAACTTTAAAAACCCATAAAAATTGAAAATTTTTGAAAAATTTGATGCTTCTAATGAATTGAGATGAATTCTATGATAAACACTACTTGTGAATTAAGTTGATAACGATTGCATGCTTGAGAGGATAGTAATTCGAAAAGAAATTGAATGAATAGATTTTACATCTTTTGCAAGTTTTATAATGTGAAAATGTTACCTAAATCATATAAGAAATCGAAGTTGAAATCACATTATAAGTTCTTATGCTTCTTTTTGAGATGATTAAGGCAATTCGATACTTTCTTTCTTCTTTCCTTTGATCATCTAGCTCCTCATTGAAATATTAGCCTCCTTTACCCATCCGGGAACTTGGAAAGTGAATGAGAAAAAGGCATGTATGATGTGGGAGGGCCATGAGAGCATATATTTGCGATCAATTGAATAGAAAGAAATTATAGGTTTGGGGAAGTCAATCATGACGATGAGTAACTCGGCACCATTCACATAGCCGGGTGTTTGTGTCTTGCCAAAGTCGGATTGAGCGATATTCCTAGCGGATTATGGTATGTGCGCTAAGGGTTTGAGGCATCTCGCAAAAATGAGAAACGCCAATCTCCTAGGCTTCGGTTTTTGTGCACCTCTATCCATAACTCCAAAAGTAAAGTCGAAAAACGAAAAGTAAGAGCGAAGCTCAAAGTGAAGAGTTGCGGAAACCGCAAAAGAAGAAGAAGGTAGTAGTCCATTTTCCCGGATTTATGCACCACTCTCCCTTAAAGTTTCCTTTCCCTTCCATACTCTAGACCTTTTCCTTTGGAAAGTCCTTAAGATCAAAAGAATGTTATATGGCTTGGTGGTCTAAATTGAAGTTCTTATGATTGATTTTGATAATGTTTGAAGGTTGTAATGCTTGTTTGGAAGTTAAATTGTTTCATAAGCTTTCTTTACCTCTTACTCTCTAATTAAGTGCGTGAAAGTTTGAAAACGAATGAAGCAAGGTTTGAGAATGATCTATTCTTTAGAAGTCACTTTCATCCAAAAGAAGGTACACATATTTCATCCTAACTCTTGTTTAAAGCTTTTTGAAAGACCTTGCTTAGGGACAAGCAAGTATTAAGTATGGGGTTATTTGTTAGCATGAAATATTGTGATATTTTAGGCACGTTTTATAATCGTATTTGATTCATATTGATAGTCTTTGATGGAACTTTATGCATATATGAGCTAGTATTACCTATATTGTCGATATGGATGTCTACACGAGTTCTATGTTGATTATAGGTGATTTGGAGCTATTTCCGAACGAAATCGAGCAAGGGAGAGTTGAGTTGAAGTACTTCCAGATTTAGAACACCTTTTGGAAGCAATTTGGAGTATTAGATTGAGGAATGCACGAATGAAGGCAAAAATCACGGTTTGACCCTAGATCACGGCCGTGGATTATGATGCAGAATTCGATGTTCATTCCAGGGGATATTACGGCCGTGGAACACAACCGTATTCCTCTTCACGCCCTAAATTACGGTCGTGGAATCTTCCACGACCGTGATCTTGGCGAATCCTTTCGCCACGTTTCGAAGCCACGATCTTTTGAAGATCGGGCCGGGCCGACGTTTTACCCTGCATTATAAAAAGGACGGATGAGGCAAGATTCCGTCATCTCGCTACAATCTCGCTTTATCTCGCTATCATCTCGCTTTACCTTGCTACCTAGCTTACGACATTTAAAACCCTAAGGGGGGCGGCAAGAACGCAAGCTTAGCAAGACACAAACCTTCATTCTTGGAGGTGATTTTTGGGAGATCTCATCGAAGATCAAAGTTCGTGATTGGAGAATTGCTGTGAGCGATCTTCGCGTTGAGGAAGATTGAAGTTCTTGGAGGATTTTGCAAGAAATCTCCTCTTCTTGCTTAGGTTTGACTTAGGATCGGATTGACATCCCGTTTCCTTTCTTTCCTAAGATTGTGATTGATTGTTTGATTTGAATCTCTTGACAAACACTTGTTTTCGATTGTGATTTTGAGATTCGTTTGAAAGATTATTGAAGGTTCTTGAAAGTTTCCATCTTTTATCCTATAAATCTTGAATTGATATCAAATGGCTGTTATTGGCTAAAAACCCTTAACAATTCTAAGGTGAAGGGTTGATAGTTGTGGCATAGATGATGATAGATCGATCGCAAACAGATTAGACCCTGAGAGTTAGAGAAGTGTCGCCGACAACCCTAAATTACGGGTTGTTCTTGAATTCCACGGCCGTGGAACCTCAAGATCCAACCGTAATTTCCATGAGTTTACGAGCCTGCTTTTTACCTTAATCTAAAGTTAAAGATTTGCTTTAGCTTAGCTTAGACTTGTCTTTTCTAGGTGGTAGTGAAGCCTCAACAACCTCTACCTCGATTGTGAGCCTCAACAACCTCAATCGGATAAGTTAGTCTTGACCTTCAGATCGTAGGTTTGGGTATTTGATACTAATCCTTGCTTTTAGAACCTCTTTATATTGAGCCTCAACAACCTGTATAAGGAGTATCTTTTAGGTGAGTTACATAAGGTTTTTGGAACCTCAACCGTACGATTACCTTACATTAGTATACCTTTGCATACCTCTACTCTGTCTTAATATCATTAGTATATCTTGAATCTGTTGTCGCAACTGAATACCCGGATCTTTAGGATTGTTGTTTTCCCAATATTTGCAAAACTCCCATATTTATTGCTTGATAATCTGAAATCGAATTTGTTCCCACCCAAATCCCTGTGTTCGATACTCTGGAATTCTTGCTTAGCTACCTCGATCCGTACACTGCGGGTTCGCTGCTTGATTCTAGTTTTATAAATTTAAAACTTATTTGCACACACCTCTAGGGGCGAACACATTGCCGTCACCATGGCTTCTAGGTCATCATTCCGCTTAGATAGGATCCCATGTGACTCGTTCAAGGCTCCTTGAAAGCTATCCTTGAGGCCGTCTACTTCTTCTCGAAGGCCGTCCACGCGACCATTGACGTCCTCAATGGTGTCTATCATCTCGCCAATCTTACGCTCTGCCTACTCTAAGCGGGCTTCCATACTTGTCGCCATGTCCCTTGACGGTTCCCTCGGGGTCTTTTTGCCCTTCTTGCCTTGGTTGCCCTCGTCACCAACTCCGGACACACCTCCACTAGCCATCGTGTCTTCCCTCAGACCTTAACGTGCTCTATGTCCCTGCCTACTTACCAACCTTCCTAGTAAACGCTTGGTGATCTACGGAGAGCTCCTCTCGATCCGTACCCCCGCCTATTTGCCTCCCTTGGTTGTAAGCGCTTGGCGCCCAAATAGAACGATCGTCCGAACCTTGGCTTTGATACCACTTGTCATGGGACGAGTTATTCCTCTACTCAGACCGCGCGGCTCTTAGCTATTTTGTCGCTCCCGACAAGCTAAGATCAGCCTTACTCCTCGACGCTCTTTGACAATGAGCACTTCGTCTAGATGGCTAGGTAAACTCGGAGAGTTGTCGGCAAACCTTGCCTTTATATTACTTCAGAGAGAGCTTTACAAATGAGAGCTTTTTACAATAGAGATTTTGGAGTGGATTTTGTGGGATGATGGAAATGAAGGGTGGCCTCCCCTATTTATAACCTTGGCCACCTCCTCTCCGGGAAGGTTCCGGAACCTAACTCTCCTAGGTCATTCCGGATCCTTCCTACCTTGACCTTATCCTAACGACTCTAGAACTTTCCCTAAGACTCTAGCTAAGTCTTCAAGGTTCCTTCGAGTTCTAGAAGTCTCCGTCGTCTTCCGGGGAGATCCGCCTCCATCCGGATCTTTCCGACAACGTCTACACGAGTCTAGAGACATCCGCCGGTGCCTTCCGGGTCTCTTCTTGATCCTTCCGGATCCTACCGGATGCTTCTGCCATCTTCCGGAATATTCATCGATCCGCCTTCCGGAATATTCCATCACCTTCCAGAATGTTCCGCCGCGTTCCGAATTCTTCTTGAGCATTCCGGGTCGTCCTTGATCGTCCCGGATCTTTCCGGAATACTCCTTGTCTTCCCGACATGCCATCCTGACAAGGTTTGTGTCTAGCCTCCCACTTGGTTGTCTTCCCATGCCATTGTCGCTTAGCCTTGCCAAATGGTGTCTTGATGATGTCTTCCGGCAAGTCGTCTTCTCTTGCCGATCTTGGCATCGTCACGGAAGAGCGGCCCGTGACAGAAGTGGGGTGTAAAAAAAAAAAGTTGGACTCGCGGTGTTTGGATGAGCGGAACACAATACCATATGTATGAAAACCTCCAACCAACCAAGCTAATTTATCAATTTGAAAACATTTATGGGTTTTAAAATATATACTCAAAATACTACCTTGAAAATACCAGGCTTTCCGACACCCATTCGAAATTCGTTGGCCCGATATACATTTGCGGATCGTGTCGGATTCAAAAAAATTCCACCAACTCGGATCCTTGGATTGGATTGTCGTAATTTTGGACCGAATTACGAATCAGATTACTTTTAACACCCCCTAATGACCATGTAGGAAGACATTTTTTTTACATCAAGCTTGTGGATGAGCCAACCATGATCTAAATAAATGCTAAGGACAACACGGATTGTAGTGGTCTTGAAGACAAGGTTGAACGTCTCGTCGCAAGTAACTCCTACTTGTTGTAAGCGGCCGTTAACGACCATATGTGCCATGTGGTCTTTTAGTGTGTCAACTGATTTGTATTTATGCTTAAATAACCACATGTATAAAATAATATTATTATAGATGGCTGGGAGACATAGTCTCATGTTCTATATTTTTAATTTAAGCTCGAAACCCGTCGTTCATTGTGGCATGCAAATTCGAGTCCTACGATGCTTTTTGTGGGGATTTTGATAGTATGGAAGCCAATGATCCACAAGTGAGTATGTTGATCCGATGTTTTCGTGATAAGATTTAGGCGCATTTAATTTTAGTTTACATTAGAATTTCACGAATTAGATACCCATTCAGTCCACTAATTAGACACCCATACAGTTAGAATTTCACGAATTAGACATAGTCTCATGTTTTATTTTTTTTAACTTTAGTTTTCATGATAAGATTTAGGCGCATCTAAAAAAATATTCGATAAAAAAAACTTTCTTGATTTTACCAATTATCCCTCGTGTAGATATTAGGTGCACGATCGTGCGCTTGTAATGCACGATCATGCACCCTCTTCATTAAGTGCTATGGATCACGATCATGCACGTGTTATGATTGTGTATCCTTAATTGTTCATTTTTTTGTCTTTTGTGGTCATTAATAAGATGAACACTACGACATGAACAATATATCAAAACCTCTTGAACATGTTTTTTTGTTGGATAAAAAATAAAGAGATACAATTGTCCTATTGGTAATAGCTAGGGAGAATCTTTTACTAGGATTCGAAATTGTAGGGTTGCATAAAACTTTTTTTTTTATAAAAATATTTAATATGAACAAGGTGCATGATAGTGCACGCAGAGCATAATCGTGCACCTTGTATGCATAATCGGTACCACATTCAAAACAATCGTGTCAGTTTGCCTTCATAAACACAAAAATCATACGATTGTTTTTCTTAAATATATCCACGTACCGGACACGTTTCCAAATCGATAACATTGATTGTTTTATATGGATTGCTAATCAGATATTCTATTTCATTACCGTAAAAAAGATCTCATTAACAGTTTTTCGTTTCTTATCATCATTTTGACTCGCTTATCGACTCACAAAAGCTTGCTAATACAATAGCTATCTATCGATCGATCAAAATACATTGAAACTCATTTATTTTAAATTGGACATATCAATGAATTCATATAGGGAAAAGGAGAAAGCATATAGATGCGTAGCTAACACATGCAATATAACAACTACGTAGCATCTTGTGTAAGTGGGCCGTGATGCATGCAGCATGCTAATTACATACAGCTACGAGCACTACTCATATACGTACACATTAGCACACGTACCAACTCAGACTAGATACTTTAAGGGCCTGTTTGAAAGCGCTAGGAATCATTCCCGATAACGGAATGATTCCGAATCAATCAAAAAATACGTCTGGTTGGTGGTTTTTTAACACATGAAATTAATCTCATCATTTCCATTTCCTTTCCTAACCCTTATCCGATTCCATTCCGTTTCCATTCCACCGCTCCAACCAAACGGGCACTAAATGTTAATCCGTACAGTGTTAAATCGATTTAGGTACTCTTCAACGGAGATTATTGTGTAAATTATTGTACATATTTGTATTTTTTTAAAGCTACATGGAGTTTGACATCGTAGATTTTTAAAGAGATTTTTGAGGAGATTTTTGGTGGGATTTAAAAAGTCTTTCTAGAATAACTTTTTGGGTAGATTATAACAATTTTTACAATTTTACCCTCTTTTTTACATCCGTGACAATTTGTACTATTTTGTTCTTTCTGACTTTTTGGTAAATCTATCGTACAAATCTATCCACAAATCTACTTTTACCAAATATCAATTAGCTTATTTATTATATTTTTGGAATTTACGAAGCTCCTTAAACCCAAACCGATAAAGCTCGTTAAAAAACTTAAACTACTTTAAAAAAATTGTTTTATCGAGGAGGGCCTTAATATTTGACGGGCTTTGCAAATAAATATAAATTATATATGTACAATATTTTATTTTATTTTTGAAGTGGACATATTCATAAACTTTATTTGGTGACTTGTTTTTGGTCATTTTTACACCTTTGTTTGACATGTTTTGATCTCACAGTAGACCACAAGGTACGTACTGATCATAATTGGTGCATGGTGTTCACTGTGAAAGCTGTTCTTCTCTTACCAAAAGCTGCATAAGGAGTTGTAATTTGGACCGTTCGATTGAAGAAGAGTATAGTACTTATTTTATCTTATAATTTTGACGTCATAAATATTAGATAATATAACTTCAATAATACCACTCAGGTTTAACTTTGGAAGTTCGTCAACTTGAATCAGAGCCGGTTTATATCTAAATATTCGTGTTTATAATGTTTTTTTTTCTTATATTATATTTGTGTTAATATCATTTACAGCTTTGCATGCATTTAAACCTATATATAGTACGAATGGGCGGGTAAAGTGGGCTTCGCATTATGCCTCAATGGGCTTCGGAAGTCTTCAATAGCTTATACCTGCTTAGGGTTCAGTTTGGAAAAAGCCCAACTTCACGTTTTTGAAATATTTTGAAGATAGATTAGAATTTACCTCCCGTTTGGTTATAAATTCGAAAAAGGAAACGGAATGAAAATAAATCTAATCTATATATTTACCTTATTTATGAATATATTTTGGAATCATTGATTGTGGTTGCATGTAAAATGGGTTTGCTTCCCCCATTTTGTTTCTCTATGTGATATCAAAAGTAATCAAATTCTACTACAATTATTTTAAACCACAAGGAATGGTTCACTTTCTAATCGAGCTAAGTATGAACATTGTGTAATTACTGCTTGTGTGATTGTTTGTGTAGTTATTATTTCTATATTGCTTGTGTAATTGCTTTGTGGTTTTTTCGAAACTGCTTGTGTAAGATTTGTTTCATTTTTATTTGTTGTATACAAGGAAGAACTTTGCTAGAAAAGGCACTCAATAAAAAACTAGATTCAACTTCACGATGATAGTTTTGGAAGTTCTTTTTGATTGAAGAAGAGATAATTAAGGAGAAGAGAGACAGAGATAATTAAGGAGCGGAGAAGCTTTATTTAACTTTATAGATAGGTTAGTGGGGTGAGGGGCCTAGTTTGTTTTAAATAGACAAGAAAATCTACCAATTCTCTCTTGAGAAATGGGGTTTAAAAATCCACCATTGTGGGTAGTCTAAGGGCTTGTTTAGTAAGAGATTGATTTTTGTAGGGTTTATAAATTATTGATTTTTCCCCTGATACCCCTCAAGTTTGTACTTTTCCCCTTGGCCCAGTCCTGACCTAATCTAACTTGTCCATGTCTTGACCTAATTTGACATGTGTTGATTAATCGTCCTTGTCCTTGTCCCTGTCCTGACCTAATCAAACATTTGAGGTTGTTTGATACCCATATCCTCATATCAAACAAGGATATCAAATATCAATCGACCCATATTTGATACCTTTAATCAGAGTATGTATACCAAATGACCCCTAAATGAATTGAGATTATAAGTTATTTTCGGGTGGGTGAGTTAGGTAAGTAGGCTCTTTTGCCTAGTGGAGCCCTCAAGTAGGCTATTTTGTTTTACAATAAACAAAGTAGGCCCTTTGAAATAATTTTTTAAAAATTAATCTGCTAATTTCAATTTACCAAAGTCTAAGCCCAATCGATTTACACAAGTTCAAGCCCAATCGATTTACACAAAATATAAATATGGTAGCTCAGGCGTTTCGAACCCTTGACTAATTGAACTTGGGTATTCTATTGTTATTTTTTTGAAGTTATACTTAAATTCTAATTACCCAAACTAGTGTTACCCAAACGTAACACCCACTTCGATTTTCCACAATTTACCTAAATTCGAGTGACCCAATTTCGATTTACCAAATTCGTAATTTACAAAAATTTTGTAATTAATCAAACTCTCATTCGATTTACACAAGACTTCTCAATTTAAACAAGCCTAGTTTTCGTAATACCCATTCTAAAAAATAGTCAATTTTCGTAATTCCCAATCTCAAAAAATTAGGTTGTTTTCTGCAATTAAAATTTTGAGATTGATTTTGTAAATTTATCAACTAGTAGGCAATAAATATAATTAATTAAAATGGATCTAAAACCTAATTCCTTCTACCATCCTCTTCGTAGGTTAGATTTACAATGTAGAGATGGAATCGTCACAAACAGTGGTCGCTAGCGCAAAGATGGAATCCAATGTAATACTCCGACTCATGGTTGTCACAATCGTCGCCGCTTGTGGAGGCGGAATCCTAGGGTTTGTAATAGAATACTCGCCGCCTAGAGTTAGCCGTAACCTTAACATCGCTTGCATCCACATCGTTGTAGCTATGGAAGCCTTTGGTTGTCACCGCCGTCAAGGGAGACGTCCCCTGATACTCCACCAAGAAATTGCCACGTTAGGGTATGTGATTCGAAGTATGAGATTGCAGATCGAAGTCCAGATCTACAACGATGACGCCATGGATGCTCGACTCGGATTGGAGAAGGGGATGAACCCAAATCTCGACTCGCCAAAGACACCTTGGATGCTCGCTTCTCTCCCCTTGTCTTCCATCAACGCTCGACGCGGATTGTTGCTCCCGTTGGCGCCCTTCTTCATCAAATTCGTTGAATTAATGTAGGTTTTGGGCAGCCAAGTCTTCCTCTTGTGATGAGTAGAGACGGAGGCCAAACTTCTCTTTTCAGGTTAGATTTAATTTGTTATAAAGCAAGGACATGGGCAAATTCTTCAAAAATACTCTAAAATGGGAAAATAAATTTTATTTTCTTAAAAAAAATAAGATTTTTTCGTTTGATGTACTTGTGTTTTTGACTTTTTCAGATAGTACCCAAAGTTTTTCACGTTTCCGCTTGATGTCCCTGATATTTTGGTTTTTTTGTTTGGTACCCTTATTTCTTTTTTTTTTGGTCTAAAATAATGTTTTTTATATTAAAATTATTTTTAAAAACAGAAAAATATATAATTAAATTATTATATTATAAATTTTGAATATGAGTATATTTTAATTAAACAACTCTAATCAACTATTAAAAAATTATGATATTTATTAAATTATATAATACTTTTACCTATTATTTTATAATTTTAAATATATTTATTACTATTTGATACTTTATTATATTTTGCATCAAAATATGATAAATTTATTATGTTTTATATAAAATATAAAAAATTTAATTTATATTAATATGA
>BSUD01000002.1:12172734-12195570 GCA_033239045.1 Fagopyrum esculentum | reverse complement strand
AAAAATTTTAAAATTAAACATACTTTATAACTAGATTATATTTTGTTGTTGCTATAATTCGTGGATTTATTTTATATAATTGATAAATATATAACGTAGAATATTCAAAACGGACATTTGATTTATCAAAAAAAAAAACATGAATATCCTATGCTTTTAGAAGATTTCCCCCAAAATATAAGCATTCTCACATAGAATCAAAATTTTATTTTATATAATAGGGATATGAACCATCCAATATTATATAATAAACCAATAAATAAATCTATGGAGTATACCAACAACAAAATATCATATATGTTAACCCCACCTTGATAAATAAGACATTACTTATGGTTGATGAAAGTCAAAACCTTGGTTTCCAGGTTTTTGTAAAACTTTACAAGTTTTGGTAAAGTCTTTATAATGTCTGGTAAGGCCTTACCATATTACAGAAAACCTTGGTTTCCAGGTTTCAGTAAGGCCTTACATAAACTGATAAGACCTTACCAAAACTGGACAAAAACTACAATCGAGTTACGTACGTACGTCCAAGTGGCTTTTCCTTCTTGTTGAGTTAATTAAGGGATTTGTTTTTAACAAATCTTTGATTTGTTTTAAATAAATCTTCTTGAGATAAAATTGGAAGATTTCCTCCAACTCAACAAAACCGTGCTTGACTTTGACTGCTTGACTTCAACAAACAAAATATCAACAACCCAAGATCAAATCTCAACAACCCAAGATCTCCGAGGATCACGAAGGAAAGATTGTTCTGGATCACGAAGGCAAGATCTTTCTCAACGTTAAAGAATGCTGATACGCTTGCCTATTTAAAGAGACAAAGAACAAGAAACAAAATACACGTTCATTGCCTACTTCGGAAACACAAGTGACGATTCGACTTATCTCACAAAGTATTGTTCTCACATTCGAAGCTTCATCATTCTACTTCCCTGAGAGTGTGAGATCCTTTTCGAGCTGATAGTACAATTCAACTAGGATCATACAAACCGTTATCACTACTAAACATGTTGGATACGAGTGTTGTATCTAGAGTACTTTAGTTTTCCTTTTCGAGTGTGTGAGTTGCTAGATAGGAAGTGTAAGACTTCTGAGTTTAGAAGAGGGAAGGTCTTCTGAAGATTGTATCTGGAACTCATCAAGAAGAAGGAAAATAAAGCTACTTGGAATCCTAGGGTTGAATCAATCTAGGCGGGGACTAGGTCGTGTTGGTGACCGAACCTCGTTAACATATCGTGTGTCATTTACTGCTCTTTATATTCCTGGTTTGTCTAAACCTTTACACTTAATTCTAATCTTAGAGAAACGTGTAAGGTCTTATAATTACGAGTAAGACTTTATCTCATTTGATAAGGTCTTATCTCTTTCGATAAGGTCTTACCTATCCTAAGATTGCGAAAAGTTTCCATACTCTATTCATCCCCTCTTCTAGAGTATTGGATAAACTATTTTATCTGCATATTCCGCATTTTAATTGGTATCAGAGCCTAACTCACGTCTTCTTAGATATTATTATCTGTGAGGCTAACTAATGGCAGGTGAAGGTCAAGGCGGATTTGGTCAAGAAAGATCAATTTCTCGACCACCTCTTTTTGTAGGAAATAATTTTATGCACTGGAAATCCTTGATGCAGATGTTTATCATAGATCAAGATCTAGAGCTTTGGCATATTATCAAAAACGGACCTCTCATTCCTACCAAGGATGGTCCCGACAATACAACAGTAAACAAGACAAAAGCTGAATTCAATCAGAAAGATCTTGAGAGCGTGGCGAAAAACTACAAGGCTATTAATCTATTATATTGTGGTTTAAGTACTGATGAATTTAATCGTATATCTTCATGCAGATCCGCTAAAGAAATATGGGATAAATTAGTGGTCACCTATGAAGGAACCAGCCAGGTCAAAGAAACCAAAATAAGTATCTTTCTGAGGCAATATGAATTGTTTAAAATGATCCCAGATGAATCAGTCAAAACAATGTTCACCCGTTTTACGGAGATCATTAATAATCTTGACTCACTGGGAAAGACTTTCAACAATGAAGAAAAAGTCAGAAAGATACTTAGATGCTTGCCTAAAGTAAAATGGGGTCCCAAGGTAACCGCTATAGAAGAAGCACAAAATCTCAATACTCTTGCTCTTGATGATTTGCTGGGCAAATTAATCACCCATGAATTGATCCTCAATAAGGACGATGGGGATGTGCCAACAAACATTAAGAATTTGGCACTCAAGGCAAAGAAAGAGGAACCACTGGAAGATTCTGAAAGTGGTGATGAAGATCCTTTTGCTCTTATCACAAGAGGACTAGCTAGAATATTAAAAATGAAAAAGTAATTTTCAAACAAAGAAAATGCTGGATCTTCTAAATACAGAGATCATCTTGTTAAAGAATGTCCTCAAAAGAAGAAGAACAAATTCAAGAAAAAGGAATTTGGCAAGAAAGCCATGGTAGCAGCTTGGAGCGATTCAGACACCTCGAGTGATTCAGATTCTGAAGATGATCATGCAAACTTATGTCTTATGGCAAAATCCGACAAAAATCAAGATCAACATTTGGATGGAATGGTAAGAGATCTTATATCTAGTCCTACCGATGTTTTATCAGAAATACTGAAAAACATGATTTCTAATGAAGAAATTTACAGCAAAGAAATCAACATTCTGCAAGAAAAGCTTAATGATCAGGAAAATTGCATAAGACTGCTTTCGCTGAAAGTTCAAGATCTTGACAGCATACAATCAGATCTTAACACTGAGGTTAAGGCCTTACGATTGGAAAATTCCGATCTAAAGGCAAATCTCTCATCTCTTAAGACATGTAATACTGACTTAGAGATTGAAAAAGTGAAACTTTCTGAAAAATGTCAAGAACATCAAATAGCTCTTGTGCAATTTACTAAATCTAAAGCTACTCTTGATAAAATGCTTGGAGAACAACAATTATCCTTAAATCGAAGTGGAATAGGATATAACAGGAATTTTCCTGCTAAGCCCACTACCACGTTCGTTAAGGCAAAAGGAAATTGGAGATCTCCTACGTGTTTCTTTTGTTGTAGAAAGGGTCATGTAAAGGAAACTTGTCCGTATAAGAGAACGGATCCATACATTATTAGAAATACCTTTCCTGTACGTCTAAATGAACGGGTAAAACATATATGGGTTCCTAAAGGGACTAGGCCACCTAACATGATCTACCCCCATAATGGATCTAACTTTGTCTATTGGTCAAGCCGGAAAGGATGATTTTTTTTTGAAGGATATCACCAAGACTCAAAAATGGATAATGGACAGTGGTTGTTCAAGACATATGAGTGAGAAAGAATCTCTTTTCGACACTCTAAAGAAGAAAATCACTGGCACTATAACTCTTGGTGACAAAGGAAAATGTGACATTCTTGGTATCGGTAACGTTGGTCTTAATTCAAATAATAATATTAAAGATGTTTATTTGGTGGATGACTTAAAATATAACCTTCTCAGTGTTTCTCAGCTTTGTGATAAAGGAAATTGTGTTAGCTTTGACAAGAGGAAGTGTGAAGTTCGAGATGAGATGACAGGAAATTTAGTGCTAACAGCTCACAGGGATAATAATATATATGCTGTTAATACTAACCAAATTGCAGGGACAAATTTAAAATGTCTCAAGGTCTTATCAGATGACTCAAGACTATGACACAGACGACTTGGTCACATCAGTCTACATTCTCTTAACAAACTCAAATCAAAAGATCTTGTAAGAGGTCTTCCTGACCTAAAATTCAAGGTAGATGAATTATACAATGCTTGCTCAAGAGGTAAACATACTCGTAGTTCTTTCAAAAAGAAGCAAGTGGTAAGTACTACTAGACTTCTTCAACTTCTCCACATGGATCTTTGTGGACCTATGCGCGTCAAATCTCCCAAAGGCAAGCAATACATTCTTGTTATTGTTGATGATTATTCTCGATTTACTTGGGTTTTCTTTCTAAAAATGAAATCTGAAGCACTTTTATACTTCTCAAAACTTTGTAAGGAGTTACAGACTTTGAAAAACCTACCAATCGTTTCTATTAGAAGTGATCATGGTAGAGAATTTGATCAATCAGACTTTGATGCATTTTGTGAGAAATATGGTATTTCCCATAATTTTTCAGCTCCTAGAACACCTCAACAAAATGGGGTTGTGGAACGAAAGAACCGCACCCTAGAGGAAATGTCTAGGACAATGCTATTAGAGAATGATCTGCCTAAGTCATACTGGGCAGAAGCTGTTAATACAGCAAATTACATTCTTAATATATATTTTATTCGATCAATTTTAAAGAAAACTCCTTATGAGCTTTTTAAAGGAAGAAAACCAAGTATATCTTACTTTAAACCATTTGGATGTACGTGTTACGTGCATAATAATGGGAAGGATAATCTTGGAAAATTTGATGCTCGTAGCGACGAAGGTATTTTTCTCGGATACTCGACTCAAAGCAAGGCTTATCGAGTATACAATAAACGTACCAAAGTAGTCGAAGAAAGTATCCATGTTTTGTTTGATGAAAACGATAATGGTATCTTGAGTGAGAGCTTTGCAGATCTTGATCTAAATAAACATAAGGAAGAGGAAGAAGAAGTTGATAAGAACGTCAGAAATATGCAAGAGCCATTTCAAGATCTTACAGACCTATCTCAAGATCTTACAGATGGGTCTCAAGACCTTGAAGCACCCCCTCAAGATCTTACAAATGAAACCAATCGTGAAGATACATCACTACCTGAGCAACAAGAGCCATCTTCCCCACTTCCTATAAATTCTGAACCCGATGCTTATAATCAGAGAAATGTCCGGAGGAAATTCAAACATGCATCATCCCATTCAACTCAGGATATTATTTCTGATCCCTCATCTGGAATACAAACTCGATCTAAATTAAAAGATCTATGTGCTTTTCATGCGTTTGTTTCTCTTGTAGAACCTAAGAAATATACCGAAGCTCTTCAAGAACCCGACTGGATTATTGCTATGCAAGATGAGCTAAACGAGTTCGAGCGAAACAAAGTATGGACACTTACTGCAAAACCCAAAGGAAAATCAGTTATCGGGACAAGATGGGTCTTTCGAAACAAGCTGGATGAAAGTGGTAATGTCATTCGGAATAAAGCTCGTCTTGTAGCTCAAGGTTACAATCAGGAGGAAGGTATTGACTACGAGGAGACTTTTGCTCCCGTAGCCAGGCTTGAAGCCATTCGCATACTTCTTGCTTTTGCATCTTACATGAGTATCAAACTTTTTCAAATGGACGTAAAGTGTGCCTTTTTGAATGGTTATCTAGATGAAGAAGTTTATGTTGCTCAACCTCCTGGCTTTGAAAGTAATGAATTTTCAAATCATGTTTTTAAGCTTGCCAAAGCTCTTTACGGCTTAAAGCAAGCCCCAAGAGCTTGGTACGAGCGACTTTCAAAATATCTTCTGGAAAATAACTTCAAAAGAGGGTTGATCGACAAAACTTTATTCATTAAAACTCATGGAAAGAATATTCTTGTTGTTCAAATTTATGTGGATGATATCTTGTTTGGAGCAACTAATGAATCTCTTTGCAAGGAATTTTCTGACATCATGTGCAAGGAATTTGAGATGAGTATGATGGGAGAATTAAATTTCTTTCTTGGACTACAATTACATCAAAGCAAAAAGGGTATATTCCTCAATCAAGGAAAGTACACAAGAGACCTTCTGAAGAAGTTTAAGATGAATGAATCAAAAATAGCCAAAACACCAATGAGCTCTACTCTCTCTTTGGATCAAGACCTTACCGGCAAACAAGTAAATCAAAAAGAATTTCGAGGTATGATCGGATCTTTACTATATCTTACTGCTAGTAGACCTGACATTATGTTTAGTGTTTGCATGTGTGCTAGATTTCAAGCTAACCCAAAGGAATCACATCTTATTGCGGTAAAAAGGATATTAAGATATCTTAATGGTACAAAAGATATAGTTCTATGGTATCCCACACAAAGTAGTTTCAGTCTTATCGGATATTCCGATGCTGATTTTGCAGGATATAAAGTGGATAGAAAAAGCACCTCAGGGTGTTGTCAATTTCTTGGTACATCTTTAATAAGTTGGCATTCCAAGAAGCAAAATTCGGTGGCTCTCTCAACAGCCGAAGCCGAATATATTGCTGCTGGAGCTTGTTGTTCGCAAATCTTATGGATTGCGCAACAACTCCAAGATCTTGGATTCAACTTTAAGGATATACCAATAAAATGTGACAATACTAGTGCTATTTCTATTTCCAAAAATCCTGTACAACATTCAAGAACGAAACATATAGATGTGAGACACCATTTTATACGTGATCATGTAGAAAAAGGTGATGTGTCATTGACATTCATTTCTACTGATCTACAACTGGCCGATATCTTTACAAAACCTTTACCCGAAGAGAGATTCAACTTCATAAGGTTAGAACTTGGTATGCTTAACAGGGAGGCACAAATGTAGGGGGAGCAATTATTGTTTTACAATATTGATCTTATTCCCTACATTAAGACCTTAACATGCATTTCAAGGTCTTACTACAATCGTGTTACAAACACTGATCTTATTCTTTATAATAAGACCTTACAATACATTCCAAGGCCTTACTAAATAATAGTATGCTCTTGATTTTTATTGTTAAAAGATTAATTTGGATCAAATCTTTTAGTTATTATCTTAATAGATAACTAACTAATAGATAATATTTTTTTTGAAATCTGTCGGTTTTTAATTTTGATCTTTTAAAATTTTTTAAATTTTACGAAGATATTTAAAAGATTTTCTCTATCTCCCTCTTAATACCAAATCTTCAAAGATCTTGGTTCATAATGTGTTTCTGCGCTTCATAAGTTCTTCTACCGTCTCTTCGACATTCCTCTCCAAACCCTAATCTGCGATGGCTCCCAAACGTTCTTTGACTCAATCCTCTGCTCCAACATCCAAGAAGCAGCGATCGTCGGCTAGAAAGGGCAAAGCTGTTCTAAAAGAGTACAATCCAGATTCCGATTCTTCGATGTCTACTCCCTCTCCTTCTCGGCAAGTGGCTCAAGCCATTTATCCCCCAGCCGCAAAGGATATACCTCAACATCGTCTTCGATCACCACCTTCTGGGTTTGAGGTTAGTAGTGAAGAACCTTTTTCTTGGTTCTTAAACTATACTAAAGCGGGGATGTGGAAAGATGGTTTTGCCAATCGCCCCTTAAGTTTCTGTGAAAATGTTGATGAGCGCTTTCTCGAGTCTATGAATCTGCCATGTGTTAATCTGCTGAAATGTTCTAATATATGGAGCTTGTTTAATCTGGGTGATTTTGCATTTCCTCGTCTTACTCGCCTCTTCTTTGTCAATCTCACTGCTCACCGAGAAAAGGGAATTCTGACTTTACATTCCCAGATCAAAGGGCGACAAATTACCCTTACTGCTTCTTCCTTAGCAATCATTTTAGGAGTTCCTGAGGAAATTGACACCAAAACTCACCCTTCAAAAAATGTGTGTCTTGCCCATGCCCAGAAAACATTTTTTGAGAAACCAATTCCTTCTGGTGCTACTTCCTCAAAGCCAAAGCAAAAACAAACTCATAATGTCTTAACTTTAGAGGCCAAAATTGTGTTTACTTTGCTTGCTAGGTGTGTTTTACCACGAAAGCACTCCAGAGAGATTGTAACTGACAATCTCTAGGAAATTCTGGATTTGGTCCTTACTGGGTATGCTATTGATGTTCCTAACCTCATTTTATCCTACATGATGCATACTGTGAATACTCCTTTAACAGCCCCTCTTCCTTATGCCAACTTATTTCCAAAGATCTTCGAGTTCTTTGAAATTGATACTATAGATGAGGATAAGGTTTATCATAAGGGACAAATTGATGAGGACTGTTGGGGAAGGCTTGGGGTTGAGAAAACTTTGTCTGGGGAATGGATTCTGAAGAAACATCAACCACTGCTCAGCTCTCATCTGAACAGAGAATTCAGGATTTAGAAGCTGAAGTGGATGCTCTGAGGAAAGATCTGAACACTGCTCGTGCTGATATTGTGGATAGACAGGATGATACACATGAGAAGTTGTTAATTGTTAATGAGAAGCTAAACCAGTTACTGTTTTTGACATCTCTAGCTCATAGGGCAACTACTACAATCATGCCTTTGGATGAGGATGCTGTGGAACATATTCAAGAAGTGTGTCAAAATGTTGTAATTAATTGTGAACGAAAGGTGCTAAAAAGAGGTATTCTTCGACCCATAGTACCTGAGCCATCTATCTTGACAGTGGAGGAATATGGTTTAGTCAAGAAATATAGAAACGAGCAGGAAAAACATTTAGCAAAATTGATGGCTTGGACCACAACTGACGAGGCACAAAATAGATGGAGGGAAAAGGTGCATGCTCGTTTTCGTGGACGACGAGCTGGTTCTTCTTCAAATTATGGGCAATGGTTTGATGAAGTGGTTGAAGTCTCGGATGATGAAGATTGATCTTTTCACATTCTCAAATTTTTCTTGCTGAAAGACAAAAAGGGGGAGAATATTTCTGTCTTTTGAATGTTTTGAAAACCTTTGTTTTGGTTTGGTTGTTTTTGGTTTTGAAAAACTAAACTTGCATGATTTGATCTTTTTCAAAAATTTGATCCTACATGTGATTATGCTATATTGTGTGTTATTGTGTTGTTC
Source organism: Fagopyrum esculentum (assembly GCA_033239045.1). Taxonomy (NCBI): domain Eukaryota; kingdom Viridiplantae; phylum Streptophyta; class Magnoliopsida; order Caryophyllales; family Polygonaceae; genus Fagopyrum; species Fagopyrum esculentum. The sequence continues at coordinate 12,186,877 of BSUD01000002.1, read as the reverse complement.
AAATGCAGGAAATAGATCATAAGTTTTGTCTTTCATCAAGGGGGAGACTGTTAACTCCACCTTGATAAATAAGACATTACTTATGGTTGATGAAAGCCAAAACCTTGGTTTCCAGGTTTTTGTGAGACTTTACAAGTTTTGGTAAAGTCTTTACAGTGTCTGGTAAGGCCTTACCATATTATAGAAAACCTTGGTTTCCAGGTTTCAGTAAGGCTTTACATAAACTGATAAGACCTTACCAAAACTGGACAAAAACTACAATCGAGTTACGTACGTACGTCCAAGTGGTTTTTCCTTCTTGTTGAGTTAATTAAGGGATTTGTTTTTAACAAATCTTTGATTTGTTTTAAATAAATTTTTTTGAGATAAAATTGGAAGATTTCCTCCAACTCAACAAAACCGTGCTTGACTTTGACTGCTTGACTTCAACAAACAAAATCTCAACAAGCCAAGATCAAATCTCAACAACCCAAGATCTCCGAGGATCACGAAGGAAAGATTGTTCTGGATCACGAAGGCAAGATCTTTCTCAACGTTAAAGAATGTTGATACGCTTGCCTATTTAAAGAGACAAAGAACAAGAAACAAAATACACGTTCATTGCCTACTTCGGAAACACAAGTGACGATTCGACTTATCTCACAAAGTATTGTTCTCACATTCGAAGCTTCATCATTCTACTTCCTTGAGAGTGTGAGATCCTTTTCGAGCTGATAGTACAATTCAACTAGGATCATACAAACCGTTATCACTACTAAACACGTTGGATACGAGTGTTGTATCTGGAGTACTTTAGTTTTCCTTTTCGAGTGTGTGAGTTGCTAGATAGGAAGTGTAAGACTTCTGAGTTTAGAAGAGGGAAGGTCTTCTGAAGATTGTATTTGGAACTCATCAAGAAGAAGGAAAATAAAGCTACTTGGAATCCTAGGGTTGAATCAATCCTAGGCGGGGACTAGGTCGTGTTGGTGACCGAACCTCGTTAACATATCGTGTGTCCTATACTGCTCTTTATATTCCTGGTTTGTCTAAACATTTACACTTAATTCTAATCTTAGAGAAACGTGTAAGGTCTTATAATTACGAGTAAGACTTTATCTCATTTGATAAGGTCTTATCTCTTTCGATAAGGTCTTACCTATCCTAAGATTGCGAAAAGTTTCCATACTCTATTCATCCCCCCTTCTAGAGTATTGGATAAACTATTTTATCTGCCTATTCCGCATTTCAATATAGATATAAATTATGTTTCATTTTAAAATTTTGATAAAAATATCATATAAAATTTAATTAAATTTATTACATTTTATATAAAATATAATAAAATTTTCATGTTTTGATGCAAAATATGATAATTTTTTAATAAATATGATAATTTTTTAATAGTTGATTAGAGTTGTTTAAATTAAATATAATCATCTTCAAAGTTTATAATATAATATTTTAATTATATATTTTTTCTGTTTTTTAAAATAATTTTAATATAAAAAACATTATTTTAGACAAAAACTAAGAAATAAGGGTATCAAACGGAAAAACTGAAACCTTAAGGGTACCAAGAGGAAACGTGAAAAACTTTGGCACCATCCGGAAAAGCCAAAAACTCAAGGGTACCAAACGGAAAAATCCAAAAAAGTTTTTGTCTAAAACCCAATAGCTTCTTCATAATAGGAAAGCATGTATATATTTAATGTTTTATTTTAAAATTCATTTTATTCTTTATTTATATTAAGTTTAGATAAATGTTTATATAATAAAGAAAACTAAAAAAAATTCTAAATCTTTTACTAAAATGGTTATTTTGACTACTACTTTACATATACATATTATGGAAACTAAATTTTTTTTAAAAAATATTTGACTAAAAATATTCATTCGAAACTTTCAATGGCTTGGTTATTATTTTTTTATTGATTATCTATGTATATATAAGAAGCAATTGCATCTCAATGTACTTTGTATCCCATTTCTCCCAACTATTTTTCTTTTCATTTTATCTCACTTTGAGTATATTTTATTATGGATAATCGTTCGTTGGGTAGTCGTTATCTAGTTGATACGTTCATAAGTGACGACGATGATATCAACGACGAATATGAAGAATTGTTACTTGCCGAAATAGAAGAAAAAAAATCGTGTCAATCAAAGTTCAAGAGATGGTAATCGTGGTTCTGTTATGGGTCATCGTATTGTTAATCGTGATCTAATTGAGGGTCATGCAAGACTTTGGGGTGACTACTTTGCCAATCCTCCAAAATACGGGGCTCGTCTCTTTCGAAGGAGATTTCAAATGAATCAAGCTCTTTTCATGCGCATTCATGATGCCGTCGTCGCACACGATAACTATTTTGTTCAAAAGAGGAATGTTGTTGGACGTCTTGGCTTGTCATCACTTCAGAAGGTAACATCTGCTTTTCGACAACTTGCATAAGGTTTTCCAGCTGATTATGTAGATGAGTATGTGCAGATTGGGCTAAACACTACTATTGAAAGTCTCAAAAAATTTGTGTTAGCAGTTATTGATGTGTTTGGCGATGAGTACTTAAGGGTGCCAAATTCTGACGATCTCAAAAGATTGCTCGAAGTGGGGGAGCATCGCGGTTTTCCGGGGATGTTTGGAAGCATCGATTGTATGCATTGGACATGGAAGAATTGTCCTACTGCTTGGCATGATATGTTTACTAGCCACATTCATGAGCCCACTATTATTTTAGAAGCCGTAACTTCCTATGATTTGTGGATATGGCATGCTTTCTTTGGTTTACCTGAGTCTCTTAATGACATCAATGTGTTAGAACATTCATATGAATTTAGTGGGTTGGATGAAGGTAGTGCCCCACATATTAGGTATAAAGTCAACGGGAGATCATATGACATGGGATATTATCTTGCTGATGGTATATATCCATCAAGGACAACATTAGTGAAGACTATTCCAACTCCACAAGGAAATAAGCATCGACATTTTGCTCAAGAGCATGAAGGTTTTAGGAAAGATGTTGAGCGTGCATTCGGAGTGCTTCAAGCACGTTTTGCGATAGTCCGAAACCCAGCAAGACTTTATAATAAGGATCATCTAAAACATATTATGATGGCATGCATAATTATGCATAATATGATCGTTGAAGACAAACGTGATGAATATTTGCACGTTTGTAGACTAAGGAAGATACATGAGATCGAAAAAGAATATGATCACGTAGCTGAGATAACACATATATCACCATCGCTCGATCGTACACCAACAATAATGGAATTCATTGCAAATCGTCATCAAATTAGGGATAGACAAGTGCATAATCAACTCCAAGAAGATCTTATCGAGCACTTATGGAAAAAGCATGGAGCCAATTAGTTATATGTTTTTTATATAAATAAACATTATGATGATCAACTTTATTGTAATGTCTTTTACTCAAGATGACTAAAGTTTAGCTTTTTTTTTTCTTAAACAAATCATATCTAATTCAACTAGTGTATATCAAGCATAGATAAAGGAAGAAAAAATGCACATGTATCTGCAGAATTCTTCTAACAGCTAAGCTATGTAAGAACAAAAAGTAAGAAAGATAAAAAAAAATTAATAATGTCAACAACTAAGTCTTTCAATAGGTGAATAACTAAGCTACGTAACTAAGCTATGCAAATGAACATGCTAACAACAATGTCTTAACAATTTACCAAATAAAAAAGTTTTAGAAAAAAAACATTGAGGCTATTAAAAGTACTTAAGATAGATCCCGACCATCTTCAATGACCGTGTAATGACATAAGAGTCTACTCACTTCCATTCTTATCATTTCTTTTCGCCAAAATATCTTGTTTGCGACTAATGATATATTCCGCTTCAAGAGGATCCATGAACTTAATATTCATAGCCATTATTTTAGCCTCATCACTTCTAGCTTGAATTTCAATTTCCTTTTCTCTAAGGGCAACCTGTTTTTTCTCAATATCAATTAACATCTCAAGTTTTTCAGCCTTTACTCGATCACTTTCTAGTCTCCTTGCCCTAAACTCTTGTAACTCGGAATGAAGATTAGAAGACTCACTCTCAACATCACCACCTTGGCCATTGGATTTTTATTTTTTTGTCGCTTCTTTAGCCGCCTTTCTTCCAATAGGCCTCTTCAAGGGTGCATGTTCATTGACATCAGATCCATTATCATCCTCCAAGTTGATTGAAGTTTGATTTTTCCCATAAGTACCCTTAGAGTTTCTACTTGTTTCAAAATTTTGATGTTCAACCATCCATTTCTGTTGAAACGTGAGGAAAGTCCAACAATGATCTAATCCAAACTGATGACCTTCTTTAGATTTGTAGATTGTTTTGGCCTCTTGGATCTACAAATATTACCTTGATCATGTCAAAATTTAGTAGAAAAATAATCTTTCAGTTTACAACATCAATCTACTAGCTAGCATTTGAAAACATTTAAATGAGAATAAGGTGATAATAAAGATAATGAAGATAGTAACATCGTGTGCCTTATCAACTTCTGTGTATCCGCTTTTTCGTAAATGTTCAACGGCAGCACAATGCCCACTAAATTTGCTAACACTGAAGCTAAATTTTGACCACCGATTCGTTAGTGATTTTTCATTTCGTTCTTCCGACCAACTCTTATGATCTTCAAAGTATCAAGTAATCCTTTTCCAGAATTGGTTCTTCTTTTGATCAGATCCTTTGATTGGGTTCAAACTTGTATTCAACCATGCGGCTATAAGCAGTTTGTCTTCCTCATGAGAAAAGTTGGTTGTTCTTTGAGATTGCTCACGCGATTTCTTGTTGCTAGGTGCACATGACATATTTTGGTCAATGTGAACTTCAGTGGTGTCTGTTTCTTCAAAATGATAAGCATCACAATTGTACTAACTCAATGATGTATCATATGTAAGAGGTGGTTCATTGAGATCATCAAGGGGTGATCCATCGTTAAATAGATAAGTAGAATTCATCTCCAAAATTAGAAGTTGTACGTACTTGTCTGTTAAACACCTCCACAAATAAAATAGATGAACAAATAATTAAACTCAGTAGAAATAATAGCCATCATCCATCATGACTTCCACCAAAAACCAAGCAACTTGGATTATTAAGTACCCAACAAAGATCATATCTCTTCTTAATTTTAAAGCTATTAAGTTCAATCACAGATTATATATCTATCATCAACCAATGCAACAATACAATAGGGAATTTGAAATTTTATCAGCAACGGCTGAAAATTAGCAAGTTTCCCCACTATTGTTTGAAAAAGGCAATTCTTACATGACATCAGATTCAATTTAAAAATTTAGGAACAAAGAGGCAATTTGTGATTGAAACAGCATGTTCCAATAGAGAATTAGGGATTGAAAGTTCATGCAAGTAGTGGGGAAAAAAGAAGCACTAAAGACATCAAATTATTAAAAAAGAAGCACTGAAGACATCTCATAATTTACAAGATAGAGAAAGAAGAAAAATTGAACCTTGTGAGCAGAGGAATCATCGGACGAGATTAAAGGAGCTTTAGTTGGATCAAACAAAAAAATACCCACACAAACTGTCAGTAAAGACTATTGAGTATATCAAACAGAATACCCAAATTTTAGAAATGTCTCTAGCAAATATGTTGACAAACTAGTTAAGCAAGTCATTCAATTAGTTTAGCAAATAGCAAGTCATCCCTTATCAAATAATTATGAACAAATAAATATTGCAACACATTCTGAATTTGAAGAACAAGTATTGAGTAGATGCTATCCAACAACGTTATAGGAAGTAATTCAACTTTCAAACAACAAAACAATAGCAACATTGCAATCTCAACGGTAAGTAACTAGACAAGAGTACACAAATCAGCAAAATAAACACGAATAAAACAACCGAGGAAGCAATAGACGAACACCACATTATCAACACCAAGACATGCGAAAGAATACATTCAATAAATCTATTGAAGTTATCCACACGCTCTAGTCAATCGCAGAACACCAAGTACAATACACTTGTGGAACCTTTGCTTTCTTTGTGTCCTCTAAAAACTTGTGTATTTTAGCCTGAGAACATGAACTAATACTTTATTAATTAGTGAGTTTTTTAAGAACAAACTAACAGTTCAGAATAATGTAGAATGTCCTCTACTAGTTTTTCATCAATTTTACTACACTGGAAAATGTTAGATTTCATAATTGAAATCAAGGAAGTGACAAAAGTAACAGTAAAAGTAGCTTAGGTGATAAAAACATAATACCTAGATCAAAACCTAAAACGTAGCAAAATAATGACGCCTAAAACTATCTAGGACAATCTAAAAATTATGATGCCTAAAACTATTGAGGTCGACGGTCGGTTTCCGTCTACTACGGGCTTTCGGTTGTGAAGGCAAAGATACAAGAGAGGCTCTACTAGTTAGTAGAACATAAGAAACGAGAAGCTTCGTTGAACATTCAAACAATTATTCTAGCTTCAAATGAGTGACGAAAGCGCTTGATCAAACCCAAACAAGCACAAAAGAAAAAAGAAGCCAAAACAAAATACCTGATGAAGGGGCTGGTGTTGGTGCTTCATTGAAAATGAAAGAAAACTGACTGTCAAATTGTTGTACGTGAGATGTATTTGGAGAATCTTCTCCCTTGCTGCAAATATAGGGAAAAGAAGGCAAATTTTTAGGAAGCCCTCTATTTTAGGGTTTGAGATAGGGAATTTGTTGGACCAAAAAAGCCCAAAATTTCCTAAAAGCCCAATATTCTCTAAAATGGGGAAACTGCTGCACATGCTCTAAGGGGCCTACTTTGTATCATAGATACAAGATAGAGTCTATTAGGTCAATCTTCTATTTTCGGGTTTATGTCCACGGATTTATATACATAAACATGATAAGGGTGTTTGGTTGAAGGTTTTTTTAGGGAGGGAATATTTTAATTTAAAAGACACATATAACCCTAATAAATGGAATTACATGTTTTATAAAGCTTTTAACGTATTGCCAACAATGTGTTGTGCTTACTAGTAAAGAGGAGTTGTAAACTTTTTGGATGCCTCTAAATGAGGCATTTCATAGTGCAAGCTCAAAGCTTCCTCACTATAACAATTAAGATTATAACCTACTATGATATTATTCCATCCTACAATAATCTTATTTGGCATATCCTTGAAAATAGATTGAGCAAAATTCAGCAACTCATCAAAAATAAATTGATAGCTAATGAATGCAATTGCTTCCCTATTTACACCGATCCTAAACTTGCACAAGCACTAAACTGAAAGACGTTAAGGGAGAGCAAGTAAAGAAGAATGAGTCTACTATGAAAATGATATGTTATTCATGTGTACTGGTGAAGAAAGCTATTGCTATCTATATACTATTTACATATAGCCATTGAAGTCGATCCTTCTATATGGAAACAAATAATGTATCTTATTATGTAAATAGCAACAACAATATGATCAATAAAACAAAATATGCAGAATAGTTTGTTGCTAAAGATAGGGTTGTGTGGATGTCAATATTCCCCCTCAAGTTGAGTGTAGGTTGGTCACACTCAACTTGGATAGTAAGGAGCGGAATTGGATGGGGTTGAGAGGCTTGGTGAAAAAGTCGACGAACTAATCATGTGTGCGAATGTGAATCGTATAAACTTGTCCTTTTTGAACCTTGTCATGGATGATATGACAATCAATCTCTATATGCTTGGTACGTTCGTGGAAGATGGGGTTGGAAGAAATATGGATGACATCCTTGTTATCGCAATATAGTGTTACAAGTTATGGGTGAACTACATGAAGATCAAAGAGGAGTGTGCGGAGCCAAGTTAACTCACAACAATTGCCAGCCATGGATCAATATTCGGCTTTTGCACTTGAACGGGAAACAATACTTTGGTTCTTGGACTTCTAAAATATTGGAAATACACAATATCCGGTGATCGATCATCGAGTGTCACAAAAACGAGCCCAATCAGTGTCACAAGAGGTTGTGATGTAGAGGTTGCCTGTGGCAGGCAAAAAAATTCCTTGATCGGGCGTACCCTTGACATAACGGAGGACTTGGTGGGCGGCATCTAGATGCGGTTGGCGGGGTGGACTCATGAACTGGCTTAATATATGAACAACGTAGACAAGATTTGGGATCGTCATGGTGAGGTGGATGTGGCGTCCAACCAATGTGCGGTATTAAGAGGGATTAGACAGAATGTCACAATCTATGGAAGTTAAGGCAATATTTTGGTCGAGCAGACATTGTGTTGGCTTGGTGCCAAGAAAACCGACATCTTTGAGAATTTTGAGGGTGTATTTCCGTTGACAAATGACAATTACGTGTTTAGAGTGTGCATCTTCAAGGAAGAACCGAAGAAACCCCATATATATGAGCTTGAATTTGCTAGCAAAAAACCATTTGATTTCCTCAATATCGTGTAAATTGTTGCCGGCAAGTATAAATCTTTGACATAAATTTATTAGGATGTAAACTTATCGTGAGTATGACGAACAAAAAGAGAATGATTTGACCATGATTACATAAATCCTCTAGATTTAAGGGTCGAAGAAAGCTTCACATACCATTGTTGAGGGGCTTGTTTAAGGTCATACAAAGACTTGTGTAGTTTGCAAATGCGAGGCTCCTTATTAGTGGTTAAAAATGGAGGTAACATCATGTAAAATCTTCCAAAAGGTTAAAGATCTAGTTGAATAACAAGAGTGCGAGTCTTGGACTTACATTGCATTAAGGAATCCAAGTAAAGTGTGAATGATCACCAACAATAGTTGAAAAATAATGTGTGCCGGAAAGAGATGGGACACGATACCCTCCCCAAATTTCCATATGGACTAAATAAAAATAGGTCAAAGTGTTTGAACTACGTAATGGGAAAACATTTCGAGTTTTCTTAGCAAGAGGGAAAATAAAACAAGTGTTTGCATCACATGATTTATATTTCAAAAACGAAGAAGATACTTTAGCAGATGGATGCCTGGGCCATAGGTGCCAAGTGTGATCCATCGGTATAGAGGATACCACATTACAAGTGCTTCTTGACTGCACATCGAGGCAGTAAAGTTCATCTTGCTCAATTCATGTCCCAATCATCCTCCCCGGTCCAAGGTTCTGTATAAAGCATATTTGTTTTTAAAAAAATGGTAATATAAAAGGAGGCAAACACTAACTTTCTCATAGATATTAAATTAATTGAGAATTTAGGAACACAAGACAAGTTGTTAAGGATAAAATTGGATGAAAAAGGAACGTCTCCTATACGTAATACAACAACTTGTGTTCCATCGGGTAGTCTAACATAGTGGTTATATGATGCTTTTATATGAAGTAAAGAAACGAGTATTGCATACGATATGGTCGCTTGCACCACTATCTAAAATCCATTTAACATGTTTCCGGAAATGTTAGTAGGAAGTAACTTACCCGAAAAATCATCTAAGTTAGATACGTTACCAACAAGATTTGCGGAGGAAGAGCAACTCCCGTTTGTCATTCTTGTAGTACAGTGAAGAGTGTTTTGGTGTGAGGCGTGAATTTAAACTTATGTAGAAGCTCCATCATTCGTTGACATTCTTTTTGAGTGAGTGAAAACCCCTCCGAATTATGGTATGTATAGTTGATAGTGGAATTTCCGCCTTGATTTTCCTCCATGACTTTCTTCTTTTTATGACAATAGTCATATGTGTGGCATTTTCCATTGCAAAAGGTACATGTAAAGTGTGCCCTACATTGCATGGTGGTGTGGTTATTCATATTACAAGTCTCATAAAATTTGGATTCACCTATAGGAGCATGAGTGTTACGAGGTCCTTTCTTGACCATGTATGCGGTGGCATCAATAATTACTAGTGTTTTGCTGTTGGATGCTTCAAGTTGTTTTTCTTGCCGTAAGACCATGAAATATGCTTTATTTAATGACATTAAAGGATCTAATCCAATCACGTTAATGCGGGTTTGATTATAGATATCATTAAGTCCCAATAGAAACTTCGTGGTCTTTTGATTTTTAACGAACTTTTTTATTCAAGGACTTGTTGCACATGTACAAGGACAAATGGCGTAGAGATCATCCTTCTCACCTCACAATGATTTGAGTTTTGAAAAGAATAATGTAGTCGAGTCCGTACCTTGTTCACAAGCATGTATATCATTTTTGATATTGAAGAGTGAAACAATTTTAGTATGTGAGAAACATTTTTGAAGTTCAAACCAAATACCTCTTGCAATTTTGCAACGAACGACACATTTTGAGATTTCTTTTAAGGCGGATCCGAGTAATCATGTCTTCACAAGCACCTCACACTTATCCCACTACAACTGGTTCGCTCAAAGCATAGCGAAAAACAAAAAACTGAGTTTATGAACTCCTTTAAACCAGACATAAAACGAGTTGGACTCCTTACTTTTTTGGGCCTAACCAACCCAATAAACTCAGATTGCCAACAACATGCTTTATTTATAATCATCAACCCAAATATGACTCGCAAGTAATTTACATCGTAACTTCGAGACTCGAGCATAACCAAACACACATAATTACACCTTACAAGAGTCATTTCTCCTTCCCCTTTTTCTCTTCTTTTTTAAATAAAATCCTTTTATATCGTGACTACCTTTTCCACCAATTAAATATAATGGACTATAATATAGATGAAAGGTGGAGTTACAAGAAAAAAAAACATATGATAAAGTGTATCTACAAATTTAACCCCACTTTCTTTTAAATAAGAGAAGTATTTTTTATGCACTAGATAAATATAGTGAGTCGAGAGACCACTAAGTGACATACAACTAATAATCATGTTTTTATGGACCCAATGAAAAAGAAAAACATCAAAGTACAAGAATATAAGATACATGGTCCGATCAAATAGAGACACAAGAGGAAAAGGAAGAAAACCTGGGCAAAAAAAAGCGGTGAGAACACGTCGACCCAACGTGAAGTACACAGAAAAACCTGGAAAAAAAACTCCATGAAAATCTCGTATTTTAACCCGATCAAGAACCCACGGCCCCTACAAGTGGACTACTTTTTTTTTATACATAGGTAAAGCGGATCAGTTTCTTGAAACCAGTCGACCTAAGGCATCCTTGCCGATGAGGTCTTGAACATCTTTTGGAATAGTATCAACATCCATCATGTGGTTGAGCCCGTGCATGATAATCTTGTCCGCAACTGTATTGATTTTTCTGAAAATATGTTGAATGGAAGAGTTAGTAAATTCCGAGATCGTGTTAGTGATATCAGTGACAATCATTTCCATTTCCATGGAGGTTTCCATAGTCGGTTGATCGGCCTATTTACAAGTGGACTACCTTCACTCCACTTTGACAACCCACGTCTTCTTTACGGAAGAAATTCGTAAATCACCCTATTTTCAATTCTTTTCTCATTAACTACTAATATTTTCATTGTTTTCAAAAAAAAATAGAACTTACATACAACACAAGTTCATTCAAAAGTGATTTTGAAAGGAACATATCTAAGGAATTACAAACCCAAAAACATGTCTTGACAATGGAAAAAATTAATAAATTTGAAAAAAGACTTTGAGAAAGGCATCAGATGGAACGTTGGAGATGAAAAAACCATTAGATTTTGAAATGATAGATTGATAACCGACCAACCCCTAGAAAACATGGTAAATGATGAAACATTGATCAACACGGACGATCTAGTAAGCAAGTTTATATCAAACAAACAATGGAACCAACAATAAATTATTCAAGTGGCTAGTCTACTACCACTTGACGTCATAAGAAAATTAAACACATATAACCTACTGCAAAATGAAATACAAGACATATTATACTAGGCGCCAAACGAAAAAGGATGGTTCTCTACCAATTCAGCAATGAACCTTATCCAAAAAGGGCATATGAGAATAAATGGTGACAAGACATGAATATGGGGCATCAATATAATGTCAAAAGTTAAAAATTTTCTATGGAAGTTATCCCTTGATGGCATCCCAACAAAAGAAAATTTAGAAAAATAAGAAGTTCTGGTCTTGATACATTGCAAACTTTGCCAACACTCAGTAGAAAGTGCAATGCACCTTTTCTTCAAATGCCCGTACACTCTACACAATATAATTAATAGTATAGTCAAAACGTTCCTACAAAACTGTGACACAAGATGCCACAAAGTAATGGACATTATCATAGAGATAAAGAAAAAATGTAACCCAATATAACTAAGACAAATAGTGGTTACATGGTGGAATATCTAGTTAACGAGAAACCAAACAATTTTTCACAAGAAAAATATACCACCTGATCTGAATCAGATGATCATAAAACAAATTAAAGAATGGGACGAGGCTAACCCAAAAACAACAAACTGTAACACGGGACCTACAAAGCAAAGACGGAAAATAAAAAACATAAAATGGAAGAGACCAAGCATGAACTCTGTTAAAATGAATTTTGATTACTCAAAAAATTCTAATAACCAATGTGCCTTTGGTTTCATCATTCGAGACCACAATGCTCTAACACTCGATACCGAAATAGGTCGATGCGAAGCAACAACTATTCTTTAAGCAGAAGCTTACGCTCTAAGAGAGGACTTAACACCACTGGATAACCTGTAAATTATTAACTCAATTAATCAGATTTGGAAACCGCCATGGGCAGCGAATATGATCATTTTTTATATCTCCATTTTGATCTCAAGGTGTTGGCAAGTTAGAGTCCAACATATTTTCAGGAAAATCAACGTAGTCGCATATAAGCTCGCATCACTTCACCATTGCTTGAACATTAATGACGGAAGCCTTCCACGGGACGTTGAAGACTTCATCCGAAGTGATGCTATAGGACGGTCGATTTCTAGATGTTGACCATCCTTGTTTCGTTTACCTTTTATATCCAAAAAAGTGATTTTGCTCCGTCTAGATGCTTTAAAAATTAATTTTCTCATTTACTTACCTTAAAAAAATAGTTAATTTAAGGATTTTTCCGTTTGGTACCCCTGAGTTTTGGCTTTTCCGGATGGTGCCCAAAGTTTTTTACGTTTACGTTTGGTACCCCTGAGTTTTTGGCTTTTCCGGATGGTGCCAAAAGTTTTTCATGTTTCCGCTTGGTACCCTTGAGGTTTCGGTTTTTCCGTTCCGTACCCTTATTTTTATTTTTGTCTAAAATAATGTTTCTTTTATTAAATTTATAAAAGAGGAAAAAAAATATAATAGCAATTCTATATTATAAATTTTGAATACAAGTATATTGTCTAAAATACATTTTTTTAGTTTAATAAAAAATAAACTATTTAATTCTCTGTACATATTAATTATATTTTGTTTTAAAGCAGCATGATCTTAACTTCCTATCTAAATCTTGTATTTAAATTTTTTTGTTACAAAATCACACATAAATGTTTTACTAACTATTGTTCGTTAACAGAAACCTTTACTTCATAACCAATAAAAAATTTAAACTAAATGACTAGGTTATATTTACTTTGTCTTTTCTATTCTATTTTTATTTTATTATTTTTACGGATAAAATTTATGTAATAGCTTGTGTGATTCCTAAATTTTTAAGTGTGAGTAAATCTCGTGACCTGTTTGTATAGCTAAAAAAGTGAAATTTACTACAAATTTTTAGTTTATAAACTAAAATTATAATTAATTTTTAATCACTTTTATCTAATCCTAATCACCTGGATACACTATCATCATAATTTTATCATCTCCAGTTTTTATATACCTCATTCAAAATCGAATTTAAAGTACCAACTAGTGTAGTTCCCGTACCAAGGCACAAATATAATGAATTTTAATTGATATGTAATTAAAAAATTAATGTAAAATATAATGATTTTTAATTAATTAATCAAAAAATTAACTAAAATTAATTATTATATTCATTATAATTTTAGATAAACAATAAATATTACATATCTTAGTTAAAGTTAATGTTAGTAGACTATTTATGAAGATGATAAAGGTGAATAAAAAATAAAAATAATATAGAAATAAATATCAAATTTAAAATATTAATGTTAAAATAGAGATCATTTAAAAGTTTTGAATATTCTACGTTATACATTTATCAATGATTTATTTCATATATCATGATAAATAAAATATATTCGATAAAATAATTTTTATAGAAAAACTTGATAATACAAATTTTCTTTATCAAAATTATTTTGTATAAAACAT
>BSUD01000002.1:12053041-12165298 GCA_033239045.1 Fagopyrum esculentum | reverse complement strand
AAAAAAAAAAAAAAAATAATTTTTTCGGGACACGTGTCGCCCTGCGGTACGGCCGTACGGCCGTACCGCAAAAAGAGGGCCGTACCTGAATAATTCTCCTATAAAGATATCTTAAAACTCAAATAGTTATATTGTATTTGACTTATAGATCTGAGAAACACTATCAAACACAACACCCATGGTAGAATTTGCATCCTCCTTAGCGAGCCCCTCCCTCCCTAGCGAGCCCTTACGATCCTTGGTCGAAAATATTAGTGGCTATTTCCAATCAAATACAAGTCGAGTAACCATAATTCTATGGTTGGGTTAGACATTACTACCTCTTCCACTGCATCAGCTATCACATCATCTCCACAAACCAGTTCGGCCCAACAACCAAGACCAGGTGTAGTAACTAGAACGAGAAATAATGTTGTCAAACCAATTCAAAAGCTCAATCTATCATTGGCGTGTAGTTTATGTAAAGTGAATATGATGCATTGTGCTTGAACAAGACCTTAGATCTTGTACCTCAAGTATCTCCTCAATGGTAAGGTGGACAGTACAAAGCTCGTCTATTTGGCAAAAGTCTTCCATCTTGACCAAGATCTTTTGATCAAGTATCTCCTCAATGGATATATAGGATCAAGTATCTCTTAAGGATCTGAACACTCTAGCTTATTTCTTGGGAGTTGAAGTCCTTATACCCGGGGCTATTTTTCCGTCACAAAGAAAATATGTGCAAGATCTCTTGATCAAGGCTGGAATGAGTGATGCTAAAACTCTATCACCAACATATGTCCTTCACAAAGACTCATGATCACCTATTCCTGAACCAACAAACTACATGACCTATCTTTAAGGTGTTACTTAATTTGAGGAAGTTACAACTCACAAAAGAGATCTAAACAAGTTACGAAACTGTTATGTTAATTGATTCTTGTAACATTATTAGCATTAGGACTTAGAGATTACACTAGCACCTTATACTATAGTATAAGTAGAGAGTTATAAGACTCATATGATAAGCTTGCTATGTATTTGACATTGATGCCTATCTTGATCCAATGTTGCCACTTAGATTAAGTGATGTAGCTTGGTGATAGATATGGTGACAATGTTCTTATATATGTGTAGGCCTTTATATGATATTAGGAGATACAAATGTTGTAATGTGTATGTAATGTGTATTATGTGTGTTGGTTTAATTGTCCGGCTGAATTGAAGACTTGGGCTTGCCGGCCCAAAAAATGAAGCTGGCCCATCTCCTTGATCCATGATTGAAAGGACCTGCTTGTGAGTTGTAGGCCGGCAGATTGGTTCGGCTCACCAGCTTGCTTAAGGGTTTTTTGATGCAAAACGAAGCGTTTGACCTTGATGAGCTTTGGTACTTAAGCTTCAAAAGCAGCTTCCCAAACCCTAGATCTGAGAGCTTGAGTGCTCGTCACAGAGAGAAAAGAGAGAGCGAAAAAGAGAGGAAAAGGGAAGAAGAAGGTCGGATCTTCCAAATCTCGCTCTGAAGTGAGAAGGATCCGGAGAAGAAGAAGAGAGATCTGTTATCTCTCGCATCTGCTTCGTTGGCTTGCAGTGTAGACGAAGATCGAACTCAGATCTTCGTCAAGGTGCCTTTGAGGGGGCTTTTCTTCACTATTGCTTCTTTGTATCTCCTGAGTTCTGTCTTTGTTGTTTTCTTTGCTAGTTCTATAGAAAGGTGCTAGTATATCTCTTGTCCAGTGTTTGTAATCTGTGTTCTTGGAAACCTAGTGAAACCTGGGATCGGATCTCCCCTCTTGAGGTCTCGCAGAGTAGGAGTATTTTATATACTACCGAACTGCGTCAACAAATTGCTTGTGTGCTTATGTTTGTGTATCTTTGGTCGATTCTACGACTAAGGAATATAGATTGTTAGATTTACATTCACAAAGTGGTATAAGAGCATTCTGTGAGTTTGTCTTTCGAATCTGTTAGAAACCCTAATTTTTGGGGTTTTTACTTGCTTTTCTTGATATCATTGTATATCTTGCTTCCTGTTTTGCTTCCGCTTGTTGCTTTGCCTTGTGTGGCTGCTGTGCTTATCTTGTAGTGATTATCTTGTTTTCGGCTTGTTACTGCTGTGCTTATCTTTTTCTTTCTGTTTGTAATCGTTTTTCCTTTGTCTGATCAATACTAATTTTTCTCCTTTTTCTTTGTTTGCAGAGAAATGACAGAAGCTAGTATCAGACTCAAGCCATATGATGGAGTCTCTGACTTCATCATGTGGCAGGTCAAAATGAAAGCAATACTGACCAAGGAAAAATGTTTGAGGGCCATAACTGGTGACTACTTGGCAGAAACATCTGCAGCCAGGAAAATGGAAATGGATGAGCAGGCTCATGCTGAAATAATGATAAGATTGACTGACGACGTGGCTCGTCAGTTTGTAAGTATCTCATCTGCTAAGATTTTATGGGATACCTTAGATAAGCAGTATAATAAAAAGTCTTTGCCCTCTAGGATATCTACTTTACATAGGTTGTTTACATTTAAGATGGATGTGAATGTGACCTTAAATGATAACCTAGATAGATTTCTGAAAATGGAAATGGACTTAGAAAGATGTGATGACACTATTAAAGATACTCACCTAGCTGTTATCCTATTAGGATCTTTGCCTTCACAATTTGACACCTTTAGAGATGTAATACAGTATAGTACTGAAACTTTAACTAAAACAAAAATAATTGAATCCATTGTTGATAAGAATGAATCCATGAAAATTTTTAAGACTAAACCTAGTGATAAGAAATCTGAAGTTAAGTCTGAAGTTTTAGTTACTAAAGGAAAATCTAAAAAGAATTATAAGTCAAATAAAAAGGATAAGAAAGATGATCCCTATGATAAGAGCCCTAGTAGTGAAAGTGATAAGAAAAATAAAAAATGTTTTTACTGTCAAAAACTTGGTCACTTTATTAATGACTGTAGAAAGAAAAAGAAGGATGAATCTAATAAAGGAAATACTGAAAATAATGTTTCTTTATTTGAAGATCTCCATGCTCAGTACTCTAGTGAACTGTTGATGTGTACTATTCCTTTTAAATGCAAATCTGATGAGTGGATATTAGATTCTGGATGTACCATGCATGCTTGCCCTGATAGAACTTTGTTTTGTTCTTTAGAAATTTTTAATGTTGGTGATGTCATGTTAGGTGATAATACTGCTTTAAAAATAAAAGGGATAGGAAATATACCTATGTGCATGTATGATGGAAAGATTAGGGTTATTCAAAATGTTAGATGGGTTCCTGGCCTTAGGAGAAACTTGCTATCTGAGTCTATGTTTGACGACTTAGGGTGTACTATAAATACTAGTAATGGTATAAGAGAAGTTGTCAAGAATGGTCTTACTCTTATTAGGAGTTTTAAAAAGGGTGGTCTGTACTTTGTAGCACAATCACCTGAATTAAATCTCTCCACTACTGATATTAATAAAAACAACCTAGAACAAACAACTCTATGGCATAGCAGATTAGGTCATATAGGAAATAATGGACTAAATCAGTTACATAAACAAGGTATCTTAACAAATAAACTAACAAACCTTAGTTTTTGTGAAAACTGTGTGTTTGGTAAAGCTAATAAAAATAGTTTCAACAAATCTTTATATAAAGCCAATAAACCTCTAGAATACATACATTCAGACTTATGGGGTCCTTCTCATGTAGAAACTGTAGGTGGAAAGAAATATTTTATTTCTTTCATTGACCATTATTCTAGAAAAGTTTGGATATATTTGTTGAGAACTAAAGATGAAGCTTTTGAAAGCTTTAAAAACTGGAAAATAGCTGTTGAAAATGAAACAGATTTAAAAGTTAAATGCCTTAAAACTGATAATGGTCTAGAGTTCTGTAATGCTAGTTTTAATGAATTTTGTAAAACAAATGGCATTAAAAGACATCTAACAGTCCCTTACACTCCTCAACAAAATGGTACAGCTGAAAGGATGAATAGAACTCTCTTAGAAAAGGCTAGATGTATGTTAATAAGTGCTGGTATGAAACATAGTCTATGGGGTGAAGCTGTTACTACAGCAGCTTACCTCATTAATAGGTCTCCCTCATCTATAATAGATTTTAGGACACCATATGAATTGTGGACTGGAAGGAAGCCTAATATTACCCACTTAAGGCCCTTTGGGTGTACTGCATATTCCCATATAACACAAGGGAAGTTGCACCCAAGAGCACAAAAGTGTGTAATGTTAGGCTATCCTGAAGGTGTTAAAGGCTATAAATTGTTACTCATATAACCACATGGATATAAAATAATAACATCTAGAAATGTGACCTTTAATGAAAAAGAATTCTATTTTAAAATTAGAAATAATAACACTGTGGATAATAATAGTAGCACTGAAATTGATACTGAGTTAACTAGAAGTTTTCATTTCTACACAAATGACAATAATAGAGAAGATCAATTCATAGATGAAGAGTTTGACATTGGATATTATCAAACACCTAGTACTAGTGAAGAGAACTATGATGTTGATAATTCTCCTAATAGTGATGAAAATGTTGATGAAAACACTGCTGTAGGCAGTGAGAACCATAGGTCAGAATCAAGGGGGGTAGAAAATATAGGTGATATCTCTACTGCTCCTTCATATCTCTTTGATGTTGCATTGCATGATAATAATAATGATTCACTGCATGACATTGGTGATTCTATGCATGATCAACATGATTACTTGCATGACAATGATGATAATAACTATCAATTAACGAGAGATAGAAATCCTAGGGTTAGAATACCTAATAGGAGATATAATGATTCTGAATATGTTCTATTTACACATGATTTTAATATGGTTGAGTATGCTTTCTTGACTGGTGATGTTGTTGATAATCCATATACTCCTGACACATATAGGCAAGCTATAAACTGTTCTCAATCTAAAAATTGGAAACTAGCCATGCAAGATGAAATAGATTCCATGATTGTTAACAAAACTTGGGTGTTAATAGCTAAACCTGAAAATACAAAAATTGTGCCCTGTAAATGGATTTATAAACTAAAAGAAGCTACTAAACTAAGTGAACCACCTAGATACAAGGCTAGGTTAGTTGCTAAGGGTTTTACCCAAAGAGAGGGAATTGATTACACTGATATATTTGCTCCTGTTGTCAAATATAAAACATTGAGACTGTTGCTTGCTTTTGCTACTGTGCATGATTGGAATATAGAACAAATGGATGTAAAAACTGCCTTTTTACATGGTACCTTGGATGAAACTATCTATATGAAACAACCTGAGGGTTTTGTAGATAAATCTAACCTGATCATGTTTGCTTACTTAAAAAATCTATCTATGGCTTAAAACAGTCACCTAGACAGTGGAATCTTAAGTTTGATGAATGCATGAAAAACTTAGGGTTTTTAAGAAGCAATTATGATTACTGTTTGTATTTTAAAGGCATATCTTCCATGAATCCCTTGTTTGTACTATTATATGTTGATGACATTCTGCTTATTAGTAAATCTGCTGTATTAATAGCTGGTACAAAAAGAGATCTAAAGTTAAACTTTGACATGAAAGATATGGGTCCTGCATAGAAAATTTTAGGTGTTAAAATCATAAGGGATAGAAAACATAAAAAGATGTGGTTGTCTCAAGTTGACTATATTGAAAAGGTTTTAGAAAAATTCAATATGAAAAATTCTAAATCTACTTCTATACCCTTAGGAGGGCACCTGGATTTAACTAAGCAACACTGTCCTAGTAATCAAGTAGAAATTGAAAAAATGGCTAAAATTCCCTATGATGTGGTTGTTGGTTCTATCATGTATGCTATGTTATGCACTAGACCTGATCTTGCTTTTGGCATAAGTGTGTTGAGTAGATACATGTCTAATCCTGGTGAATTACATTGGACTGCTATGAAATATATTCTTAGATACATAAGTGGAACTAAAGACTTGTGTTTGATGTTTTCTGAGCATGATAATATTGGTGAAGTGTTTGGTTATGTAGATTCTGATTATGCTAGCAATAAGGATAATAGAAAATCTACTACTGCATATTTTTACACTTGGACTGGTAATTGTGTTTCATGGAAATCTCAACAACAATCTGTGGTTGCTTTATCTTCTACTGAAGCTGAATATATTGCTGCTGTTGAAGCTTCTAAAGAAGCTATCTGGCTTAAGGGTTTAGTTAGTGAAATATCTCATAAACCATGCATTCCAGTAATTCATATGGATAGTCAAAGTGTCTTGTATTTGTGTAAAGATCCTGTTTATCATGAAAGATCTAAACATATTGATGTTAGAAATCATTTCATTCGAGATAGGGTTAAAAAGAAACACTTCTTAGTTAAGAAAATTAAGGGTGATTTGAATCCTGCTGACTTTGGGACAAAAATTGTAACTGCTGATAAGTTTGTCTTCTGTAGAAATTTTCTACAGATCTTTGATGCTCCTTGAGTGATTGTGTAGGTCATAGACTGATGACGGACAGGAAGGATGATCTCGGGCACACTATTGGGGAACAGAACCAGATTGACAAAATACAAGAATCAGGAGGGCATTTGTTATGTTAATTGATTCTTGTAACATTATTAGCATTAGGACTTAGAGATTACACTAGCACCTTATACTATAGTCTAAGTAGAGAGTTATAAGACTCATATGATAAGCTTGCTATGTATTTGACATTGATGCCTATCTTGATCCAATGTTGCCACTTAGATTAAGTGATGTAGCTTGGTGATAGATATGGTGACAATGTTCTTATATATGTGTAGGCCTTTATATGATATTAGGAGATACAAATGTTGTAATGTGTATGTAATGTGTATTATGTGTGTTGGTTTAATTGTCCGGCTGAATTGAAGACTTGGGCTTGCCGGCCCAAAAAATGAAGCTGACCCATCTCCTTGATCCATGATTGAAAGGACCTGCTTGTGAGTTGTAGGCCGGCAGATTGGTTCGGCTCACCAGCTTGCTTAAGGGTTTTTTGATGCAAAACGAAGCGTTTGACCTTGATGAGCTTTGGTACTTAAGCTTCAAAAGCAGCTTCCCAAACCCTAGATCTGAGAGCTTGAGTGCTCGTCACAGAGAGAAAAGAGAGAGCGAAAAAGAGAGGAAAAGGGAAGAAGAAGGTCGGATCTTCCAAATCTCGCTCTGAAGTGAGAAGGATCCGGAGAAGAAGAAGAGAGATCTGTTATCTCTCGCATCTGCTTCGTTGGCTTGCAGTGTAGACGAAGATCGAACTCAGATCTTCGTCAAGGTGCCTTTGAGGGGGCTTTTCTTCACTATTGCTTCTTTGTATCTCCTGAGTTCTGTCTTTGTTGTTTTCTTTGCTAGTTCTATAGAAAGGTGCTAGTATATCTCTTGTCCAGTGTTTGTAATCTGTGTTCTTGGAAACCTAGTGAAACCTGGGATCGGATCTCCCCTCTTGAGGTCTCGCAGAGTAGGAGTATTTTATATACTACCGAACTGCGTCAACAAATTGCTTGTGTGCTTATGTTTGTGTATCTTTGGTCGATTCTACGACTAAGGAATATAGATTGTTAGATTTACATTCACAAAGTGGTATAAGAGCATTCTGTGAGTTTGTCTTTCGAATCTGTTAGAAACCCTAATTTTTGGGGTTTTTACTTGCTTTTCTTGATATCATTGTATATCTTGCTTCCTGTTTTGCTTCCGCTTGTTGCTTTGCCTTGTGTGGCTGCTGTGCTTATCTTGTAGTGATTATCTTGTTTTCGGCTTGTTACTGCTGTGCTTATCTTTTTCTTTCTGTTTGTAATCGTTTTTCCTTTGTCTGATCAATACTAATTTTTCTCCTTTTTCTTTGTTTGCAGAGAAATGACAGAAGCTAGTATCAGACTCAAGCCATATGATGGAGTCTCTGACTTCATCATGTGGCAGGTCAAAATGAAAGCAATACTGACCAAGGAAAAATGTTTGAGGGCCATAACTGGTGACTACTTGGCAAAAACATCTGCAGCCAGGAAAATGGAAATGGATGAGCAGGCTCATGCTGAAATAATGATAAAATTGACTGACGACGTGGCTCGTCAGTTTGTAAGTATCTCATTTGCTAAAATTTTATGGGATACCTTAGATAAGCAGTATAATAAAAAATCTTTGCCCTCTAGGATATCTACTTTACATAGGTTGTTTACGTTTAAGATGGATGTGAATGTGACCTTGAATGATAACCTAGATAGATTTCTAAAAATGGAAATGGATTTAGAAAGATGTGATGAAACTATTAAAGATACTCATTTAGCTGTAATACTGTTAGGTTCTTTACCCTCACAATTTGACACCTTTAGAGATGTAATACAGTACAGTACTGAAACTTTAACTAAAACAAAAATAATTGAATCCATTATTGATAAGAATGAATCCATGAAAATTTTCAAGACTAAACCTAATGATAAGAAATCTGAAGTTAAGTCTGAAGTTTTAGTTACTAAAGGAAAGTTTAAAAAGAACTATAAGTCAAATAAAAGGGATAAGAAAGATGATTCCTATGATAAGAGCCCTAGTAGTGAAAATGACAAGAAAAATAAAAAATGTTTTTACTGTCAAAAACTTGGTCACTTTATTAATGACTGTAGAAAGAAAAAGAAGGATGAATCTAATAAAGGAAATACTGAAAATAATGTTTCTTTATTTGAAGATCTCCATGCTCAGTACTCTAGTGAACTGTTGATGTGTACTATTCCTTTTAAATGCAAATCTGATGAGTGGATACTAGATTCTGGATGTACCATGCATGCTTGTCCTGATAAAACTTTGTTTTGTTCTTTAGAAATTTTTAATGTTGGTGATGTCATGTTAGGTGATAATACTTCTTTAAAAATAAAAGGGATAGGAAATATACCTATGTGCATGTATGATGGAAAGATTAGGGTTATTCAAAATGTTAGATGGGTTCCTGGCCTTAGAAGAAACTTGCTATCTGAGTCTATGTTTGATGATTTAGGGTGTACTATAAATACTAGTAATGGTATAAGAGAAGTTGTCAAGAATGGTCTTACTCTTATTAGGAGTTTTAAAAAGGGTGGTCTGTACTTTGTAGAACAATCACCTGAATTAAATCTCTCCACTACTGATATTAATAAAAACAACCTAGAACAAACAACTCTATGGCATAGCAGATTAGGTCATATAGGTAATAATGGACTAAATCAGTTACATAAACAAGGTATCTTAACAAATAAACTAACAAACCTTAGTTTTTGTGAAAACTGTGTGTTTGGTAAAGCTAATAAAAATAGTTTCAACAAATCTTTATATAAAGCCAATAAACCTCTAGAATACATACATTCAGACTTATGGGGTCCTTCTCATGTAGAAACTGTAGGTGGAAAGAAATACTTTATTTCTTTCATTGACCATTATTCTAGAAAAGTTTGGATATATTTGTTGAGAACTAAAAATGAAGCTTTTGAAAGCTTTAAAAACTGGAAAATAGCTGTTGAAAATGAAACAGATCTAAAAGTTAAATGCCTTAAAACTGATAATGGTCTAGAGTTCTGTAATGCTAGTTTTAATGAATTTTGTAAAACAAATGGCATTAAAAGACATCTAACAGTCCCTTACACTCCTCAACAAAATGGTACAGCTGAAAGGATGAATAGAACTCTTTTAGAAAAGGCTAGATGTATGTTAATAAGTGCTGGTATGAAACATAGTCTATGGGGTGAAGCTGTTACTACAGCAGCTTACCTCATTAATAGGTCTCCCTCATCTGTAATAGATTTTAGGACACCATATGAATTGTGGACTGGAAGGAAGCCTAATATTACCCACTTAAGGCCCTTTGGGTGCACTGCATATTCCCATATAACACAAGGGAAGTTGCACCCAAGAGCACAAAAGTGTGTAATGTTAGGCTATCCTGAAGGTGTTAAAGGCTATAAATTGTTACTCATACAACCACATGGATATAAAGTAATAACATCTAGAAATGTGACCTTTAATGAAAAAGAATTCTATTTTAAAACTAGAGATAATAACACTGTGGTTAATAACAGTAGCACTGAAATTGATACTGAGTTAACTAGAAGTTTTCATTTCTACACAAATGACAATAATAGAGAAGATCAATTCATAGATGAAGAATTTGACATTGGATATTATCAAACACCTAGTACTAGTGAAGAGAACTATGATGTTGATAATTCTCCTAATAATGATGAAAATGTTGATGAAAACACTGCTATAGGCAGTGAGAACTATAGGTCAGAATCAAGGGGGGTAGAAAATATAGGAGATATCTCTACTGCTCCTTCATATCTCTCTGATGTTGCATTACATGATAATAATAATGACTCACTGCATGACATTGGTGATTCTATGCATGATCAACATGATTACTTGCATGACAATGATGATAATAACTATCAATTAACGAGAGATAGAAATCCTAGGGTTAGAATACCTAATAGGAGATATAATGATTCTGAATATGTTCTGTTTACACATGATTTTAATATGGTTGAGTATGCTTTCTTGACTGGTGATGTTGTTGATAATCCATATACTCCTGACACATATAGGCAAGCTATAAACTGTTCTCAATCTAAAAATTGGAAACTAGCCATGCAAGATGAAATAGATTCCATGATTGTTAACAAAACTTGGGTGTTAATAGCTAAACCTGAAAATGCAAAAATTGTGCCCTGTAAATGGATTTATAAACTAAAAGAAGCTACTAAACTAAGTGAACCACCTAGATACAAGGCTAGGTTAGTTGCTAAGGGTTTTACCCAAAGAGAGGGAATTGATTACACTGATATATTTGCTCCTGTTGTCAAATATAAAACATTGAGACTGTTGCTTGCTTTTGCTACTGTGCATGATTGGAATATAGAACAAATGGATGTAAAAACTGCCTTTTTACATGGTACCTTGGATGAAACTATCTATATGAAACAACCTGAGGGTTTTGTAGATAAATCTAACCTGATCATGTTTGCTTACTTAAAAAATCTATCTATGGCTTAAAACAGTCACCTAGACAGTGGAATCTTAAGTTTGATGAATGCATGAAAAACTTAGGGTTTTTAAGAAGCAATTATGATTACTGTTTGTATTTTAAAGGCATATCTTCCATGAATCCCTTGTTTGTACTATTATATGTTGATGACATTCTGCTTATTAGTAAATCTGCTGTATTAATAGCTGGTACAAAAAGAGATCTAAAGTTAAACTTTGACATGAAAGATATGGGTCCTGCATAGAAAATTTTAGGTGTTAAAATCATAAGGGATAGAAAACATAAAAAGATGTGGTTGTCTCAAGTTGACTATATTGAAAAGGTTTTAGAAAAATTCAATATGAAAAATTCTAAATCTACTTCTATACCCTTAGGAGGGCACCTGGATTTAACTAAGCAACACTGTCCTAGTAATCAAGTAGAAATTGAAAAAATGGCTAAAATTCCCTATGATGTGGTTGTTGGTTCTATCATGTATGCTATGTTATGCACTAGACCTGATCTTGCTTTTGGCATAAGTGTGTTGAGTAGATACATGTCTAATCCTGGTGAATTACATTGGACTGCTATGAAATATATTCTTAGATACATAAGTGGAACTAAAGACTTGTGTTTGATGTTTTCTGAGCATGATAATATTGGTGAAGTGTTTGGTTATGTAGATTCTGATTATGCTAGCAATAAGGATAATAGAAAATCTACTACTGCATATTTTTACACTTGGACTGGTAATTGTGTTTCATGGAAATCTCAACAACAATCTGTGGTTGCTTTATCTTCTACTGAAGCTGAATATATTGCTGCTGTTGAAGCTTCTAAAGAAGCTATCTGGCTTAAGGGTTTAGTTAGTGAAATATCTCATAAACCATGCATTCCAGTAATTCATATGGATAGTCAAAGTGTCTTGTATTTGTGTAAAGATCCTGTTTATCATGAAAGATCTAAACATATTGATGTTAGAAATCATTTCATTCGAGATAGGGTTAAAAAGAAACACTTCTTAGTTAAGAAAATTAAGGGTGATTTGAATCCTGCTGACTTTGGGACAAAAATTGTAACTGCTGATAAGTTTGTCTTCTGTAGAAATTTTCTACAGATCTTTGATGCTCCTTGAGTGATTGTGTAGGTCATAGACTGATGACGGACAGGAAGGATGATCTCGGGCACACTATTGGGGAACAGAACCAGATTGACAAAATACAAGAATCAGGAGGGCATTTGTTATGTTAATTGATTCTTGTAACATTATTAGCATTAGGACTTAGAGATTACACTAGCACCTTATACTATAGTATAAGTAGAGAGTTATAAGACTCATATGATAAGCTTGCTATGTATTTGACATTGATGCCTATCTTGATCCAATGTTGCCACTTAGATTAAGTGATGTAGCTTGGTGATAGATATGGTGACAATGTTCTTATATATGTGTAGGCCTTTATATGATATTAGGAGATACAAATGTTGTAATGTGTATGTAATGTGTATTATGTGTGTTGGTTTAATTGTCCGGCTGAATTGAAGACTTGGGCTTGCCGGCCCAAAAAATGAAGCTGGCCCATCTCCTTGATCCATGATTGAAAGGACCTGCTTGTGAGTTGTAGGCCGGCAGATTGGTTCGGCTCACCAGCTTGCTTAAGGGTTTTTTGATGCAAAACGAAGCGTTTGACCTTGATGAGCTTTGGTACTTAAGCTTCAAAAGCAGCTTCCCAAACCCTAGATCTGAGAGCTTGAGTGCTCGTCACAGAGAGAAAAGAGAGAGCGAAAAAGAGAGGAAAAGGGAAGAAGAAGGTCGGATCTTCCAAATCTCGCTCTGAAGTGAGAAGGATCCGGAGAAGAAGAAGAGAGATCTGTTATCTCTCGCATCTGCTTCGTTGGCTTGCAGTGTAGACGAAGATCGAACTCAGATCTTCGTCAAGGTGCCTTTGAGGGGGCTTTTCTTCACTATTGCTTCTTTGTATCTCCTGAGTTCTGTCTTTGTTGTTTTCTTTGCTAGTTCTATAGAAAGGTGCTAGTATATCTCTTGTCCAGTGTTTGTAATCTGTGTTCTTGGAAACCTAGTGAAACCTGGGATCGGATCTCCCCTCTTGAGGTCTCGCAGAGTAGGAGTATTTTATATACTACCGAACTGCGTCAACAAATTGCTTGTGTGCTTATGTTTGTGTATCTTTGGTCGATTCTACGACTAAGGAATATAGATTGTTAGATTTACATTCACAAAGTGGTATAAGAGCATTCTGTGAGTTTGTCTTTCGAATCTGTTAGAAACCCTAATTTTTGGGGTTTTTACTTGCTTTTCTTGATATCATTGTATATCTTGCTTCCTGTTTTGCTTCCGCTTGTTGCTTTGCCTTGTGTGGCTGCTGTGCTTATCTTGTAGTGATTATCTTGTTTTCGGCTTGTTACTGCTGTGCTTATCTTTTTCTTTCTGTTTGTAATCGTTTTTCCTTTGTCTGATCAATACTAATTTTTCTCCTTTTTCTTTGTTTGCAGAGAAATGACAGAAGCTAGTATCAGACTCAAGCCATATGATGGAGTCTCTGACTTCATCATGTGGCAGGTCAAAATGAAAGCAATACTGACCAAGGAAAAATGTTTGAGGGCCATAACTGGTGACTACTTGGCAGAAACATCTGCAGCCAGGAAAATGGAAATGGATGAGCAGGCTCATGCTGAAATAATGATAAGATTGACTGACGACGTGGCTCGTCAGTTTGTAAGTATCTCATCTGCTAAGATTTTATGGGATACCTTAGATAAGCAGTATAATAAAAAGTCTTTGCCCTCTAGGATATCTACTTTACATAGGTTGTTTACATTTAAGATGGATGTGAATGTGACCTTAAATGATAACCTAGATAGATTTCTGAAAATGGAAATGGACTTAGAAAGATGTGATGACACTATTAAAGATACTCACCTAGCTGTTATCCTATTAGGATCTTTGCCTTCACAATTTGACACCTTTAGAGATGTAATACAGTATAGTACTGAAACTTTAACTAAAACAAAAATAATTGAATCCATTGTTGATAAGAATGAATCCATGAAAATTTTTAAGACTAAACCTAGTGATAAGAAATCTGAAGTTAAGTCTGAAGTTTTAGTTACTAAAGGAAAATCTAAAAAGAATTATAAGTCAAATAAAAAGGATAAGAAAGATGATCCCTATGATAAGAGCCCTAGTAGTGAAAGTGATAAGAAAAATAAAAAATGTTTTTACTGTCAAAAACTTGGTCACTTTATTAATGACTGTAGAAAGAAAAAGAAGGATGAATCTAATAAAGGAAATACTGAAAATAATGTTTCTTTATTTGAAGATCTCCATGCTCAGTACTCTAGTGAACTGTTGATGTGTACTATTCCTTTTAAATGCAAATCTGATGAGTGGATATTAGATTCTGGATGTACCATGCATGCTTGCCCTGATAGAACTTTGTTTTGTTCTTTAGAAATTTTTAATGTTGGTGATGTCATGTTAGGTGATAATACTGCTTTAAAAATAAAAGGGATAGGAAATATACCTATGTGCATGTATGATGGAAAGATTAGGGTTATTCAAAATGTTAGATGGGTTCCTGGCCTTAGGAGAAACTTGCTATCTGAGTCTATGTTTGACGACTTAGGGTGTACTATAAATACTAGTAATGGTATAAGAGAAGTTGTCAAGAATGGTCTTACTCTTATTAGGAGTTTTAAAAAGGGTGGTCTGTACTTTGTAGCACAATCACCTGAATTAAATCTCTCCACTACTGATATTAATAAAAACAACCTAGAACAAACAACTCTATGGCATAGCAGATTAGGTCATATAGGAAATAATGGACTAAATCAGTTACATAAACAAGGTATCTTAACAAATAAACTAACAAACCTTAGTTTTTGTGAAAACTGTGTGTTTGGTAAAGCTAATAAAAATAGTTTCAACAAATCTTTATATAAAGCCAATAAACCTCTAGAATACATACATTCAGACTTATGGGGTCCTTCTCATGTAGAAACTGTAGGTGGAAAGAAATATTTTATTTCTTTCATTGACCATTATTCTAGAAAAGTTTGGATATATTTGTTGAGAACTAAAGATGAAGCTTTTGAAAGCTTTAAAAACTGGAAAATAGCTGTTGAAAATGAAACAGATTTAAAAGTTAAATGCCTTAAAACTGATAATGGTCTAGAGTTCTGTAATGCTAGTTTTAATGAATTTTGTAAAACAAATGGCATTAAAAGACATCTAACAGTCCCTTACACTCCTCAACAAAATGGTACAGCTGAAAGGATGAATAGAACTCTCTTAGAAAAGGCTAGATGTATGTTAATAAGTGCTGGTATGAAACATAGTCTATGGGGTGAAGCTGTTACTACAGCAGCTTACCTCATTAATAGGTCTCCCTCATCTATAATAGATTTTAGGACACCATATGAATTGTGGA
The DNA here is from genome assembly GCA_033239045.1 of Fagopyrum esculentum. Lineage (NCBI taxonomy): Eukaryota > Viridiplantae > Streptophyta > Magnoliopsida > Caryophyllales > Polygonaceae > Fagopyrum > Fagopyrum esculentum. Next base: position 12,149,896 of record BSUD01000002.1, on the reverse strand, counting down.
CTGGAAGGAAGCCTAATATTACCCACTTAAGGCCCTTTGGGTGTACTGCATATTCCCATATAACACAAGGGAAGTTGCACCCAAGAGCACAAAAGTGTGTAATGTTAGGCTATCCTGAAGGTGTTAAAGGCTATAAATTGTTACTCATATAACCACATGGATATAAAATAATAACATCTAGAAATGTGACCTTTAATGAAAAAGAATTCTATTTTAAAATTAGAAATAATAACACTGTGGATAATAATAGTAGCACTGAAATTGATACTGAGTTAACTAGAAGTTTTCATTTCTACACAAATGACAATAATAGAGAAGATCAATTCATAGATGAAGAGTTTGACATTGGATATTATCAAACACCTAGTACTAGTGAAGAGAACTATGATGTTGATAATTCTCCTAATAGTGATGAAAATGTTGATGAAAACACTGCTGTAGGCAGTGAGAACCATAGGTCAGAATCAAGGGGGGTAGAAAATATAGGTGATATCTCTACTGCTCCTTCATATCTCTTTGATGTTGCATTGCATGATAATAATAATGATTCACTGCATGACATTGGTGATTCTATGCATGATCAACATGATTACTTGCATGACAATGATGATAATAACTATCAATTAACGAGAGATAGAAATCCTAGGGTTAGAATACCTAATAGGAGATATAATGATTCTGAATATGTTCTATTTACACATGATTTTAATATGGTTGAGTATGCTTTCTTGACTGGTGATGTTGTTGATAATCCATATACTCCTGACACATATAGGCAAGCTATAAACTGTTCTCAATCTAAAAATTGGAAACTAGCCATGCAAGATGAAATAGATTCCATGATTGTTAACAAAACTTGGGTGTTAATAGCTAAACCTGAAAATACAAAAATTGTGCCCTGTAAATGGATTTATAAACTAAAAGAAGCTACTAAACTAAGTGAACCACCTAGATACAAGGCTAGGTTAGTTGCTAAGGGTTTTACCCAAAGAGAGGGAATTGATTACACTGATATATTTGCTCCTGTTGTCAAATATAAAACATTGAGACTGTTGCTTGCTTTTGCTACTGTGCATGATTGGAATATAGAACAAATGGATGTAAAAACTGCCTTTTTACATGGTACCTTGGATGAAACTATCTATATGAAACAACCTGAGGGTTTTGTAGATAAATCTAACCTGATCATGTTTGCTTACTTAAAAAATCTATCTATGGCTTAAAACAGTCACCTAGACAGTGGAATCTTAAGTTTGATGAATGCATGAAAAACTTAGGGTTTTTAAGAAGCAATTATGATTACTGTTTGTATTTTAAAGGCATATCTTCCATGAATCCCTTGTTTGTACTATTATATGTTGATGACATTCTGCTTATTAGTAAATCTGCTGTATTAATAGCTGGTACAAAAAGAGATCTAAAGTTAAACTTTGACATGAAAGATATGGGTCCTGCATAGAAAATTTTAGGTGTTAAAATCATAAGGGATAGAAAACATAAAAAGATGTGGTTGTCTCAAGTTGACTATATTGAAAAGGTTTTAGAAAAATTCAATATGAAAAATTCTAAATCTACTTCTATACCCTTAGGAGGGCACCTGGATTTAACTAAGCAACACTGTCCTAGTAATCAAGTAGAAATTGAAAAAATGGCTAAAATTCCCTATGATGTGGTTGTTGGTTCTATCATGTATGCTATGTTATGCACTAGACCTGATCTTGCTTTTGGCATAAGTGTGTTGAGTAGATACATGTCTAATCCTGGTGAATTACATTGGACTGCTATGAAATATATTCTTAGATACATAAGTGGAACTAAAGACTTGTGTTTGATGTTTTCTGAGCATGATAATATTGGTGAAGTGTTTGGTTATGTAGATTCTGATTATGCTAGCAATAAGGATAATAGAAAATCTACTACTGCATATTTTTACACTTGGACTGGTAATTGTGTTTCATGGAAATCTCAACAACAATCTGTGGTTGCTTTATCTTCTACTGAAGCTGAATATATTGCTGCTGTTGAAGCTTCTAAAGAAGCTATCTGGCTTAAGGGTTTAGTTAGTGAAATATCTCATAAACCATGCATTCCAGTAATTCATATGGATAGTCAAAGTGTCTTGTATTTGTGTAAAGATCCTGTTTATCATGAAAGATCTAAACATATTGATGTTAGAAATCATTTCATTCGAGATAGGGTTAAAAAGAAACACTTCTTAGTTAAGAAAATTAAGGGTGATTTGAATCCTGCTGACTTTGGGACAAAAATTGTAACTGCTGATAAGTTTGTCTTCTGTAGAAATTTTCTACAGATCTTTGATGCTCCTTGAGTGATTGTGTAGGTCATAGACTGATGACGGACAGGAAGGATGATCTCGGGCACACTATTGGGGAACAGAACCAGATTGACAAAATACAAGAATCAGGAGGGCATTTGTTATGTTAATTGATTCTTGTAACATTATTAGCATTAGGACTTAGAGATTACACTAGCACCTTATACTATAGTCTAAGTAGAGAGTTATAAGACTCATATGATAAGCTTGCTATGTATTTGACATTGATGCCTATCTTGATCCAATGTTGCCACTTAGATTAAGTGATGTAGCTTGGTGATAGATATGGTGACAATGTTCTTATATATGTGTAGGCCTTTATATGATATTAGGAGATACAAATGTTGTAATGTGTATGTAATGTGTATTATGTGTGTTGGTTTAATTGTCCGGCTGAATTGAAGACTTGGGCTTGCCGGCCCAAAAAATGAAGCTGACCCATCTCCTTGATCCATGATTGAAAGGACCTGCTTGTGAGTTGTAGGCCGGCAGATTGGTTCGGCTCACCAGCTTGCTTAAGGGTTTTTTGATGCAAAACGAAGCGTTTGACCTTGATGAGCTTTGGTACTTAAGCTTCAAAAGCAGCTTCCCAAACCCTAGATCTGAGAGCTTGAGTGCTCGTCACAGAGAGAAAAGAGAGAGCGAAAAAGAGAGGAAAAGGGAAGAAGAAGGTCGGATCTTCCAAATCTCGCTCTGAAGTGAGAAGGATCCGGAGAAGAAGAAGAGAGATCTGTTATCTCTCGCATCTGCTTCGTTGGCTTGCAGTGTAGACGAAGATCGAACTCAGATCTTCGTCAAGGTGCCTTTGAGGGGGCTTTTCTTCACTATTGCTTCTTTGTATCTCCTGAGTTCTGTCTTTGTTGTTTTCTTTGCTAGTTCTATAGAAAGGTGCTAGTATATCTCTTGTCCAGTGTTTGTAATCTGTGTTCTTGGAAACCTAGTGAAACCTGGGATCGGATCTCCCCTCTTGAGGTCTCGCAGAGTAGGAGTATTTTATATACTACCGAACTGCGTCAACAAATTGCTTGTGTGCTTATGTTTGTGTATCTTTGGTCGATTCTACGACTAAGGAATATAAATTGTTAGATTTACATTCACAGAAACCATTGCTACACCATCATTTCCAGCTTCTCCTACACAAGTTACAACTCACATTCTCTATCTAATAAAGATATATTGAAACTCGATCAGTGTTTAAAAATCTAAACTTACTTTATATGTCAGCAAAGCTAATTTCCTGGTTTCCTCCACCGAAGAAGGATAATCTCCCACCTCAAACCCAAATAAAATCTCATCTCCCTGCCAAGTTACGTATAAACACCAACTCTACCCCTCTTGTGGTAGAGGCTATTCATCTACGATTCAATTGTGGATGATGTCAAGGTTGGAGTCACACACCGCTGCTAGTAAATTTCCAAAAGAATCCGTTATATTAATTCTATGATAGATCTCCAGTTTCACGTTTCATCATCGATTGCCCCTCCAAATATGTAATATTACAAATAAGTGTCCGTTTTGTTGAAGTGGTGAAATAAAATCGGTTAAGGGGAAGAAAATGAAATAAAAATGAAAGTAATTAGATTACTATCATTTAGAAGAGCTGTAATCAAATATAATTTTTAAATAATTCGAATATCGAAAATGATTTTTAACGTTTCTAAACTGACCCTAAATATAATTCATTTCGACTATTAATATTATGCGGGGGCCTAAGTGGGAACTAAAAGTCACGTATCGTGTGATCAGTGAATCATTTGTTCCACAAAGAAAGTTCTTAGTCGGTTTTATCGTGCCCAAAGATCAACCTTCAAAGTCAACTCATTATGGCAGGGAGGACTAATGTACTTCATTTTAACTTCGACTTAAATAATGTTGTTGAGATCTTGGAACATAGTATTCATTAACTAATAATAGTAAGAAGTAAAAAATGACTAGAATATTCAGTAACATTCTGTGCTACTAAAAGAAATGATCAATATCTTGACAATGAAACAATCTTATGAAACAAACTCGAATATGAGTTTAAGAGATATTATTTAGCAAATTGACAATGATAAAACCATCAACTTCTAGCAAGATAGTTGGGTCACAAACTCATCGCTTATTAAATTGGTCCAAGACAACAATCAAATTAACCCAAATACCAAAGTTAATCATTTTATAATTTGTGACTTATTAGATTACAAATAAAAAAGATCGAAATTGAGGGTGATAATGTGTGTGTTATTAATGCACTCCAATGTTCGTGGAGTTGTCCGTGTAAGGTCAGGGTAATTTTACCCGACTTCAAACTAGATCTTCGCTTCTTTAACGATGTCCATATCATGCATGCATGTGTTCAGAGATATTAAATGTGTTGCTAACCGACTGATTCATACGGAATCTCGACACTCAACACTAAAATCTATCATTATATATCAATAAACGTGTTGTTCTACCTCCACCATTTGTGTGATCTTTTCCACCAAAATCTATCAAAAGCAGAAACGTGGACCCTACTTCTTTAGCACAAAAACTGATTTTCCTACAAAGCCACACTCAATCACAACAATATGCAGATCTTACAGCTACAAAGCTAGAGTGTAATCTTCTCATCAATGTTAATACATTTCTAATCTTATTTTAAAAAGTCAAATATGATTTCACCAATCACGATACTGCATGTACATCCCAAGTCAACGCATACAGCAAAGACAACCCAAATAGAATTTCATCGCTGGTTGGCTACCAATCCCCATCATTATATACTTACTCAACCTCAAACAAACTCATCCGCCAAATCACCAAAAACAAATCTCACATTAATTAACCCTTTTCCCTAATAAACAATTAAGCCAACTAATCTGCATTCAATATAATACGTTTAATATACACCACCAGGAGCATTATACTGCATTTACAACTTCTCTCTCGCTTTTCTCTCTCATATTCAAGAACAACCATGGCAAAAGCTTCAATCAAACTGGGTTTTTTCTTTCTCTTTCTTCTGACATCAGGTTAGTCTCTTATTCATCCTCTATTTACGTATAATAAGCATACATATGCATAAGGGTTTGCAATTGCAGGTAGTTTGTTGTTTACAGAGATGATTGGAGTTGAAGCAGCTCGAAGAAGAAGGGTTCATCATTCGCATGTGAATTGCTCCAGTAACGCATACTGCGATCCATTTGCAAAGAAGATAGATTGGAGGTGCAAATACGCAGATGTTTGTGCAGAGAAGTGTAATACATTTGATGGTGTTTTTATTTGCACTGATCAACCTGGATACTGCCTTTGTGAGATGGAAAACTAGATATGAAATACAAGGAAAGTGTATTTTCGATCTTAATAATCATATTTTTTTTTATATATTTTGTAAAATAAGGTGATTATAATGGAATATATAAATATAAATGTAAGTATAGCTTCGAGAGTTGATTTTCCTCGATCTTAGCTGAATTGGTTGTGGGTATGGTGAGTTTTAATGATAAGTGTATATATTTATGGGATACTCTTCCGCAAGTTATGTGCGTGGGTTATCCAGTAATAAATTGTCATGGGCTGTGGCTACTTTGAGTGCAATTTAATTGTCTTACTTCTTTCACCGTATTGTATGATAGAATTCAATGATAGTGTCTAGAATTCAGTGGAAGAGGAAGCTTCAATCTCAACCAAAGGCACATGTTATGATGGCTTAATCAATAGACGAATACGTGTTAACTTACCAGCGTTAATATCTTGAATGTCACACCTCACAGAGTTGAATCGGAGATCGAGGGAAACTTATTCACACCTCACAGAGTTGAATCAGAGATCGAGGGAAACTTCTTCGCCCTTGCATGGGTCTGGAAGTAGATATACCATTTGAATATTGTATATTGTTTCGCTATTTGAAAGGAGACGTAGTCAATTTAATCAAACGAGTGAACCACTACAAATCTGGTGTTTTTCTGTTCTGCTTGATAAATTAATCTTCTTTCCGATTTCAATATGCTCAACAATAGTTTAATATCTTCACATAGGTAATAAACACAAATGATAAAATGGTAAAATGAGCTTGTGGACTGTTATTGTACATTGAACATAATCAATACTCTTATATTTATAATGAGATAAAAAAATTAAAACGGATTATAAATACAATTCCCCTCAGAGCCCAGCCCAAACCCTAATAGATTATATTCTCTTCCGCCTCCACTCCAACAACTCCTAATTTTCTCTTTAGTTTACTACTACCTCGTACAACATTGTCAAACTTCAAAGTCAGGTTCTTTCTCTCGTCAAATTTTTCAGAAATTTAATCCAGTACTTCATAATATCTTGTTTCCATTGGAATTAGATTTGAATTTTGCGAAGCGGGTCATGTCTAATTGATCAATTTCTTCAAATTGTTTTGTTTGATCATTATAATCAACGTTTGCTCATCAAATTATGGCTTCATCTTGCGACTTGCCATTTGAAGATACGATCACTGTATCTTAAATAGATGAGAAATTTAACTGTTTGCTGTAATTTTGAACTTCTGGCGCATTCGGGTGAGTCATGGGTTGATTCGGGTAGAACCCTAATGCAGGTTCGATTTGCTGAACCTTTTTTCTGTGTGTTTCCAGATTAGCACTGAATCTTCCCTTATGTGTAATGGCGTACAACGCATTGTACGAGATATTGTCATGGATGCCTGCTAAAACAGCCATCAAGTACTCATCCTCCCTTCGTAAATCAATCTATAATATCCATTCAGAGCTGAACATCATCAAGAAGCAATGTGATCACTCATCTTGCCAAGACAACGGCATCTTCCTACAGCAATCAACATAAATTTTACCTCTCCCAAGACTACAATCTTCATCCTCCTTGGGCATTCCCAACGATGCTCTAGAATTCCTCAAATCCAGACATGTTTTGTCCTTTGTCCTCCAGCAACGGCTTACTCCTCACTAGTGAAATTGGAAATAGATTCTTGTGCGTGTTCAATCCTGCAACCATGACATATGCTCGCCTTTCCACTCCTCGTGATTATTTCTTCCTATATTGGTCAAAATTTTCGTTTATGGATAGAGTATCATCCACTGGAAGAAAATTTCGGTTCTTTCCCTAATGATTACAGTATTACACTATTGCAGTCGTGCTTATGTGTAAATTTTGGCATAAGACGCAGCTTGCTATATACTCATGGAAGATCGGAAGAGCAGACTTGTCATTTTTATGTAGAAGGAAGGAATCTCCGTTATATACTGCAATATGCCTGTAGCTGTTTTTTAGGCTACTACGAGAGGATTGGTTGTACACGATTTGTGTGAACGGTGGAATCATTGTATAGCCGTGTTTTATATTCGAAATAAGAAGTTTTGGAGGGCCATAAATTTACCAAAGGTGGGTTTGAACATAATTACTCACAGACTGATGAGTCAGAGTACACCGTATGGGAGTTGGAGGTTGGAGGGAACAGGTGATATGGAATTGGAGTGGAGGGAACAGGTGATATGGAGTCATGGAGGTTGGTAATGAGAAAGATACGAGTCGACATGTTGGGAGACGACAAGGATGAAGATGTGAAGGATATTGGCGTTGCAGGTGGTAATAACTTGTTGCTGTTTATGTGTATGGAATGGAGGGTGATATAGTATTAGATTGGTATAATCCCCGTGGGGTTTGCCTCTGCCCATATTACGTAATATATAGTAATATAAGAGTCTCATAAATTACACATAAACCCTCGGGTTTACATAATTATATATTATGTCTATCATACCTCCTCAGTCGAATCGGAAGGAAGACAGACGGTGACACTGGATCTAAAGTCAAGAATAAGTGGCGAGGCAACCCTTTAAACAATATGTCTGTTAACTCCACCTTGATAAATAAGACATTACTTATGGTTGATGAAAGCCAAAACCTTGGTTTCCAGGTTTTGGTAAGATCTTACAAGTGTTGGTAAAGTCTTTACAGTGTCTGGTAAGGCCTTACCATATTACAGAAAACCTTGGTTTCCAGGTTTCAGTAAGGCCTTACATAAACTGATAAGACCTTACCAAAACTGGACAAAAACTACAATTGCGTTGCGTACGTACGTCCAAGTGGCTTTTCCTTCTTGTTGAGTTAATTAAGGGATTTGTTTTTAACAAATCTTTGATTTGTTTTAAATAAATCTTCTTGAGATAAAAATGGAAGATTTCCTTCAACTCAACAAAACCGTGCTTGACTTTGACTGCTTGACTTCAACAAAGAAGATCTCAACAACCCAAGATCTCAACAACCCAAGATCTCCTAGGATCACGAAGGCAAGATCTTTTCTCAACGTTAAAAAATGCTGATACGCTTGCCTATTTAAAGAGACAAAGAACAGAAGACAAAACACACGTTCATTGTCTACTTCGAAAACACGAGTGATAAATTCTACTTAACTCACAAAGTGCCGATCTTACATTCGAAGCTTCATCATTATACTTTCCTGAGGAGTGTGAGATCTTTTTCGAGCTGATAGTACAATTCAACTAGGATCATACAAACCGTTATCTTTTCTAGACACGTTGGATACGAGTGTTGTATCTGGAGTGCTTTAGTTTTTCTTTTCAAGTGAGTGAGTTGCTAGATAGGAAGTGTAAGACTTCTGAGTTTAGAAGAGGGAAGGTCTTCTGAAGATTGTATCTGGAACTCATCAAGAAGAAGGAAAATAAAGCTACTTGAATCCTAGGATAGAATCAATCCTAGGCGGGGACTAGGTCGTGTTGGTGACCGAACCTCGTTAACATATCGTGTGTCCTTTACTGCTCTTTACATTCCTGGTTTGTCTAATCCTTTACACTTAATTCCAATCTTATAGAAACGTGTAAGGTCTTATAATTACGAGTAAGACTTTATCTCATTTGATAAGGTCTTATCTCTTTCGATAAGGTCTTACCTATCCTAAGATTACGAAAAGTTTCCATACTCTATTCATCCCCCCCTTCTAGAGTATTGGATAAACTATTTTATCTGCTTATTCCGCATTTCAATGTCCACATATTGAAATGCAGATGGAACATGTAACACACGGACATAACCAATAACAACCTTCTCCCGAACAAAGTGTATGTCAATCTCAATGTGCTTGGTGCGCTCATGATGAACCGAATTATGAGCTAGATAGGTTGTGCTGACATTGTCCGTGTAAACAATAATAGAAGCACACGGAAGAGGGCAAAAAAGTTCCATGAGTAAGTTACGAAGCCACGAACACTCAGCAACAACGTTGGCAACCCCACGATACTCGGCCTCGGAGTTAGACCGACTAACAGTGTTCTGCTGTCTGGTAGACCAGGATAACGTGTCATTCAGAAACACACAGAAACCAGAAGTAGAACGTTTAGTATCCGGGCACCCCGCCCAATCGGCATCCGTGTAGGCCACAAGAGTATGTGGTCTTGAAGCAACAGTAATGGTAATGCCCAGCCGGGTAGTACATGAATATACCGGATAATGCGCTTCAAGGCTGCAAATTGAGGCTCTCGCGGATCTTGCATAAATAAACAAACTTGCTGAATATCATAGCTAATGTTAGGACGGGTGAACGTAATATCAATTTTATTTAGCTATTAATCAGTATTTTGCACTTTTGTAAATCTGGTATTCACGTTCTATTCATTAGCCTAGTGGAGAATCTTTAGGAGCTGTTAGCTAAGATTACTCCAATCTTTTTAGTTATACTGTATATATATGCGGTTGTTGAGTAAATACTAAGTGTGCAAATTTATCCCAATTATATCTTCTCTATATGGTATCATATGAGGCACGATCCTAACTCTCTTTCCCTCATTACGGATGTCGTTCCCACCCATCTCCCCACGCTTGCCTCCAATGGCCACCGAAAGCAGCTGCTTTCTTCCCAATCCTTCCGAGCCGTCAAAACCATTCATATGCATCACTTTTGTCAACATTGGCAAGCTTTCCTCTACCAATTATCTAAACTGGAAACAAACAATTGAAGCTTTGCTTGATGGATATGATCTTCTCAAGTACCCCGATGGATCTTTTCCCGCGCCGTCGGAATCGATCTCCACCGATACATCACCCCCGGTGGTGACTCCGAACCGTGCTTATCAAACCTGGCACCGCCAAGACCGCCTCATCTATGGTGCGCTTCTAACCACACTTTCTCCTGAAGTGGAGTCCCTGGTCTCTCAAACCAAAACCTCGCATACGCTTTGGACTCTCCTCCAAAGCACCTACGCCAAATCATCTCGCATCAACCTCCATCAATTGAAGGAGCGGCTTCGTACTGCTTCTAAGGGTACACAGTCCGTCACATCATATATGCATTCCCTGAAGATGACGGCCAATCTTCTCGCTTTGCTCGACTCTCCTGTCTCTGTTGAAGACATGACATACCATGTGTTGCGTGGTCTCAATGATAGCTACCGGGCTGTCATTGATGGAGTGAATGCCCGGGACACGCCTATCACGTTTGAAGATCTCCTTGAAAGGCTTCTCATCCAGGAACTCTCTCTTGCTGATGCTCAGCGACAAAATCCTACACCGATCACTGCTTTGAATGTTCAGACCCGACCCACCTCCACCTACAGGCCAAGGTCGACGCCCTCGTCTGTACCACAGGCTCAGCACACAGACTCGTCAACACCTCCAAAACCGTTCTTAGGTCGGTGCCAGTGGTGCAATAACAGAGGACATTCCCTATCTCAGTGCCGCACCTTCCAACGGCAACACTCCAGTGTTGTGCCCCCCACTCCTCGGAAATCTTCTGGCTCCCCTGGCCAAATACAGGTGAATACCGCTGCTTTTGGCTCGTCTTCATCTGAATTCCTAGTCGACAGTGGAGCGATGCACCATGTCACAAATGACCTTGCGAATCTGGCTCTTCATCATCCATACACCGGCCCAGACTCACTGTTTATGGGTAATAGTTCAGGTTTACACATCTCTCACTTTGGAACGCTGTTGCTTAATGATTTATCCTTGGCTAATACACTTTGCGTTCCTACCATGCAACAAAACATTCTATCTGTCTCTAAAATTGCTCAACAAACTAACTCAGCTGTTATTTTCTTGCCAAATTCCTACTATGTGAAGAACTTGCAAACGGGCAAGACAACTCATGAAGGTCCTTGTGTTGATGGTCTTTACCTATGGTCCACCACACCACCATCGGTCAACGCCACTCGCCTCGTTTCTTCTGCATCCTGGCACCATAAGCTTCGACATCCTTCCTCTTCCATTTTCAAGTTCCTTCAACAACGTTTTTCCTGGGGCACAAATAAGTTTCTTCAATCAGATTGCAACTCATGCCAAATTAGCAAAAGTCACAAACTTCCTTTTCATGAATCTTCTCTCAAATCATGTTATCCATTGGAAATAATATTTTCAGATGTATGGACTTCTCCTATTTTATCGATCGATGGTCTTCGTTACTATTGTATGTTTGTTGATCATTTTACACGCTATATTTGGCTCTATCATACGAAACGCAAATATGATGTACAGGTGCTTTACCCCAAATTTAAATCGCTTGTTGAAAATTTTTACAAACACAACATCAAAATCCTATACACCGATAATGGGGGCGAATATTTAGGTCTTCGCCCGTTTTTAAGCACTCATGGTATAAGCCATCACACCACACCGCCTCATACACCCGAACACAACGGCATCTCCGAACGTCGGAATCGTCACATCGCCGAAACTGGCCTCTCCCTCCTCCATCACTCGGGGTTACCTCTTACCTATTGGCCTCATGCAATGACCACCGCCGCCTATCTCATAAACTGCCTTCCTACTCCAATCCTTGGATACGACTCCCCATACTCCAAATTGCTCAACACCAGCCCGAAGTTTCATAAGTTAAAGTGTTTTGGATGTTTGTGTTTTCCCCGGATTAAACCGTATGCTAATCATAAACTTGCTCCAAAGTCTGCTATGTGTGTCTTTGTAGGTTACTCGGCCGATCAGCATGCCTATCTATGTCTTGATCCTAAAACAGGACACATCTACACTTCTCGACATGTCAGATTTGTGGAATCTGAATTTCCGTTCAGCTCTTTGGTAGCTCAATCCAATCCCAGGAATGAAAAGAACTCGGGCCCACTACAAGTCTCTATTCTGCAGCCTCCTTCGCAGCCCATTGACAGTACAACTCTCACCCCAATTAGCGGCTCGTCTGCTGCCACGACCAGCCCAAATCAGGCTCATTCCTCTTCCACGATTGAACCTGCTACCCAATCCCACGGCCCACCCCCTTAACCAATAATTTTCTAACCCTCCGTTCGCCCTCACAAACGCCAAAAGACGACAACCGGCGGCATTATAACTCGCTCCCAAAATAACATCACCAAACCCATCAATAAGCTAAACCTTCATGTCCGCAGCTCATCCTCTCCAGTCGAACCTACTACCATCACACAGGCCCTTCGTGACCCTGATTGGCGCTTGGCTATGCAATCTGAATTTGATGCCTTAAATCGTAACAATACTTGGGATCTTGTCACTCCGTCTCCTTCTCAGAATTTAGTCGGTTGTAAGTGGGTGTTCCGAATTAAGAGGAATCCGGATCACTCGATTGATCGTTACAAGGCTCGATTAGTCGCCAAGGGCTTTCACCAATGACCTGGTTGGGACTACACATATACGTTCAACCCTGTTGTCAAACCGGTTACCATTCGGGTTGTCTTAACTCTTGCAATTCAACAAGGTTGGTCTCTCCGTCAGCTTGACATCAACAATGCATTTCTTCAAGGGACGCTTCAGGAAGAAGTCTTCATGATCCAACCGCCCGGGTTCATAAACAAAGCTCACCCGGATCATGTTTGTCGCCTTAAAAAGGCGATCTATGGCCTAAAGCAAGCGCCCAGAGCATGGTATACGGAGCTTCGAGTCTTTTTGCTTTCACTTGGCTTCTTCAATTCCACAACCGACGCCTCTCTTTTTATCTACAGGAAGAAGGCAGTCACGATGTACTTATTAGTATATGTCGACGATATCATTGTCACTGGTAGCTCCCCTGTTGCTCTATCCAATTTCGTTGCCACGTTAGCTGCTCGGTTCTCCCTAAAGGACCTCGGTTGTCTCAGCTATTTCTTAGGGATTGAAGTGATCCCTTCTGCCGACGGTATATTTCTTTCAAAATGAAAGTACATCACTGATCTGTTACAAAAGTCAGGCATGTCCGAGACCAAACCAACATCTACCCCGCTCTTTGCCAACACTCCTTTACTTCGGGATTCAGGCGACCCCCTGCCTTCGCCAACTGAGAATCGGGTCCTTGTCGGAAGTCTTCAATATTTAAGTCTCACACGACCTGATATCGCTTTCAGTACAAATAAACTTGCACAGTTTATGCAGAATCCGCGAACAACGCACTGGTCTACTCTCAAACGGGTCCTCAAGTACTTAGCCGGCTCTCATGACAAGGGTATCTTCATCTCCAAAACTGCCCCCCTCACCTTTTATGCCTTTTCGGATGCCGATTGGGCAGGCTACAAAGATGATTACATCTCCACCACTGGCTATTTGTTGTATCTCGGTGACACTCCCATATCTCGGAGCTCTCGCAAACAACGTTCTGTTGCTCGTTCATCTACGGAAGCAGAATATAAAGCCTTAGCCGACACAGCCAGCGAGCTAATGTGGGTCCTCTCCTTGTTTAATGAACTTGGTCATACACCCAATTCCACACCAGTTATATATTGTCACAATCTTGGTACTACACATCTCAGTGCTAACCCGGTTTTTCACTCTCGAATGAAACACATAGCCCTCGCCTATCATTTTGTCCGGGAGCTTGTGCAGCTTGGGAAGTTTCGGGTGTCCTTTGTATCCACTGATGATCAACTTGCCGATATCTTAACCAAATCTATGCTTCGGCCTCGGTTTGAGTCTCTGGTGTCCAAGTTGCATCTCTCCTCCAGATTATACAACTTGTGGGAGGATATCAATAATATTTAGCTATTAATCAGTTTTTTGCACTTTTGTAAATCTGTTATTCACGTTCTATTCATTAGCCCAGTGGAGAATCTTTAGGAGCTGTTAGCTAAGATTACTCCAATCTGTATAGTTATGCTGTATATATATGTTGTTGTTGAGTAAATACTAAGTGTGCAAATTTATCCCAATTATATCTTCTCTATACATAAGGTACCGAAGAGCACCTCCCAGACTCCGATACAACGTCGGGTCAATGACCGGATTCCCAATAGACGCGTGAAATTTGGCCGTGATGTCAACAGCCGTGATGGATGGCTTACAAGCAAGCATGCCGAATTTAGCTACTATTTCCTTTGCGTACTTTTCCGGTTATAGGAATATACTAGTAGATGTAAGAGAGGCAGCAATGCCCATGAAATAACTAAGAGGGCCCAAATCAGACATGGAAAACTCACTACTCAGTTGACGGATAATAAAGCAACGTAGAGTCTCGGACGAGGTAGTGAGAATGATATCATCAACATAAAGTAGGAGAAAAGCAAGTTGTGTACCCTGTTTGAAGATGAACAATGAGGTGTCGGATTTTCTGCTAACAAATCCAATGCGAAACAAGAAGGATGCAAAGTGATGATACCATGCCCGAGGGGCTTGTTTGAGCACATATAAAGATTTCTTCAGAAGGCACACGTGGGATGGTCGTGAAGGATCCATAAAACCCGGAGGTTGAAACATATACACTGTTTCCTGTAAGCGACCGTGGAGAAACGCATTCTTTACATCAAGTTGATGGATGAGCCAAGACCTAGAAACAATAAGATGCAAGACAGTGCGAATAGTTACCTGTTTAACAACCGGACTAAAAGTGTCATAACAATCAACCCCCACCTATTATGACTACCATTGGCCACCAGGCGGGCCTTATATCGCTCTTGGGTGCCGTCAGAGTGGAACTTGTTCCGAAAAAGCCACATACAACGGACTATGTTCGCATTAGGTGGACGTGGGACAAGTATCCAGGTATCATTCCCCACAAAAGAATTGTACTCATCAAGCATGGCAGATTTCCAACTCAGGTCAAGGGCGTCCATTTTGTGGGAGGTAGGTACGGGTGAGAGTGTGATGTTGGAAAAATCATAGAACTAGTTGGGCTTACGGATCCCACTGTGGTTGCGAGTGTGGTAGGGAGGTGTGGATAGGAGGCATTTGCGGTGGGGTTGGGTGAGGGTTGTGGAACGGTATCAGTGGTGTTACGGGTGGGAGGCGGTGATGGGGTCGGGGAATGGGGGTCACGGGATGGGGACGGAGGGTGTAGGGGGCTGGTGACGGTGGGATGAAGGTGAGGAGGGGTATAGCGTTCTGGAGAGGGCGTAACAGTGTTGGTGTCCGGGAGAAAGAACATAACAAGAGTGGGGTTGAGAGGGTCGTCTGACGGCAACGACGTCGAGGTGAGAGGAGATGTGAAGGGGAAAGATCAGCCTAGAAATGATGTACGACGAGCGATAATGACTCGGCTGCAAGTGAGGTCAAGACAACGGTACCTCCTATGATGGGGAGCTAGTTTGTGAGGAGCGGTAGAGGATAAATTAGGATATCATAAGCATCCGAAAACCCGAAGATGATCATATCTAGGTGTTTTGCGGTAGAGAACTTGATGAGGAGAGAAACGGTGGAGAGTGGAGGTGGGTGTGAAGTTGAGAAGGTAGCACACAGTGTCGAGTGCAAAAGGCCAGTATAAGGGAAGAACATGAGCATGAAATAAGAGAGTGCGTATATAGTTGGTGATGCTTCTTATCATACGCTCAACTCGACCATGTTGGGAGCAGGTGTATGGACATGTGAACCTTTAACTAACGCCCTTAGAGAGGAAAAAAGATGACTGAACAGTGTTTGCAAATTCACCACCGTTATCACTATGAAACGTTTTAATGGAGCATCTAAAATGAGTAAGAACGAAGGTATGAAATTGAGTAATTTTGTCTTTGATTTGAGACTTAAATTTTAGTTGAAAGACCCATAGATAATGCAAAAAAGCATCGGGAAGCACAAGACAAAATTTAGAAACATCAGACCCAATAATAGAAAATGTCCATAAATCAGCATAAATGATATCAAATGGCATCATAGCGCGGTTCAAAGACAACGAGAAATGTAGATGAGTGTGTTTTTCCATTTGACAAGCGAGACACTCAATGGAACGAAAAGATTTATTGCAATTTAGAAATCTATTGCGAATAACAGCAAACGCAGGAGACCCTCGGTGGCCAAGACGAGCATGCCACGTGGAGGACGTGCAGGTCGACAGAGCGGGAGGCGCGGAAGAAGAGGTCGTAATGGGATATAGTTCACCAAAATTGTTACATCTCAGACGGATAGTGCCCGTGGGTAGATCCTTCACAGAAAAACCAAATAGGTCAAACTCAATGGAAATATTATTGTCAATGGTAAGGCAACGGACCGAAACAAGATTTTTGATAAGTTTAGGAGCAAAAGGAAATGTTATTAAGGTGTAGGGGAGAAGTGTTGGTGGGTAAGGTGGCATTTCCGTGACCCAAAATACGAATGCATGCACCATTTCCAACAATAATAGACGGAGTGCTATGTGAAGATGAAGGATAAATGATGCCTGAGGAATGCGACATGTGTGATGTTGCGCCGGTGTCTAGATACCATGAGTCGTCGGGTGGTTGAAGAGTCATGGTGTTGAAGTTGTTAGCCATATCTGTTGGAGAATAGTACAAGCCGACCTTAGCAGAAAGACCGTAATCAGTGGCAACCGGGCGGCGGGGTGGAGCTGAACCAAGGATGCCAACCTGCGTGGGATACGGGCTCTGCGGGGGATAGCGTGGGTGTGACGTCCAAGGACGGGGAGTCCATGCTAGAGGGGACCACCACCGCGACCATAAGTCACCCCCGCGCCTGCGGTTTCTTAAGGAGGATGAGTGTTCGTTCGGGTTGAAGGGCGGCTCATGAGTCAAATCTGAGTGCGATACAAGGGTCTGCACAGCAGAAATTTTAACCTGCTTCGAGAGCCTAGTCTCTTCCAGAAGAAGTTGAGATCGCACAGTGATGAATGCCAGGATTGGGTCAGTTTGTTGAATGATCGAGGTAACTGAATTGTACTCAGATAGTAAACCTGTGAGAGTCTGTAGAACAAGACGGTTAAAAGAAACGGCATTGTCAACATTGGCAAGTTGATCCGAAATGGTTTTGATATTTTGACAGTAGTTGGAAATTGACGAGAATGCTTCCAATTTTGAGTTTGAGAATTCATGTTCAAGGTACATAGCCCTCGAGTGCTTGTTGTCATCAAACAAAGCTATGATCTTCGTCTATGTCTTCAAGGCAGTGGCATCAAATTCAAGGATAGTCAGTAAGAGGTCGGAAGAGATGGTACCATATACCCATTGAACAAGAACGACATCCACTTGAGCCCATAGATCATCATCGATATCCGTAAGGAGAAGAACGGTAGCATCAATGTGATCAAATACTCTATATGCCTTGGTAGCAATCCGAAACAGTTCAACCAATGATGCATACGAAGCCTTCACAACGTCAAGTACAATCGGAATGATGTTCTTGACATTGGAGATAGACTGAACGGAGTGAACCCGGAGATTTTACATTCATCCATTGGTGGAGCAGTGGCTACGGTTCGTGAGTAGATCGAGGGGGAAGAAGTGCACGGGAAGGGATTGTAACACCCCAAGTTCTGGAAACTCGAAGCGTTACGGGCTAGGACCGCACAATGGGTGCCGACCCTCAGAGTAGCAACAGTACAATGGATCTTACAACAAGACACAAACGAATTAAAACCAAAACTCAATATAAAACCAAAGGTTTAAACAAAAGAAAGCGTAAAAGACTTGCATCCGAGTTCAAAACAAAAGGGAAAAGCAACAACATAAACAAAAACCCGATCCCGTTTTATAATATACGGGAATCCCGACTGACCACACCATCCGGATCACTCAGCAGCATCCTGAACCTACGGAACATCTACAACGATGTATAAACCGTTAGCTAATATTCTAGATACTAGCAAGAGCGCAAAGGCACAAACACACATAAGATAAAATAAAACACATAGCATGCTTGCACATAATCGGTTTATTATCTTTCTTAAAGTTATCCACATTTAATTCAACTTCTTTTGTCACACGAGAATCTCCCGAAACTCGCCTCCGCTTCCACCTACCAATAGGAATAGATCAGTACTATCCGTTACATATGGGCTTGGGTTACAAGAGCACATTCTAGTCTCTTGTAGAACTAGACAAGTGGTCACCGCCCGGTTATAATACACTTGGGTCAATTAAGGTTATAAAGGCTGAATCTTATTCTAGTTATCCGTTATAAACATGATAAACAACACAAACAAGCCAAAACAAACCAATATACGGAATAAAGCTAAGTAAGTCCAAGGGACTTATCTCACTCGAAGGTAACAAAACTCAGGAACAACTTCTTTTCCCTCAGGAAAGGAGCAAGAAAAGCTTGTTTACACAAGCATCACGAATGAAACGGTTGCTAGAAGTCTATAATTTCTAGTCTCAATGATCTCTAAGAGATCTCCACAAGCTAAGGGCTCAACCCTAGTCTTATAACATACTCAAGGGACAAGGGACAACCATAAAAAAACAGGAAAGGAACGAGGAAAGAAAGGAAGGAAGTAGCTCACCAAAAACAGGAACTACTGCAGAGGAAACTACAAGGGCGGCTGGACACGCGCAAGGGCGGGAACACGCAGGGGCAACTCAGCAGTGGTGCGGGGGCGGTTTACAGTGCAGAAGCGTTGTCGACTCTTTCGACAGCAAGGAACACAACAAAGGCCAAGCTTGCTCTTCTCAACACACAACCACGTCACAACTCAACCAAGGGAGCCTGTGAACATCAAGGAATCAACAACGGAACGCTCCACAAGAATCAAGGCTCAAGCTTGATCCTTGGAGAAGAAGAAAAGGGAAGAACGAAGAAGGAACCAAAACAGAAGAGAAGCAAGGTGCAACAACACATGAACATGATGAAGAACAAGGGAGGAAGAACTTACACGTTCAACAAGAACATAGGGGCAAGGCTGTAACACTCTAGGGTTCAAGAAGACGTAAGCAAGAAACGGGAAAAAGGAGGAAAAGGCGAGAATATATAGAGATGGGCTGGAAAGATAGAAGGAAGGACATTCTAGGATTAAGTATAAGATAAGGAATCCGGCCCATAAGATAAAAGATCGGATCTTCTATCTATGGAAAGAAGATAAAACGAATGAATGAAAGATTGGGCGCGATCTATAGTCTGCCGTAGGGGCGGCTGACCCTGCCGCGGGTGCGGCCTGCCGCAGGGGCGGCACACTTCACCGCGGGGGTGGTGAAGGCGAAAGAATGGGTCTTACAGGGATGGTTGGTATCAGCAACAGAGAAGGAAGAGGGAGAGGGTTGGCGTCACTGATGAGGCGACAATGGCGGAGGAAGGGCGTTGGCGATGCAAGATTCTAGGGTTAGAAGTGAGAGAATATCCGTTTCGCTCTGATACCATATTAGATTGGTATATTTCCCGTGAGGTTTGCCTCTGCTCATATTACGTAATATATAGAAATGCAAGAGTCATAAATTACACATAAACCCTTAGGTTTACATAATTACATATTATGTATATCAATAAGCAAGGGAGATTGGAGTTAATGGGTGAGCATCAATTCCTCGGTGACCGTTATGTTAACTACGTGCCTTATGCTAATACGCTTTGACCCGTTTCTATAGACAATGTTGGTGAGCCGTCATCTTTAATGTGTTCCTCGGTTTCGGGTTTTTTCATTTGAAGAGTAGGAGATAATGCAATCTCGGTTCATGAACAGAGTCATTATCGATCACTACTACATCAACAAGCAAATGAAATGGTTCATTGCTACGGTTTCACTAATGAAGTGGTTTAAAGCAACGGTTGGGCTAAAGAAGCAGTTTATCTTCACGGTTTTGTTTATTGCAGTGGTTTTTGAAAGGGTTAATCGATGTGTGATATTTTAATAGGATGAAAATCTAGTGAAATAGTTACTAGGGCCTATTGTAGCGGTTTTAATGTTTAATGAAATATATTTAATGAAGCGGTTTTAGTAAAAAATGGTGCGGGTCATGAGCGCCCTTTTTTTCGTTGAATTCTTGTAAAATTTTGTGGAAATGAAAACACGGTTTGTTCATCAGAAAAAAAAAGAAAACACGCTTCAGTTTACTCTCTATTATCGATCTTCTCCATTGGAGCCTTAATGATTCTACAAGGTTAGCACATCCTTTTACCCTTCAATTTCTATGTTCTACATTCTATTGAAATCTTCGGTTTGTATTGTGCAAAATAGCTGCGCACTGTTAAAGAAAAGGACGAGGAGTGAAAAGGAGGTTGTTTGTTTGGGTGAGAGAAAAAAAATCAAAATTAGGATTGAGGTAGAATTTATTGTAGAATTTGAATATAGATAATCCATAAAAAGAATATTCAATCTGTTTATTCCAGCAAGTGTGTCTACACATTTATAGAACATAAAAAGGAAAAATTACTAAAGGAAAGACGTAATCTAAGCTATAATACAGATTTCATGGGATACTGTATTTGCATATAAGGAAATGTGAACATTGATATAGGGATTATCCAATACTCCCCCTCAAGTTGGAGCATGGATGTCACGAATGCCCAACTTGCGGAGGAGATATGTAAATTGATGTTGACCCAAGGCTTTGGTGAAGATGTCTGCGAGTTGATCTGATGACCGAACATGGGTGGTACGTATTGTGCCGTCTTGAACCTTGTCACGAACCACATGGCAGTCAATCTCTATGTGCTTGGTTCGTTCGTGGAATATGGGATTGAACGCAATGTGTAAGGCAGCTTGATTGTCGCACCGGAGATCCATCGGTTGTCTATGAGAAATGCCGAGGGATGATAAGAGTGATTTAATCCATTGAAGCTCACAAGTGGTGGTGGCCATGGCTCTATATTCCCCTTCAGCAGAAGATCTTGAGATCGTGGTTTGCTTCTTAGTTTTCCAGGAAATTGGTGACTCGCCAAGAAATATAAAGAAACCAGTGAGTGAGCGACGAGTGAGAGGACATGAGGCATAGTCTGAATCACAAAAAGCAGTGATATGAAAAGAATTGGATTGAGAAAGAAGAATACCTTGACCGGGACTTCTTTTGAGATAGCGTAACACTCGAATCCCGGCATACCAATGTTGAGTAGTAGGATTTTGTAAAAACTGGGACAGGATGTGGACCGAGTAAGCAAGATTCGGTCTAGTGATAGTTAGGTATATTAGTCGACCCACAAGACGCCTGTATCTCTCTGGATTGGGGAGTGGTTCAGATTTGTCTAGAGAAAGGCCATGCCCTGGTTCAATAGGAAAAGAAGCTGGACGAGAACCTAGATTTCCACACTCAGTTAGTATATCCAATGTATATTTTCGTTGGGAAAGAAATAAACCATCTGGTGTGCGGGTGACCTCAATTCCCAAAAAGTAGCGTAAAACTCCTAGGTCCTTCATGTGGAAACAAGAATTCAGATAAACTTTAAATCTAGAAATAGCAAAAGAATTATGTCCTGTGATAATTAAGTCATCCACATATATAAGGATATGAATACAAATACCTAGACTTGCGTAAGAAAATAAGCTGTAATCAGCATTTGATTGTTTAAATCCAACAAATTTAAGAGAGGAACTTAATTTATAAAACCAGTTACGAGGAGATTGATGAAGAACATATATGGATTTTTTAAGATGACAAACGTGAGAAGAATCAGATGTTGTTAATCCGGGCGGAAGCTTCATATACACGTTTTCCCGAAGATCTCCGTGAAGGAAAGCGTTGTGGACGTCCATTTGGTGTATTTCCCATCGTTTAATTGTAGCAACTGCAAGAAAAATTTTAACAGAAACCAGCTTAGCAACGGGAGCAAAGGTTTCGTTAAAGTCTATACCTTCAGTTTGTCGATTTCCGAGAGCAACGAGTCTCGTTTTGTGACGCTCGATGGTCCCGTCAGATTTTAGCTTTGTTTTATAAACCCACTTGCATCCGATAGAAGTCTTGCCCTGGGGAAGAGGACCAATCGTCCAAGTATTATTGCGACGGAGAGCCTCGAGTTCTAAAGTCATGGCATCCCTCCAATGTTGGTTTTGACAAGCAACTTTGTACGTAGTAGGTTCCTGAATCTTATCAGATGCTTGAATGAAACAAGTATAAGAAGGAGAATGATGTTTATAATCCAAATAGTTGGACAAAGGATATGACACATTACCGTTGGACCGAAAAGTAGCGATGGAATCCGAGACAGAGGATGCTGGTTGCACAAGATTGCAAACAAAGTCTGTATAGCGAGTATTGGGAATAGATGCACGAGTACTACGTCGCACATAAGGAGATGGTGAATGGTCTGAAGCGATAGGAGTAGTCGCTGATGATTGTAGAGAGGGATTTAACGTATCAGTAGGTGAAATATTTTCAGCCAGACAAGGAAGTAGATTTGTTTCTAGTATGGAAGGTAGAATATTAGGTGCATGTATGGAAGGATTATCAGCAGGGATGGAAACTGGATCCGAAGAGATCAAATTATCAATCGGATCTATTATAGACAAAATTGGGATGAAAGATAAATTATTTCCTGTAGATGAAGAAAGCCGATTTGGAGCAGAAAAGGAGAGTCTGCGTTTGTACGTTTGAAGAGGTATAGTCCTTGAACGTTGAATAAATATAGGGGATTCATGAGTAGGCGTATTTTGAGCAGGTGAAGATTGACTTGAACAAGATTGTTGCTGATGTGGAGATTCCATAATTCTAGGGATTAGGTTAGACGTTTGGGAAGGTGGGGGGTTACCTTGATCAATATTAGAATTAAAAATAGGATTTTCAATTAATTCATAAGAAGTTGGAGTTTGAGGAAAACTAGATATATCTGTAGGTTTATTAATTTCGTGAAACGAAAAAATATTTTCATAAAACATTACATCTCGAGATATAAAAATGTTTTTCTTTTCAAGATCGTAAAGACGCCAACCTTTTTTTTTAAAAGGGTAGCCAATAAAGACACATTTTCGTCTTCGGGATAAAAATTTATTTGAATGTTTTGGGAGTTGTGTAACATAAGCAAGGCAACCAAAAACTCGTATATCATCATAAACCGGCGTTTTATCAAAAAACACTTGAAAAGGTGTTTTGCCTTGTAAAACCGAAGTTGGTGTTCGGTTAATTAAATGACAAGCGGTAAGAACGGCTTCGCCCCAAAACTTTAAAGGCAAATTTGATTGAAAAAGAAGAGCTCTTGCAACATTCAGAATATGTCGATGTTTGCGTTCTACACGTCCGTTTTGTTGAGGAGTGTAAGTTCAAAAAATATTTCTTGGTGTATGAAAAAAGATTTTAAAGCAATAAATTCTAAACCATTATCACTCCGAAATGTTTTTATTGTTTGACTAAATTAATTTTGAATCATTTTGCAAAAATCCGGTATAATTCGAGAGACTTCAGTTTTGTGTTTCATTAAAAACACCCAAGTGATCCGGGAATAATCATCCACGATAGTTAGGAAATACGAAGCACCACAAAAGGAAGGAAGCCGATATGGTCCCCAAATATCGCAGTGAATAATATCAAAAATAACATTTGAATTCGAAATACTAATAGGAAAAGGTAATCGAGTTTGTTTTGCCCTATGGAAAATATCACAAGGAAATTATTTATGTTTGGATAGAGTAGATTTTGTAACGCCGGGAAAAGACGCAACAATATTATTAGCAGGATGACCTAGACGTTGATGTCAAATTAGCGTCATGTCGGGTAGAGAACGAACATGTGCGGCAGTTGGAACGGAAAATTTGAAATTTCGCAACCAGTAAACGCCATCCCTGGATTCACCCGCTCCAATCAGAGTCCGCGAAGCTTGGTCCTGGATAATACACAATTTATGAATAAACGTGATCGTACAATAAAGATATTTTGTTAAACACGCAACAGAAATAAGGTTGTATTTTAAATCCGGGACGTATAAAACATGAGAGATTGTAAAACTTGAATGTAAAACAACTGAACCTACACAAGTAGAAGTTGTTAGATTTCCGTTTGGCAGTTGTACGGTATATGGACGGACAGTTTTAATGTTCGATAGAAGATTTAAGTTACCCGTCATGTGATAGGAGGCACCACTGTCTAAGATCCAAGGGTTACCTGACATATTTTCATTTGAGGCTGCGTGATACTGCTTGAACTTTTCTAGAAGATCAGCCCACTGCGCCTCAGTTACGTTGGACCCAAGCTGCATTCGATCACTGTTGTTGAGGGCAGCAGGTGTTGAAACAGCAGCCGAATTAGCGTGCACATTCTGGGCAACATTAGACTTGCCAGCACGAGTCTGAGGTCGAGTGTTGGCTGCAGTTGAGTGGCCTTTCGGTGGTGGATTACCGGACAGTGGATCAGTGACTCCCCTTCCGTTATTCCACCAATCTGGAAAGCCTATGATCTTGAAACAACCAGCCTTCTCGTGACCTGGTTTGTTACAGTGCACACAATATAGGTTGGATTTGTCAGGTTTACCTGGAGATGGCCGATGAAACTGTCGAGCAGCCATTGCGAGAGAGTCGAGTCTGATATCGTTTTCTTTTGACGCAGTGTGTGTGCACTCCTCCTGAATCGCCAATGCATAAACTTTGGTGAGTGGTGGAAGCGTATCTTTGGAGATCACCGAAGACCGTAGGTTATGAAAGGAGTCATCGAGACCTATTAGGAACTGATGAACTCTTTCATCATCCCTTGCTGAGGCCAGAATTTTAGAACAGGGTGAACAAATGTTCGTATAAGAAGGGAGAGATGACACTAGTTCATCCCACAACCTTCTTAAACGACCAAAATATGATGTGATGGATTGTCCCTGTTGACGACATTGAGAGATCTCAGCACGCAGCTTGAGTATCCGTGGACCATTGCCAGCAGAAAATTGTTGTTCTATGTCGAGCCATAGATCCCGAGCTGTGGTCAGATCTGTGATTGTAGAACGGAGAGACGGATCAATAGTCTGGAGAAGCCATCCAATTAGCATAGAATTCACTATTTGCCAGTGAATGTAATCTGTAGACGAAGTTTCTGGTTTTTTGATTGTGCCTTCAATGAATCCAAGCTTTCGCTTGGCTTGAAAAGCGTTGATCATGTTCCTTTTCCATTCGGAAAAGTCGTCGCCCTTGAGAACCACCGAGCAAAGGGAAAGACCCGGGTGATCCGAGGGATGAAGGTAATATGGATTGGTAGATTCAAGAGTTGTAGTAGGTGCCATAAAAAATCGATTGGATGAAGATGGTGTATATTGAATGGCTGATAGAGTTTAGAGGATCGGTATTAAGCCTGATACCATGTAGGATTTGAATATAGATAATCCATAAAAAGAGAATATTCAATCTGTTTATTCCAGCAAGTGTGTCTACACATTTATAGAACATAAAAAGGAAATATGACTAAAGGAAAGACGTAATCTAAGCTATAATACAGATATCATGGGATACTGTATTTGCATATAAGGAAATGTGAATATTGATATAGGGATTCTCCAATACTTATGATTGAACTAATTTTCAATTGATGTGAAACGTTTTCTCTAATTGTGGCCATCCACATAGTAGGAAATGTACAGGTTGTGTTGTTTAGGAGAAAGGAAGATGTTTGGCATACGAGATCTGTGTTATTTGTTAGGATTTAACAAGCTTCGAATCTCATATTCAAATATAGTGCATAATTTGATGGATTTGATTATGTTTCAGAAAGAAAGAAAAAACTATAAAAAAAAAATGTTGATTGCATTATTAAAAGTATGTTGGTGTTGAGATATATAACCTTTGTCTTGAATTGAACAACTAGCTAGCTTCTAAACATCGAATGAGAATCATCATTTACATGTTCTTATTTAATTATTCAGCTTATGCAATTGTTGCACAACATAACTCCATTATGGTTCTCCTTTTGCATTTTGATTAACTTATATATTTAGCATTTTAATTAAGCATTTTGATCAACAGCTTAAGCACAACAACTTAAGCATTTTAATTAACTTATTTTGATTAACTTATATATTTAGCCTTAGTTGTTGTTGCACAACAGCTTAAGCATTTCGATTAACATATATATTAGCTAATCAGGTGTAAGATTTGAGGTTATGCATATATTATAATGATTTAGCATGTATGTGATCACAATGTTAATTAACAGTTTTATTCTTGATTTGTTATGGTTGTTCTTTTGTGGTCAGATGCAATAGGAACCTGCTTAGCATAGGGGATCTGTGTTATTTGTTAAACAAGCAAGATTTGGACAGTTTAGAGGAGCTTCATTCTAATGATGACAATTCACATTTTATTTTGTTTAAGACAGATTCACATTTATGTTGTTTAGTAGAGGATGGTACTCAAAATATTTTTAATATATTGATTTCTACTTCTTATACAGTTTTGGTTTTAAGTCTAGTATCAATTACAAGTTGTTTGGAATCGTATTCGAAAATGACTAGACAAGGTATAACATGCATATGGAATATGTCGAATTGTTTATGTTTCTCTCTGAAGAGCATGGTTAGGCAAATCTGTATTATGTGATTGTTAAATAGGGTTATGAATTTATTAATTGTGCTTAACTTGCAAGTGCAGTTGGTTGTTTGTCGAACAATTCCTTGGGCAAAGGTTAACCTTAAGCATATTGCTCAAGCCCTCATTGTATATGTAGTAGACATGGGTCCAATTTGGGCTAAACCGCCAAACCGGCGATTTGGTTTTTTTTTTTTTAAGGGACCAGACCGGCCGGTTTGGTCCTCAAACCGTCGGTTAACCGCCGGTTTTTCTTTAAACCGGCGGTTTGGTCCGATTTCCTTTTTTTTTTTTACAAACCGCCCAAACCGCCTAACAAACCGGCGGTTTAGGTTAAACACATGTTTAGTTTTTCCCGGTTTAGGTTTAGATTTGGCCTTGGGCTAAACCTAAACCGATGCTAAGGAGGACAACACTCCTAAAGCCCCATGACATAAACCTTTACTAAATTGATTCTCTACAATAAGCAGCTAGAGGGCAATGTGCCTTTATATATACTAGTTTTTACTCTCTAAGATCACTTATTAGTAGTTCTAACAATTTTCAAGCTCACAACCTAACCAATTCCTCCTTGAATATTCTCATTTTCAGCCTTTATATCAAAGAGTTGCATTGTGGGATCTTGTGGGAACTAAGTATTCTTATGTCTAATTGAATCTAAACTTCTCTATCTAGGTTATATCTTCAATGTAGTTTGCTTTTGAATCTTTTCACATAGCCAGACTAGAGTTTAATTGACATCTCAAACTTTGATGTATGGTTTTATGTTTTTGTTTTGTTGAATGATTGACGTTCATGGGATTTTAGGTTTATTTGTTGTTTATAAGAGACAAGGAATACATGGAAAAACCATTAATTTTTTCTCTATTCTTTTCTTGTTTATTGTTGTGCTTATGGTGGTTGATCATTTGAGTTATTTGAATTGAATGGCTTATCTTTTTCTCTTATGTTTTTTAATCAAAAGTTTGTATCATTGTAATGGGCAATTTTAAATGTTGTACTTTTTCTAGTAAAGTCTATTGACTATCTTATTACGTTTGACTTGAATATGAATTTGCATACACCTTCTTTGCTGAAATCTTAGATTAGGTGCATTTATTTGTGTTATAAACTTCAAAAGTATACGACTTTGATGATTTACTCTTGTTATCTGATTTTGAAATATATTGGTAATAAGTGTTAATTGGTGATTAAATAAATTTAGGCATGGATAAAGTTTGGCTAAATATTCAATATATGCGCCTTTGAATTTCATTAGTTGGAAGTATGTGTCCACAAAAGATAAAATTAGTATATTACCCGCACTTTGTGCGGGTTCAATTTTAATAAATATTTAGTACTTAGAAATTTATGTGTATTTATAAGATCAAAATTTGGAGAATGAAATTATAATTGTTATTATTTTTTTTAATTCTCTTTTAATTTTTTTCTGTTATAATTAATTATATATTAAATAATATTTAATCTAATTAGATCACGATCCTTTACTTAAAATTGTGATTTATAATATAACTTTTTAATAATTATATATTAGCTTGGAATAAAAATAAATATGTTTAGAATATGATTAGAAGATTTACTGAATTTCTAAAAAATAGTAAGATTTAAAAAATTAATTATAGATTTGGGGATTTATTTTTTATTTTCTATCGAAAATAACCAAAATTATAACTTTTTAAAAATATTTTTGGGATCTGCGTGAATTGTGGTGTTGACACGTGACAAAGAAGGTCTCTACTTTAATAGATATAAGATTGAAAGAATTAGGCTAAATAGACCTTTTTTAGTTTTGTTTTCGTAAGTGTACCCCATAATTTTTCACCACATTCATTTAGTGGTAGGTAAAACTAATTAATCCCTCTATTTTAATAAAAAAAGAAAGAATAATAGATGTTTGTTAGTGTTATGTAAGTGTAAGTTTTAATTCCTAATTATTAAATTTGTTTTTTTTTTTTGCCTTTTTCATTTTCTTTTTTTCTTTTTTTTTTAAATTTTTTCTATAATGAATTTCTGATATGAAAATTTTCATATCAGAATTATTTCATACCAGAAGTTCATACCAGAAATTCTACATACCATAAATTTTACATATCAGAAATCTACAGTCCGAAAATCTACATACTAGAAATCTACATACCAGAAAGTTCAGTTCAGTTGTGCATAACTAGTTTTCTTCAAGTGAATCTATATTACAAGATAAATGAATCACTATCAACATAAATTATGTGGAGGTCCAGAATTTGTTGGAATTGAAGGTAAGATTGAATGTGTTGTGCTATGAAGCCTCGTTCTCATGTGCTGCTGTGTTGTACTATAATGTTGTTGTGTTGTATTGCTGATACTAACGACATAATACTTGAGTCTAGTGCAACGGCTGGAGGTTGAGCACAAAATTGACAAAGGAAGTGGACATCAATACAAGGAAGAGTCAATAAATAAAAATTGCTTCATTTCATGAAAATAATTGTTGTGATACATACCATATGATCAACAATTGTCAACTAAAGCAATAATTACAATAGTCATTTACCATTAACCCCTAGTACGGTAACAAAAACTAGTAAACTTCTCAACTGAAGCATAACTCCCCTAAATTGATCAATGAATCAAAATCCAAATAATCAATTCATCTATAACTGTCGGCTCTTAAGAAGAGAAAAAATCATTTTCGTTATGAACTTTCAAATTAAATGCTCAATATGAACCCATTGCTACTCAAAAGAGAAAAAAATACCTTGTTCTTATCAAAATTCTTAATAGCAACGCGATGTCCAATAGCTTTATCAGTGGCAACATAGGTATATTCAAATTGGCCATGGCCAAGAAGTTTCCTGATCGTATATATCTTGTCAAAGTCCTTAGAATACCCAAAATACGTTATCTTCCCACAAGGGATCATTCGTGAGCGTCTATTTCTGCCCTAATGGCTCTTCGGCTTGGTTGTATTTGAAATTGGCTTGGTGGGTTCAGTCCGGTTGGCCTCCCCGTTTCCTTGGCCTTGGGATCTACTGCTCGATCTCATGATCTTCGTGCTAGATATACAAAAACCTATCTTCTAATTTCGATTGTGGAAGGGTGGTTTGTGATTCGTCAAGCTCTTATTTGAGTTTCGGAAATAGATTTTGGAGTTGTGAAGAGTGGGTATTTAACATAAATACGAACAAGGGAAGAGTTTTCTTGAGATTCACCCACTGCGCCCCATCGCTCCAACTTCTTGAGCCAACTCATTCTTTTCATGAAGAGCTGATTTCCGACAACTGATAAGCACGACGTGCATATTGCTCCCAGCTTTCCAGGGCTTCTATTTGATGCACGCTTATGGCAGTAGCACAAAAATGACCTTCACTAGGCCCATGGGAATCGTCTTTAGATTTAGATCTAGATCTAGCATCAAAATGTTATTTGTTAATCGGATAAAGGTTCCATTGGAAGACGATATCAGCGGCACCAGAGGCGTCAATCGCCTATAAAGGAGAGCTCGAACATCCTACGAGATCCTTGAGGAGAAGCTGAGATTGAGAGAAGAGAATGACGGCTGTGTTTTTTAGGGTTTGACAGTAAAAAAAAAGGGAAGTGGTATATTTAGCTAACTAAAAAACCAAATGGCCTATTTACTAAACCCAAAATCAAAAACCAAAAAAGCCTATTAACCAACTTAACCTGATAAAATTTGGGAGTATGTGCAGGTAATATTAGCTACATATGTGTATGTCATTTTATATTTTCTTCCTATGTAGTTGTATACGGAAAAACCAAGAAAGCTTTTATTTTTTTATTTGTTTAGAAAAAAATGCATTTTCCCCAAAGAGGGAAAGTCATGGGTGCTCAGTAATATTAACGCAAAATGGAGGTTGCACAAAGCAATGGTGAAGCAAAATTACTATAGTAAATATGAGACGATGGAAGAAAGATTATCACATCGACCGGAGCGTATACCAGAAGCCGAATTTAAAGATCTTTTGAGCTTTTGAGACTCAGGAGAAGCAAAGGTACTGCATTCTTACAATAGTTATAACATTTTTTTTTATCTCAAATTACAATGAAAAGTTATGTTTCTACATATTGATAAATAGAAAATAAGCGACACAAACAAAGGAAACCGAGAAAACCAAAGTGACATACACACTATGGGGCAACATCGTATGCTTTGTTGCGTCTTGCCATGGTAAAGCAAAATTTAGTTACAATTGCAGTGGCCGAATTATTATCACGATATCAATTACTTCTAGTTTGGTTCTATCTTTCATGTTTGTTTTTCTATAGCAACAAAAGGACCCTAACAAACGGATACCATCACAAGCTGAAGTATATATAGAATCTCGAAAGAGAATTCCAGGACGCATATACCGGATACCAAATGAGGAGGCTTTAGAGAACATTGTGAGTAGAATATTTTTAAGTCTATTATGATCCACTAAAACACTATAAACCCTATTAAAAACCCTTATTTCTTAAAAAAAAAGATTTATTTATCATAGGCAGGGCCACCTTCTTTGAGCATATACTAAACCCATATACTCATTGATGTATTTTCTTATTGTTCTTATGATTTCTTAACTAGGATAAAATAAAAGCACTTAAATCAATGGATGATGGCAGTGAGAAAATTTATCCGTATCATAAGGATATCACTAAGAAGGAACATCCCGGACGCTTGCGTATGTATGGTTTAAGTGTTACAAAGTTGAATATGAAGATCAAGGATGACAAGGCTCCGTTATACTTCCTCCTATTTTTGTAGAGAGCATCACACAACAACTACAACGTTTAATGCACAAATGGACCAAAGATTTTCTGATCTTATATCAAAGATGCGAGAAGCAAATCCTGGAGTTGATCTTGTTATTCCGGACAACTCAATAGATCAAGAAGATGAACTTAGTTCTCATGAAAATCTAGCTGGTGAGTTTTGACTACTGCTTTATAATTGAAGCTTTAATTACATTTTGTCTTGATTTTTTTGTCAGATACCCTGAATTTGCTGAATTTTCTTTTGTTAATGACGTTAAGGAAAATGAAGTTAGAAGACTTGGTATTTGTGATAATTGAGATCATTAAGTTTGAATTGTTGATGTAGCAAGAAAAATCAGATTTTGAGTATTTGTATTCCTCTTTTCTTGATGGTATTTATAAGCAGTTCAGATTTTTGTATATGCAGGATTTTTATGCAAGATTTTTTATTACAGATTCTAAAGCTTTTCTAAAATCATAATTTAAATTTTTACACACCTTGCAACCACAACAATTTAAAGATAACCGTTGCATATTCAATAATCAATAGATAACATCTATAAGCAAGTGAAAAAACGCTTCGTTTGGTATTAATCAGCGGTTCTTTTACAGTGATGCAGCGGTTTAAGTTGTGTTAGAAAACCGCTTCATTAGGTTATTTGCAACGGTTCACTCGTCAAATGCAGCGGTTTCACGTAATTGTTTGAAACCGCTTCATTAGGTTATCTTGCAGCGGTTTACTAGTCAAATGCAACGGTTTCACGTAATTGTATAAACCGTTGCAATAGCTATTAGGAACCGCTTCATAAAACATAATGCAACACGAGCAATTGAAGCGGTAACATTTTTGCTTAACGTTTTTGTATGTTTTTTTTTTCCTTTTGAAGCGGTGATCAATCGCTTCATTAGCCCTGTGATGTAGTAGTGAATCTTGACGAATCACATAAATATATGGTAGATTTGTAAACTTACCTAGGTTGATCTGAAAATTATTGCTTAACGTGTTTGCATGGTTATTTTCTTTGTTATAGTATCATCTGCAAAGTAGCCTCCCATCTGAAATCTTCAGTTAATGATGGAAGAACAATAGCTTTGTCGGCGGAGTTTTTCCGATTCCGGCTGGGTTCTTCGGCGGTATCAGATTTTAGTTTCCTCGACTGTGGCTTCAATCAACCATTTGTATCCAAATTACGGTGAATCTAGCAATCAATCTAAGGTTTGATTCTTATACCGATCGTCGCGATCGATAATTCATCTGTTTGATCGTTTACTGTCGTCATAGATCCACCAGTTGAATAAACTTTCCTCGTTTAATTTTCGTATTTAATTTTAGCTGTGGTTTGAGAGATTCAAAATTTAAAATTCTCGTGACGTGAGAACAGGTAGAAAAAGTTGCCGTTAGAAAAGTTATTATAGACATTAAAATAAAATCCAATCTGAACAATTAATTTTTTTATATATTTGTATTCGAGACAATATCAATTCGAATTCATATCATTGTCATAATCGTTTTCAATCCGATCAAGTTCTTATTAATTTGAATAACTTTCTTCGGTTAGAATTTCATTTTGAACCAGCAAAATCAAACAAAAATTATAGAAAATTCTGAATAGCATTTTTGTACTGTTTTCAGATAATACCCAAAAATTGTTTTCAGAAATTGTTTCGTTGGAATATACCCTACAACAAGACATAACTTTATGTTCGATAATCTTGTAAGTTAAAAAGAAGAAGTTATGGTCGATAATCTTTTAGGTTAAAAAAAACAAGTTATATCTATTAGAAGGTAGTCAAAAGGCTATTAATAATCATAATCAATAATATATAGTGTAAAAATTAATAAATATTAATTTACAAATGGTCATAGAGTATAAAATAAAAAATTATATAAAAAATATTAGTCAAACTAAAAGTCCTTAAATATAAAGAAGAAAAAATAACTCAAAATAATAACAATATTAAGCTCAAAGTAATATTTACGCCCCAAATTTGTCCAATCAAACAATGATTAACAATTGATTAGTGGATTCTTTTTGTTTGCACTGGTCATGCGTCCCTCCCATCACTCACATTTCACGTTTAATGAAAGGAATGACTAAGCTAATGACTTTGTTTATTGGTTTTGTTGTTAACAAAACCTAGTGCATCACCCTCTTAATTTGTATTTTTGAATTGTTTTTTTTAGCAAAATCGATTAATCGTATCATTTATTAAAATCTTAATAATTGTTAATTTTAATAATTATCATTTATTAGAATATGTTCATTAGTATTTTTTTATCATGGTATGTTAATGCATGTATTAATCTTTACACTAGATATTTTAGTCTTAATCAATATATAATTCATCTATTACGATCCTACATTATAATCTAGTACGTATTAAAATTTTAGTCGCTATACTATAAAATACATATAGTACCCAAGTCTTTATAATTTCGTTCATAAACTACAATAATTATACGTACACTATATATATAGTAATAACTTTAAATATGTTAACCGTTATATTTTGTATCATCTAACGAAATTATATATATATATAACTTTAAAATTGTATATTTTTTTTTTAATCTCGTTAACGGAATCGATAATTGTATCGTTTTTTTAAATCTCGTTAGCGGAATTGATACTTGTATCGTTTTTTCCAGAAAATCACTAAAAGCACATGGCTCCTCTACATACCCTCATACTTGTGCCATACGAGATCAAATTCCAAGTTATAATGTCGCTAGTTTCGGCTAGCTTCTCTCCAAATACAACGGGCGAATGGGTTCCACGGGAATCTGCTGAACTCGACTAAATTGACGGGCGTCCCGTCTGGATGATATGACTCGATGAATGGACTTAATTGGATTGTACCCCTATACATAGAAATTGGGTCCAATGCAGCTAAAATCCGGTTCATTACTCCGAATTCGGAATTGTGAGCCGTTTTCATAATTCATTCTCACATAGCTTGTGATTCGAGGTTGGCTAGTAGAAACACTTGAGATTCTTGTGGAATACTCCTTTGAAGTATGAGAGTATGTAGAGGGTGGAATGGCAGGCCAACCACGGTGTAACACCCCAAATTTTACAACTTAGGGAGTTACTGGTTAGGACCGCACAGTGGGTCCCGACCTTAGTTTGACAACAACTTAACATGATCTTACAACAAGGCACCGATAAGGAAAAGCTAAAAATCATAAAATAGTTTTTATCAATGCATGAATGTGACCAGATCGACTACAGCCGGAAAAACAATATATCAAGGTACGGAAGGAACAATGTTCAACAGAAAAAAACCCACAAATGCAAAAACTGCAAAATGTCCTAAAGTACGACACCCCGGCTGACCACTACCATCTGGATCACTCGGCATCTGCTCTAACCTGTGTCAAATCTAAACAATATATCAACCGTTAGCTAACTAACCAAATATAAGCAAATGACAACAGCACAAACACAAACAGAAACAAAATTTAAACAAACAACATGCTGGCACTCAACAAATTATTATCTGTTCTTTAAGTGATTCACATTATTCAATTTAAGTTGTGGCACGAGAACTATTTTTAGTTCTCGCCTCCGTTCCTTATCCAACTGGTGTAGGTATAGCTGACTTCCTTTGGTAGCGTCACTACAAACCATGTGTGGACTAGTCCCGAAAGAAACCCCCAGCGCCCGGCGAGCTACTGAGCGGAATGCCACCGCCCGTTACTCTTAGGCCAAAATACAGGTCGGTATTTATATATCACCACCTATCTCTCTAACATGTCAATCACACACCACCATCATCATTGTACTCATATTTAGCAGTCAGCTAAGTAAGCCCAAAGGACTTACCTGTTATAATGCTCGACTCTTTAGTAATCACTTGCTCTGTAACTGTACCCACTCAGTTGCCTGTTAAAGGCGATAAGTGTATTAGCACACTTTCACGTAGATAGAAGTCTAAGACTTCTGAGATTAAATAATTATGAAGACGTACTAGCTACATTGTTAGTTGTAGGGTAAAATGACCATTTTACCCTTCATTCCGATTTTCTCGAAGACCCTAAAATTCATGTCCAAACTCCTATTTGAAGTTCTAAAATATATCCTAACTCTTAGAATTTTATTAGGTGCGAAACGGACATTTTTCTTATGTTTAAATTTTCCGGAAGAACCGAAAAAGGTTTAACTTCGGCTCTAAATATAAAATTCTTAACGGCTTATAAAATTCCCGAATTTATTATCTAGATAATCTATGAGGTTCTATCTAGCCTTAGAAGAAAGAATTTCACTAAACTGTTCAGCCGATATTTTTATAATAATTCCCAAAGTCGGTTCCTCACTCTACTTTCTTATACTTAGCCAATTTTCTAAGTTCAATAAAACTGCTCAACTACCTAACTTCGGGAGCCCGTAACTTTCAATCCGACCGTTCATTTCTCACCAAATTTTAATATGATAAACTACATATATCCATCTACAACATATCCAAAATTCAACGGTGGATCTTTATCCAAACATTTTATAATTGTTCGACAAGGTGGGCTGTTCGAAACCTAAAAGCTGAAGGAATAAAATTAATTTACAGCAGCCATTTCCACTCATTTATGCACATACTCAGCAGCTCGTTTACGTTATTTATGCTAGGCTTAACAACAGCAGTTCACAACACATGGGTGACAGCGAAAACGAAGAGGGACGGAGCAAGCTTACGAATTCTGCAGATCCGGCGTTAAGGGGTTAGCGTTTCCGGCGGCGATGGATCCGGCTGCGCAAGAAGACGATTATTGATCCCGGAATCGCAACAGCAGCGGAAGGAAACGGATGGACAGAGGAGGGAGACTTACCGGAACTGCGGTCCAGCGGCTGAGTCCAAGCGTGCACTGCGTCCGGCGGCTGCAGCGATCGGCGGTGGTGAGCTCCGGAGGTCTGGCGGCCGGCTGGAGGCGTGCAGGACTGGGCGGCTGCGGATCCGGCGGGGAGCGGCGCAAGGTTTCCGGCGGAGGACGAAGGCTGGCACTCCGGTTGAAGGTAGCGATGCTGCGCTTCTCTGTTGCAACGGAAGGGATGAGGAAACACGCAGATCAGAAGAGAAGGTAAGCGGCAGGAGGAATTAGCGGCTGTTTAGGAATTTTCATTAGGTTAAATTAGGTTTAATTAGGTTAATTTTAAAAGAATGGGCTGACTGGGTTGGGCCGGAAATTTGGGCCTAGTAGCGGGTTAACTCCAACCTCACTCTCTTTAGAACAGGATCCGGAACTCGTTAAAGTGCGGGAATTTATATAATACGGAATTAAATTCCGTATTTCTATTTTATTATTAATTTTATTTTAAAAGCGTAAATTATTTCCGGTAATTTAATTTATCATTTTATGTGACTTAAAGTCACATAAAATGATAACATTTAAACTCGTTTTATTTTATTATTTACGATTGTCGCGTCGGAATTTGGTTAATTGTAGTTTACCGGAACTTTAAAATTTTCGGTTATTACATCAGTGCCCCCTTAAAAGAAGTTTCGTCCCGAAACTTAAATTTTTGGTATATTTTAGTTTTCTCAGCACCTTTGTTTTCTACCACGCAGTTACTCAGACAGCAAACAAACAAGTATCGCAAAAGAGAAACAGAAACACTCAAAACATCATGAAAACCTGAAAGGTCAAACACACAACATCCGAGTACTAACTCGTCAAACAAGAGTAACCCCTAACCCCGCAAAGAACTCGGGGTAGTTACGTCTAACACTCTCCTCAGTCTCCCAAGTGGCCTCATCAGCTCCTCTCCTAGACCACTGGATCCTCAGCATAGGTATCTCCTTGGATCGCAGACGTCTGGTACTGCGTTCCAAGACAGCTACGGGGTACTCTACAAACGTATGGTCAGGCTCCACTATCAGATCCTCATGGCTGATGACGTGTCTCGGATCCGGAATGTACTCTCGCAGCTGAGATACATGAAAAACTGGGTGTACTCCCTCTAGTCTCGGTGGCAGTGCTAGTCGGTAGGCAACCTCTCCAACTCTCTCTACGATCTCAAATGGTCCGACATACCGGGGACTCAGCTTCCCCTTAATGCCGAAACGTCTAACTCCCCTCGTAGGTGACACTCTCAACCACACCTGTGCACCTACTCTAAACTCCAAAGGTCGACGCCTCTTATCGGCGTAGGACTTCTGACGACTCTGAGCTGCTAACATCCTCTCCCGGACTAAGGCAATCCGGGCGATGTCGTCCTGTATCTGATCTGGTACTACTCCATCAGCCTTGCTAGGCTCATCCCAACATAGCGGTGTACGACATCTCCGGCCGTACAAAGCCTCATAAGGTGCCATCCCAATAGACGCATGCCAGCTGTTATTATATGAAAACTCTACTAGTGGGAGGTGATCTGGCCATACCTGTCCCCAATCTAGCACACATGCCCGTAACATGTCCTCCAGGGTCTGAATGGTCCTCTCTGACTGACCGTCTGTCTGTGGGTGGTAGGCAGTGGTAAAGTGAAGACTCGTACCCAGAGCGGTATGTACCTGCTGCCAGAACCTCGAGGTAAAACGTCCATCTCTGTCGGATACGATAGTCCTCGGTACTCCATGGAGTCTCACAATATGTCTGGTGAACTCCTCTGCTAGACGACTTACCGGCCACGTCTCCTTAATCGGAATGAAACGTGCGGTCTTCGTCAGACGGTCCACTACCACCCAAATGGCATCAAAGCCTCTGCTGAGCCTCAATCCAGTGACGAAATCCATCGAAATGTCTTCCCACTTCCAGTGTGGTACTGGCAGTGGGTGTAGCTCTCCTCCGGATCTACGGTGCTCAATCTTGACCTGCTGACAGGTCGCACACTGAGCTACAAAACGGGCTACATCAGGCTTCAAACCACCCCACCAGAAGGAACGTCTCAAGTCCCTATACATCTTACTCGCTCCTGGATGTACGGAGTAAGGGGTAGTATGAGCCTCACCTAGTATCCTCTGCCTCAACTCACGGTCTGATGGCACACAAACACGGTCCTGTCGTCTCATCACTCCATCGGCACCAATAGTGAACTGAGGTGCCTCATCCCGTGCCATCCGGTCTCGGATCCGGGTCAACATCGGACAGGCCTCCTGCTTCTGTCGGATCTCATCCAACAGGTCAGGGAGTAACTCTATGGTGGCTAACTGGTGAGCTGTATCCGGGAACTGGATCTCAATCTCTAACCAAGCTAAGTCTCTCTGCAGCTGTGGCTGTACTGTCAACCGGGCTATCGCCTTCTCCTGAGGCGTCTTCCGACTCAAAGCGTCGGCAACTACATTCGCCTTTCCAGGGTGGTAAAGAATCTCAAGGTCAAAATCCTTGATCAACTCTAGCCACCGCCTCTGGCGGTTATTCAACTCCCGCTGAGTGAATATGTACTTCAGACTCTTATGGTCTGTGAAGATCTGACAGGTCGCTCCATAGAGATAGTGACTCCAGATCTTAAGAGCGTGCACTACTGCTGCTAACTCTAGGTCATGAGTGGGGTAGTTCTCTTCATACGTCTTCAGCTGTCGAGACGCATATGCTATAACCTTACCCCTCTGCATCAAGACACACCCCAAGCCCAGCTTGGATGCATCACTGTACACTACGAAGTCCTCTGTACCCTCAGGCTGTGCTAAGATCGGAGCAGACGTCAATCTCCTCTTCAGCTCATCAAAACTCTGCTGACACGGCTCAGACCAAACGAACCGAGTAGTCTTCCTTAGGAGGGAAGTGAGCGGTCGGGCGATCAGGGAAAACCCTTCCACAAACCGACGGTAATACCCTGCCAATCCAAGGAAACTGCGAACCTCCTTCACATTCTTCGGAGGTTGCCAAGAAGACACTGACTCAATCTTCGCCGGGTCGACCTTAATCCCCTCGGCAGTCACTACATGGCCAAGGAATGCCACCTCTGACATCCAGAACTCACACTTGGATAGTTTAGCATATAGCTGACTATCCTGTAGAATCTGCAGCACTGTCCTCAAGTGTCCGGCATGCTCCTCTCGACTTCTAGAGTAAACTAGAATGTCGTCGATGAAGACCACTACAAACTGGTCTAAGAAGTCGATGAAAATTCCATTCATCAACTCCATAAATACT
Source organism: Fagopyrum esculentum (assembly GCA_033239045.1). Lineage (NCBI taxonomy): Eukaryota > Viridiplantae > Streptophyta > Magnoliopsida > Caryophyllales > Polygonaceae > Fagopyrum > Fagopyrum esculentum. The sequence goes on along the minus strand of BSUD01000002.1, from coordinate 12,110,263 downwards.
GCTGGCGCATTAGTGAGCCCGAATGGCATCACTACAAACTCATAATGACCATACCTAGTCCGGAACGCCGTCTTAGGTATGTCCTGGTCTCTCACCCTCAGCTGGTGATAACCCGATCTCAAATCTATCCTCGAGAACACTGATGCTCCATGCAGCTGGTCCAACAGATCATCTATGCGAGGCAATGGATACTTATTCTTGATGGTGACCTTGTTCAACTCTCTGTAGTCGATACACAGTCTCATCGATCCATCTTTCTTCCTCACAAACAGCACTGGTGCGCCCCAGGGAGAAACACTAGGGCGTATGAAGCCCTTCTCTGCTAACTCCTCTAACTGCTTCTTCAGCTCAAGCAGCTCTATCGGGGCCATGCGGTACGGGGCCTTCGAGATCGGTCTCGTGCCCGGCTCTAACTCGATGCTAAAATCCACACTCCTCTGTGGGGGTAGCCCTGGTAAGTCGTCCCTGAAGACCTCTGCAAACTCACATGCGACTGGTATCTCCTCTACTGTCAGGCTCTTGCGCTCCTTCATGGCATAACACCAGAAGGCCTCGCAACCCTGTGCTATCAATCTGGCTGCCCTCACTGCACTGATGACTGTGCCGGACTTTCCGAGATCCCAACCTCGGAATATAACTCTGTGGCCCTCCTCCGTGGCAACAGTCACAGTCCTCCTCTAGTATCAGTGGTACTACCACGTCCTCTGCCACGACCTGACTCCGGTGCAGCACTGTAGGAAGCAGGATGTCCTGGAGCCCGGTACTGCTGCTGCTGCTGGCTCGGAGCTCGGTACTGAGGGGGTCTCTGTACACTCTTCTCAGCACCTGCAGGCGAAGATCCCTGCTGAGAAGAAGCCTTGCCCTGACGGCAGAAGGTAGCCCTGTGTCCCGGCTTCCCACAAGTAAAGCAAGTGACCAGTGGTTTCGGGCAGTCTGGCTTAATGTGATCACGGCCACCACAGTTAAAGCACTGTCGATCTCCACTGGGTGTCCGGACTGTAGAGTGATAGCTGGACCTCCCCTGAGTCTGTCCTCTACTATGGCCTGCTACTGCCCCACTGCTACCAGCATGTCCTGTCCTCTGCCGCTTATCCGGCCCACCAGACTGTGCTGCTTTCCTAGAAGCTGGCCTATCTCTCTCATAAGCAGAAGCCCTATCCTGATAATCAGACAAGGTCTCACAGCGGAATCCAGCCAGGTAGGATCGGGTACTCTCTCTCAACCTCCTGGAGAAAAGATAAACATGCTGCTCTTCTGGAGGTGCAGATGGTCCAAGCAAAGTCAACTCCTTCTGAAACTTCTTTATGGCTGCAGCAATCGGGATATCCTCGAATCCCGCCTCAATGAAATCCTGGAATCTCTCCCTCCTCAGCGAAACTGGGCAGTACCTGTCTCTAACAATGGTCTTCATCTGCTCCCAGCTGGTGACTCGGCTACGAATGGTACGCCACCATGAATGAGCATCATCTGTGAAGCAGGTCTGTATCAAATCCACCTGTCGGTCCACGGGGCAACGTATTGCCTCCAAAGCAGTCTCAATCTTCCCTATCCAGTGCTCCACCTCTAGCCCTATCTCTCCGCTGAATGAGGGGACCTTCTGAGAGTTGAAAGCCTTCAACCACTCATCCGGTCTCGGTGCTCTGGCCCCAGTAGGTGCTCTATCAACAGCAGCCCTCCTCTCAGATACAGCCGGCACCTGAGACACTCCCTGTGTCACCTGAGCTGATCTAGCCGGCTCCACTGATGGTACCTGAGTAAGCCTCTCCACTCTGGCAGCTTCTTCCCTGCGCTCAACATAGGCTCTGAACTCTCTATACTCCGATGCTCCAATAGAGACACGTCCCGACTCAGTAGAACGAGCTCCCTGTGCTCCAGACCTAGCGGCGGGCACAGGCCTGACCTCGGGGCCTACACTCTCAGCTACTTCCTCTACAGCAACCTCTGGTACGTCTGCTGCAGGTGTGTCATCTCGAGGGACTCGTCCTCGACCTCTCCCTAGTGGAGGTCTACCCACACGACCACGCCCTCTGACAGTAGGGGTGCTATCAGCTCTATCCTGTCTGACTGGGGGAAGGGGGGGACGACCCCTACCTCGGCCAGTCACTTGTGCAGCCCTAGTACGTGCCATCTGTACGAATAGTAATCACTATGGTTATAACTAGCTACTCTATCATAGCATTACAAGTCCATAAATATTCTAAGATTACCGAGATCCGCAGAGGTAGTGGTGGTCGTCCGTACTCTCTATCCCAACCCGACTCTGTATGCATTTAAAACCAAAATTTTTCGTTGGAAAACTCAGACCCCTTTCGGGTTCTGTTTATTTACTTATACGACCCTTTTTAGAAGATTCAAGTGCCATTGTTGCCAACCTAGAGCTCTGATACCATGTTGTAACACCCCAAATTTTACAACTTAGGGAGTTACTGGTTAGGACCGCACAGTGGGTCCCGACCTTAGTTTGACAACAACTTAACATGATCTTACAACAAGGCACCGATAAGGAAAAGCTAAAAATCATAAAATAGTTTTTATCAATGCATGAATGTGACCAGATCAACTACAGCCGGAAAAGCAATATATCAAGGTACGGAAGGAAACAATGTTCAACAGAAAAACCCACAAATGCAAAAACTGCAAAATGTCCTAAAGTACGACACCCCGGCTGACCACTACCATCTGGATCACTCGGCATCTGCTCTAACCTGTGTCAAATCTAAACAATATATCAACCGTTAGCTAACTAACCAAATATAAGCAAATGACAACAGCACAAACACAAACAGAAACAAAATTTAAACAAACAACATGCTGGCACTCAACAAATTATTATCTGTTCTTTAAGTGATTCACATTATTCAATTTAAGTTGTGGCACGAGAACTATTTTTAGTTCTCGCCTCCGTTCCTTATCCAACTGGTGTAGGTATAGCTGACTTCCTTTGGTAGCGTCACTACAAACCATGTGTGGACTAGTCCCGAAAGAAACCCCCAGCGCCCGGCGAGCTACTGAGCGGAATGCCACCGCCCGTTACTCTTAGGCCAAAATACAGGTCGGTATTTATATATCACCACCTATCTCTCTAACATGTCAATCACACACCACCATCATCATTGTACTCATATTTAGCAGTCAGCTAAGTAAGCCCAAAGGACTTACCTGTTATAATGCTCGACTCTTTAGTAATCACTTGCTCTGTAACTGTACCCACTCAGTTGCCTGTTAAAGGCGATAAGTGTATTAGCACACTTTCACGTAGATAGAAGTCTAAGACTTCTGAGATTAAATAATTATGAAGACGTACTAGCTACATTGTTAGTTGTAGGGTAAAATGACCATTTTACCCTTCATTCCGATTTTCTCGAAGACCCTAAAATTCATGTCCAAACTCCTATTTGAAGTTCTAAAATATATCCTAACTCTTAGAATTTTATTAGGTGCGAAACGGACATTTTTCTTATGTTTAAATTTTCCGGAAGAACCGAAAAAGGTTTAACTTCGGCTCTAAATATAAAATTCTTAACGGCTTATAAAATTCCCGAATTTATTATCTAGATAATCTATGAGGTTCTATCTAGCCTTAGAAGAAAGAATTTCACTAAACTGTTCAGCCGATATTTTTATAATAATTCCCAAAGTCGGTTCCTCACTCTACTTTCTTATACTTAGCCAATTTTCTAAGTTCAATAAAACTGCTCAACTACCTAACTTCGGGAGCCCGTAACTTTCAATCCGACCGTTCATTTCTCACCAAATTTTAATATGATAAACTACATATATCCATCTACAACATATCCAAAATTCAACGGTGGATCTTTATCCAAACATTTTATAATTGTTCGACAAGGTGGGCTGTTCGAAACCTAAAAGCTGAAGGAATAAAATTAATTTACAGCAGCCATTTCCACTCATTTATGCACATACTCAGCAGCTCGTTTACGTTATTTATGCTAGGCTTAACAACAGCAGTTCACAACACATGGGTGACAGCGAAAACGAAGAGGGACGGAGCAAGCTTACGAATTCTGCAAATCCGGCGTTAAGGGTTCTAAACGGTAGCGTTCCGGCGTCTCCAGCGGCTGCTGAGGTATGGCTCGTATACTCCTGTTGCACTGTTCCGTTGAATTGCTCGTGCCTGGCTCGCATCACCGGCGGATAGAGAATTGGTTAGTTGCTGTTGCGCTCAGCGAAACCGAAGGAGGAAGGGAACCGGCTTACCTCTTCACGCGACAGCAGGGCTGGTCCGGCGGTTGTGGCGAGCACTGGCGGCGCACTGGTGGACGGAGGAAACCGTGGCCGAGGACTGTGGCGGCGGTCCGGCTCGTGCGCAGCTACTGCCACAGTGGGCGGTGGTTAAGTGGGTTCGAACGAACAGAATTAAAGAGGTGCGGGAGGGAGAAGAGATAGACGGAACCGGCGGCTAACCTGGGCGTCTTGGTGGTCGCAGCGGCGGCGGTCCAGTGGCGGCTCGTGTGCGGCGTCTCCGGTTGAAAGCAACGGTGGTGCGGCGGTATTGTTGCAGGCGAGGAATGCAGCTTCGGATGGTACGGCAAGAGAGGTAAGGCTGTAAGGTTAGAGTAGGATTAGGTTAAAATTATCTTAATTAATTTAGGGTTAGGATTAGTTTAGAAGATGGCTGATGGGCTGAATAATTGGGCCTCGTATTGGGCCACATCCGACTTGCCTTCTCATATTAGAACGGAATTTCGAAGCTTGCTACTTATGTGCGGGAATTTATATAATACGGAATTAAATTCCGTATTATCTATTTTATTATTATTTTTATTTTAAGGTGCATAATTTAATTTCTGGTTATACGGTTTCATCATTTTATGTGACTTAAAGTCACATAAAATGATAACATTTAAACTCGTTTTATTTTATTATTTACGATTGTCGCGTCGGAATTTGGTTAATTGTAGTTTACCGGAACTTTAAAATTTTCGGTTATTACATCAGTGCCCCCTTAAAAGAAGTTTCGTCCCGAAACTTAAATTTTTGGTATATTTTAGTTTTCTCAGCACCTTTGTTTTCTACCACGCAGTTACTCAGACAGCAAACAAACAAGTATCGCAAAAGAGAAACAGAAACACTCAAAACATCATGAAAACCTGAAAGGTCAAACACACAACATCCGAGTACTAACTCGTCAAACAAGAGTAACCCCTAACCCCGCAAAGAACTCGGGGTAGTTACGTCTAACACTCTCCTCAGTCTCCCAAGTGGCCTCATCAGCTCCTCTCCTAGACCACTGGATCCTCAGCATAGGTATCTCCTTGGATCGCAGACGTCTGGTACTGCGTTCCAAGACAGCTACGGGGTACTCTACAAACGTATGGTCAGGCTCCACTATCAGATCCTCATGGCTGATGACGTGTCTCGGATCCGGAATGTACTCTCGCAGCTGAGATACATGAAAAACTGGGTGTACTCCCTCTAATCTCGGTGGCAGTGCTAGTCGGTAGGCAACCTCTCCGACTCTCTCTACGATCTCAAATGGTCCGACATACCGGGGACTCAGCTTCCCCTTAATGCCGAAACGTCTAACTCCCCTCGTAGGTGACACTCTCAACCACACCTGTGCACCTACTCTAAACTCCAAAGGTCGACGCCTCTTATCGGCGTAGGACTTCTGACGACTCTGAGCTGCTAACATCCTCTCCCGGACTAAGGCAATCCGGGCGATGTCGTCCTGTATCTGATCTGGTACTACTCCATCAGCCTTGCTAGGCTCATCCCAACATAGCGGTGTACGACATCTCCGGCCGTACAAAGCCTCATAAGGTGCCATCCCAATAGACGCATGCCAGCTGTTATTATATGAAAACTCTACTAGCGGGAGGTGATCTGGCCATACCTGTCCCCAATCTAGCACACAGGCCCGTAACATGTCCTCCAGGGTCTGAATGGTCCTCTCCGACTGACCGTCTGTCTGTGGGTGGTAGGCAGTGGTAAAGTGAAGACTCGTACCCAGAGCGGTATGTACCTGCTGCCAGAACCTCGAGGTAAAACGTCCATCTCTGTCGGATACGATAGTCCTCGGTACTCCATGGAGTCTCACAATATGTCTGGTGAACTCCTCTGCTAGACGACTTACCGGCCACGTCTCCTTAATCGGAATGAAACGTGCGGTCTTCGTCAGACGGTCCACTACCACCCAAATGGCATCAAAGCCTCTGCTGAGCCTCAATCCAGTGACGAAATCCATCGAAATGTCTTCCCACTTCCAGTGTGGTACTGGCAGTGGGTGTAGCTCTCCTCCGGATCTACGGTGCTCAATCTTGACCTGCTGACAGGTCGCACACTGAGCTACAAAACGGGCTACATCAGGCTTCAAACCACCCCACCAGAAGGAACGTCTCAAGTCCCTATACATCTTACTCGCTCCTGGATGTACGGAGTAAGGGGTAGTATGAGCCTCACCTAGTATCCTCTGCCTCAACTCACGGTCTGATGGCACACAAACACGGTCCTGTCGTCTCATCACTCCATCGGCACCAATAGTGAACTGAGGTGCCTCATCCCGTGCCATCCGGTCTCGGATCCGGGTCAACATCGGACAGGCCTCCTGCTTCTGTCGGATCTCATCCAACAGGTCAGGGAGTAACTCTATGGTGGCTAACTGGTGAGCTGTATCCGGGAACTGGATCTCAATCTCTAACCAAGCTAAGTCTCTCTGCAGCTGTGGCTGTACTGTCAACCGGGCTATCGCCTTCTCCTGAGGCGTCTTCCGACTCAAAGCGTCGGCAACTACATTCGCCTTTCCAGGGTGGTAAAGAATCTCAAGGTCAAAATCCTTGATCAACTCTAGCCACCGCCTCTGGCGGTTATTCAACTCCCGCTGAGTGAATATGTACTTCAGACTCTTATGGTCTGTGAAGATCTGACAGGTCGCTCCATAGAGATAGTGACTCCAGATCTTAAGAGCGTGCACTACTGCTGCTAACTCTAGGTCATGAGTGGGGTAGTTCTCTTCATACGTCTTCAGCTGTCGAGACGCATATGCTATAACCTTACCCCTCTGCATCAAGACACACCCCAAGCCCAGCTTGGATGCATCACTGTACACTACGAAGTCCTCTGTACCCTCAGGCTGTGCTAAGATCGGAGCAGACGTCAATCTCCTCTTCAGCTCATCAAAACTCTGCTGACACGGCTCAGACCAAACGAACCGAGTAGTCTTCCTTAGGAGGGAAGTGAGCGGTCGGGCGATCAGGGAAAACCCTTCCACAAACCGACGGTAATACCCTGCCAATCCAAGGAAACTGCGAACCTCCTTCACATTCTTCGGAGGTTGCCAAGAAGACACTGACTCAATCTTCGCCGGGTCGACCTTAATCCCCTCGGCAGTCACTACATGGCCAAGGAATGCCACCTCTGACATCCAGAACTCACACTTGGATAGTTTAGCATATAGCTGACTATCCTGTAGAATCTGCAGCACTGTCCTCAAGTGTCCGGCATGCTCCTCTCGACTTCTAGAGTAAACTAGAATGTCGTCGATGAAGACCACTACAAACTGGTCTAAGAAGTCGATGAAAATTCCATTCATCAACTCCATAAATACTGCTGGCGCATTAGTGAGCCCGAATGGCATCACTACAAACTCATAATGACCATACCTAGTCCGGAACGCCGTCTTAGGTATGTCCTGGTCTCTCACCCTCAGCTGGTGATAACCCGATCTCAAATCTATCCTCGAGAACACTGATGCTCCATGCAGCTGGTCCAACAGATCATCTATGCGAGGCAATGGATACTTATTCTTGATGGTGACCTTGTTCAACTCTCTGTAGTCGATACACAGTCTCATCGATCCATCCTTCTTCCTCACAAACAGCACTGGTGCGCCCCAGGGAGAAACACTAGGGCGTATGAAGCCCTTCTCTGCTAACTCCTCTAACTGCTTCTTCAGCTCAAGCAGCTCTATCGGGGCCATGCGGTACGGGGCCTTCGAGATCGGTCTCGTGCCCGGCTCTAACTCGATGCTAAAATCCACACTCCTTTGTGGGGGTAGCCCTGGTAAGTCGTCCCTGAAGACCTCTGCAAACTCACATGCGACTGGTATCTCCTCTACTGTCAGGCTCTTGCGCTCCTTCATGGCATAACACCAGAAGGCCTCGCAACCCTGTGCTATCAATCTGGCTGCCCTCACTGCACTGATGACTGTGCCGGACTTTCCGAGATCCCAACCTCGGAATATAACTCTGTGGCCCTCCTCCGTGGCAACAGTCACAGTCCTCCTACCAATATCCAGGACGGCTCCATGTCTAGTCATCCAATCAATCCCTAGTATCACGTCCTCATGTGCTAGGGGCATGACTAGAAAATTTACTAACCAAATCCGGCCTCCCAGGTGAATAGGGCAATCAAAAATCTCTCGAGATCCCCTAACCTTACCCCCATCTGGTAACCCAACCACGAAAGGTACACCCTCTACTGTAGCTAAGGACAACCTATCTACACATGCATCTGATATAAAGGAGTGTGTGGCACCCGTATCAAATAAAACACGCACAGGTAAGTCATGGATCCAAATGGTACCTGTGGTCGGAGGTGCTGCAGGCTGCTCAGTGCTCCTCAGCTCAAACACTCGTGATGGTCCACCTCTAGTATCAGTGGTACTACCACGTCCTCTGCCACGACCAGACTCCGGTGCAGCACTGTAGGAAGCAGGATGTCCTGGAGCCCGGTACTGCTGCTGCTGCTGGCTCGGAGCTCGGTACTGAGGGGGTCTCTGTACACTCTTCTCAGCACCTGCAGGCGAAGATCCCTGCTGAGAAGAAGCCTTGCCCTGACGGCAGAAGGTAGCCCTGTGTCCCGGCTTCCCACAAGTAAAGCAAGTGACCAGTGGTTTCGGGCAGTCTGGCTTAATGTGATCACGGCCACCACAGTTAAAGCACTGTCGATCTCCACTGGGTGTCCGGACTGTAGAGTGATAGCTAGACCTCCCCTGAGTCTGTCCTCTACTATGGCCTGCTACTGCCCCACTGCTACCAGCATGTCCTGTCCTCTGCCGCTTATCCGGCCCACCAGACTGTGCTGCTTTCCTAGAAGCTGGCCTATCTCTCTCATAAGCAGAAGCCCTATCCTGATAATCAGACAAGGTCTCACAGCGGAATCCAGCCAGGTAGGATCGGGTACTCTCTCTCAACCTCCTGGAGAAAAGATAAACATGCTGCTCTTCTGGAGGTGCAGATGGTCCAAGCAAAGTCAACTCCTTCTGAAACTTCTTTATGGCTGCAGCAATCGGGATATCCTCGAATCCCGCCTCAATAAAATCCTGGAATCTCTCCCTCCTCAGCGAAACTGGGCAGTACCTGTCTCTGACAATGGTCTTCATCTGCTCCCAGCTGGTAACTCGGCTACGAATGGTACGCCACCATGAATGAGCATCATCTGTGAAGCAGGTCTGTATCAAATCCACCTGTCGGTCCACGGGGCAACGTATGGCCTCCAAAGCAGTCTCAATCTTCCCTATCCAGTGCTCCACTTCTAGCCCTATCTCTCCGCTGAATGAGGGGACCTTCTGAGAGTTGAAAGCCTTCAACCACTCATCCGGTCTCGGTGCTCTGGCCCCAGTAGGTGCTCTAACAACAGCAGGCCTCCTCTCAGATACAGCCGGCACCTGAGACACTCCCTGTGTCACCTGAGCTGATCTAGCCGGCTCCACTGATGGTACCTGAGTAAGCCTCTCCACTCTGGCAGCTTCTTCCCTGCGCTCAACATAGGCTCTGAACTCTCTATACTCCGATGCTCCAATAGAGACACGTCCCGACTCAGTAGAACGAGCTCCCTGTGCTCCAGACCTAGCGGCGGGCACAGGCCTGACCTCGGGGCCTACACTCTCAGCTACTTCCTCTACAGCAGCCTCTGGTACGTCTGCTGCAGGTGTGTCATCTCGAGGGACTCGTCCTCGACCTCTTCCTAGTGGAGGTCTACCAACACGACCACGCCCTCTGACAGTAGGGGTGCTATCAGCTCTATCCTGTCTGACTGGGGGAAGGGGGGGACGACCCCTACCTCGGCCAGTCACCTGTGCAGCCCTAGTACGTGCCATCTGCACGAATAGGAATCACTATAATTATAACTAGCTAATCTATCATAGCATTACAAGTCCATAAATATTCTAAGATTACCGAGATCCGCAGAGGTAGTGGTGGTCGTCCGTACTCTCTATCCCAACCCGACTCTGTATGCATTTAAAACCAAAATTTTTCGTTGGAAAACTCAGACCCCTTTCGGGTTCTGTTTATTTACTTATACGACCCTTTTTAGAAGATTCAAGTGCCATTGTTGCCAACCTAGAGCTCTGATACCAAGTTGTAACACCCCAAATTTTACAACTTAGGGAGTTACTGGTTAGGACCGCACAGTGGGTCCCGACCTTAGTTTGACAACAACTTAACATGATCTTACAACAAGGCACCGATAAGGAAAAGCTAAAAATCATAAAATAGTTTTTATCAATGCATTAATGTGACCAGATCGACTACAGCCGGAAAAACAATATATCAAGGTACGGAAGGAACAATGTTCAACAGAAAAAAACCCACAAATGCAAAAACTGCAAAATGTCCTAAAGTACGACACCCCGGCTGACCACTACCATCTGGATCACTCGGCATCTGCTCTAACCTGTGTCAAATCTAAACAATATATCAACCGTTAGCTAACTAACCAAATATAAGCAAATGACAACAGCACAAACACAAACAGAAACAAAATTTAAACAAACAACATGCTGGCACTCAACAAATTATTATCTGTTCTTTAAGTGATTCACATTATTCAATTTAAGTTGTGGCACGAGAACTATTTTTAGTTCTCGCCTCCGTTCCTTATCCAACTGGTGTAGGTATAGCTGACTTCCTTTGGTAGCGTCACTACAAACCATGTGTGGACTAGTCCCGAAAGAAACCCCCAGCGCCCGGCGAGCTACTGAGCGGAATGCCACCGCCCGTTACTCTTAGGCCAAAATACAGGTCGGTATTTATATATCACCACCTATCTCTCTAACATGTCAATCACACACCACCATCATCATTGTACTCATATTTAGCAGTCAGCTAAGTAAGCCCAAAGGACTTACCTGTTATAATGCTCGACTCTTTAGTAATCACTTGCTCTGTAACTGTACCCACTCAGTTGCCTGTTAAAGGCGATAAGTGTATTAGCACACTTTCACGTAGATAGAAGTCTAAGACTTCTGAGATTAAATAATTATGAAGACGTACTAGCTACATTGTTAGTTGTAGGGTAAAATGACCATTTTACCCTTCATTCCGATTTTCTCGAAGACCCTAAAATTCATGTCCAAACTCCTATTTGAAGTTCTAAAATATATCCTAACTCTTAGAATTTTATTAGGTGCGAAACGGACATTTTTCTTATGTTTAAATTTTCCGGAAGAACCGAAAAAGGTTTAACTTCGGCTCTAAATATAAAATTCTTAACGGCTTATAAAATTCCCGAATTTATTATCTAGATAATCTATGAGGTTCTATCTAGCCTTAGAAGAAAGAATTTCACTAAACTGTTCAGCCGATATTTTTATAATAATTCCCAAAGTCGGTTCCTCACTCTACTTTCTTATACTTAGCCAATTTTCTAAGTTCAATAAAACTGCTCAACTACCTAACTTCGGGAGCTCGTAACTTTCAATCCGACCGTTCATTTCTCACCAAATTTTAATATGATAAACTACATATATCCATCTACAACATATCCAAAATTCAACGGTGGATCTTTATCCAAACATTTTATAATTGTTCGACAAGGTGGGCTGTTCGAAACCTAAAAGCTGAAGAAATAAAATTAATTTACAGCAGCCATTTCCACTCATTTATGCACATACTCAGCAGCTCGTTTACGTTATTTATGCTTAGGCTTAACAACAGCAGTTCACAACACATGGGTGACAGCGAAAACGAAGAGGGACGGAGCAAGCTTACGAATTCTGCAAATCCGGCGTTAAGGGTTCTAAACGGTAGCGTTCCGGCGTCTCCTGCGGCTGCTGAGGTATGGCTCGTATACTCACTGTTGCACTGTTCCGTTGGAGTGCTCGTGCCTGGCTCGCATCACCGGCGGATAGAGAATTGGTTAGTTGCTGTTGCGCTCAGCGAAACCGAAGGAGGAAGGGAACCGGCTTACCTCTTCACGCGACAGCAGGGGACTGGTCCGGCGGAAGCGGCGAGACACTGGCGGCGCACTGGTGGACGGCGGAAACAGTAGCCGAGGACGGTGGCGGCGGTCCGGCGGGTGCGCAGTTACTGCCAACAGTGCGGCGGTGGTCAAGTTGGCTCGAACAGAACAGAAACGAAAGAGGGTGCGGGAGGGAGACGAGAGAAGGAAGAAGGGCCGGAAGCTTACCAGTCGACTGGGCGTGCGGCTGGGCGGCTGGGTCCGGCGATGGGCGGCGCAAGGCGGTCGGCGCGAGCGGTGGCGGAGGACTCCGGCTGGTGCGCAGATTCAGCGTTGCGGCGTCCCTTCTCAGCGGCAGAATGCGATTTACAGAAGGTGTGTAGAGGAGCGGTAGGTTAAAAATTAGGTTAATTAATTAGGTTAATTAATTAGGTTAATTAGATTAGTCATTAGGGGAATGGGCCGGCTGGCTGGGCCGATAATTTGGGCCTAGTAGCGGGTTAACTCCAATCCAACTCTTTATAGGACGGATCCGGAACTCATTAAAGTGCGGGAATTTATTTAATACGGAATTAGTTTCCGTATTTATAAATTATAATTGATTTTATTTTAAAAGCGTAAATTATTCCCGGGAATTTAATTTATCATTTTATGTGAATCTAGGTCACATAAAATGATAAAACTAAACTCGTTTAATTTAACAGATTTATTTATTTACCATGCTCTCCTCGAGCTTGTTTGATTTCCCTTAACCGGAACTTAGAATTTTCGGTTATTACAACATAGATGTTACTTGTGGATCATACACCGACCTTAGCTATCTTCACCAATTGATCATGGTTGTCGCGTCCATAGAAAACTGGCTCCTTCCGATATATTATTGTAACAAAAAAAACTCATTAAGTAACTATGACTAGCAAGCAGAATATTTCAATTTTTATTAGAAAAGACAAGAACAGAAACACATAGATGTTACTTGTGGATCATACACCGACCTTAGCTATCTTCACCAATTGATCATGGTTGTCGTGTCCATGGAAAAATGGCTCCTTCCGATATATTATTGTAACAAAAAAACCTCATTAAGTATCTATGACTAGCAAGCAGAATATTTCAATTTTACTGGAAAAGACAAGAACAGAAACACATAGATGTTACTTGTGGATCATACACCGACCTTAGCTATCTTCACTAATTGATCATAGTTGTCGTGTCCATAGAAAAATGGCTCCTTCCGATATATTATTGTAACAAAAAAAACTCATTAAGTAACTATGACTAGCAAGCAGAATATTTCAATTTTTATTAGAAAAGACAAGAACAGAAACACATAGATGTTACTTGTGGATCATACACCGACCTTAGCTATCTTCACCAATTGATCATGGTTGTCGTGTCCATAGAAAAATGGCTCGTTCCGATATATTATTGTAACAAAAAAAACTCATTAAGTATCTATGACTAGCAAGCAGAATATTTCAATTTTACTGGAAAAGACAAGAACAGAAACACATAGATGTTACTTGTGGATCATACACCGACCTTAGCTATCTTCACTAATTGATCATAGTTGTCTTGTCCATAGAAAAATGGCTCCATCCAATATATTATTGTAACAAAAAAAACTCATTAAGTATCTATGACTAGCAAGCATAATATTTTAATTTTAACTAGAAAAGACAAGAGCAGACACACATATGTAACACCCCAAATTTTACAACTTAGGGAGTTACTGGTTAGGACCGCACAGTGGGTCCCGACCTTAGTTTGACAACAACTTAACATGATCTTACAACAAGGCACCGATAAGGAAAAGCTAAAAATCATAAAATAGTTTTTATCAATGCATTAATGTGACCAGATCGACTACAGCCGGAAAAACAATATATCAAGGTACGGAAGGAACAATGTTCAACAGAAAAAAACCCACAAATGCAAAAACTGCAAAATGTCCTAAAGTACGACACCCCGGCTGACCACTACCATCTGGATCACTCGGCATCTGCTCTAACCTGTGTCAAATCTAAACAATATATCAACCGTTAGCTAACTAACCAAATATAAGCAAAATGACAACAGCACAAACACAAACAGAAACAAAATTTAAACAAACAACATGCTGGCACTCAACAAATTATTATCTGTTCTTTAAGTGATTCACATTATTCAATTTAAGTTGTGGCACGAGAACTATTTTTAGTTCTCGCCTCCGTTCCTTATCCAACTGGTGTAGGTATAGCTGACTTCCTTTGGTAGCGTCACTACAAACCATGTGTGGACTAGTCCCGAAAGAAACCCCCAGCGCCCGGCGAGCTACTGAGCGGAATGCCACCGCCCGTTACTCTTAGGCCAAAATACAGGTCGGTATTTATATATCACCACCTATCTCTCTAACATGTCAATCACACACCACCATCATCATTGTACTCATATTTAGCAGTCAGCTAAGTAAGCCCAAAGGACTTACCTGTTATAATGCTCGACTCTTTAGTAATCACTTGCTCTGTAACTGTACCCACTCAGTTGCCTGTTAAAGGCGATAAGTGTATTAGCACACTTTCACGTAGATAGAAGTCTAAGACTTCTGAGATTAAATAATTATGAAGACGTACTAGCTACATTGTTAGTTGTAGGGTAAAATGACCATTTTACCCTTCATTCCGATTTTCTCGAAGACCCTAAAATTCATGTCCAAACTCCTATTTGAAGTTCTAAAATATATCCTAACTCTTAGAATTTTATTAGGTGCGAAACGGACATTTTTCTTATGTTTAAATTTTCCGGAAGAACCGAAAAAGGTTTAACTTCGGCTCTAAATATAAAATTCTTAACGGCTTATAAAATTCCCGAATTTATTATCTAGATAATCTATGAGGTTCTATCTAGCCTTAGAAGAAAGAATTTCACTAAACTGTTCAGCCGATATTTTTATAATAATTCCCAAAGTCGGTTCCTCACTCTACTTTCTTATACTTAGCCAATTTTCTAAGTTCAATAAAACTGCTCAACTACCTAACTTCGGGAGCCCGTAACTTTCAATCCGACCGTTCATTTCTCACCAAATTTTAATATGATAAACTACATATATCCATCTACAACATATCCAAAATTCAACGGTGGATCTTTATCCAAACATTTTATAATTGTTCGACAAGGTGGGCTGTTCGAAACCTAAAAGCTGAAGGAATAAAATTAATTTACAGCAGCCATTTCCACTCATTTATGCACATACTCAGCAGCTCGTTTACGTTATTTATGCTAGGCTTAACAACAGCAGTTCACAACACATGGGTGACAGCGAAAACGAAGAGGGACGGAGCAAGCTTACGAATTCTGCAAATCCGGCGTTAAGGGTTCTAAACGGTAGCGTTCCGGCGTCTCCAGCGGCTGCTGAGGTATGGCTCGTATACTCCTGTTGCACTGTTCCGTTGAATTGCTCGTGCCTGGCTCGCATCACCGGCGGATAGAGAATTGGTTAGTTGCTGTTGCGCTCAGCGAAACCGAAGGAGGAAGGGAACCGGCTTACCTCTTCACGCGACAGCAGGGCTGGTCCGGCGGTTGTGGCGAGCACTGGCGGCGCACTGGTGGACGGAGGAAACCGTGGCCGAGGACTGTGGCGGCGGTCCGGCTCGTGCGCAGCTACTGCCACAGTGGGCGGTGGTTAAGTGGGTTCGAACGAACAGAATTAAAGAGGTGCGGGAGGGAGAAGAGATAGACGGAACCGGCGGCTAACCTGGGCGTCTTGGTGGTCGCAGCGGCGGCGGTCCAGTGGCGGCTCGTGTGCGGCGTCTCCGGTTGAAAGCAACGGTGGTGCGGCGGTATTGTTGCAGGCGAGGAATGCAGCTTCGGATGGTACGGCAAGAGAGGTAAGGCTGTAAGGTTAGAGTAGGATTAGGTTAAAATTATCTTAATTAATTTAGGGTTAGGATTAGTTTAGAAGATGGCTGATGGGCTGAATAATTGGGCCTCGTATTGGGCCACATCCGACTTGCCTTCTCATATTAGAACGGAATTTCGAAGCTTGCTACTTATGTGCGGGAATTTATATAATACGGAATTAAATTCCGTATTATCTATTTTATTATTATTTTTATTTTAAGGTGCATAATTTAATTTCTGGTTATACGGTTTCATCATTTTATGTGACTTAAAGTCACATAAAATGATAACATTTAAACTCGTTTTATTTTATTATTTACGATTGTCGCGTCGGAATTTGGTTAATTGTAGTTTACCGGAACTTTAAAATTTTCGGTTATTACACACGGGGTTGTCCGATCCAGAGCGACAACGAGCCATATGCTTACTAACCTTCATCCATTCCCCATATGATTCTTTTGCCGTAATATACTCGAGTATGCTAGCCAGCGTAGCCGAGCTAGAAGGTGAGGACTGAGGAGCTAGTGTTTTTGGAGGAGACAACAAATGATGAAGGACACTTATCACTAGGATGCCCACTTTCCCACAAGCATATCACAACATACGAAGACCCTCAAATATAGACCGTACGACATCTCTATATATAGAGATGGTGTCGTACAATCTAAATAACATGATATGTTAATTAATTGTGTACGAGTAATCATCTGTATGCTATTTTGTAGTGCAAAAATAATTCCTAATGTATAAGTAAACTATGTTCGTATAGGATTTGTGTACGATTATATTCATTCCTTTATTCCTTGTACATGTGTCATCGTAGTCATGCAAAAATGAATATCAGATGTGCACGTATAGACTTTTGGTTCATATTGTAAATTCACCAACAAGTCTTAGAATAATAAGGTAATAATTAGATCGATAAACAAAACAAGAAAGTAAGTATATCACGTAACTCATATAAAAAGTTGAATATATCATTAAATTACTGACATAATATACTAACATTTCATATATATCGAATGAACTAAATCGTACGGTCTAAATTTGTTCTATTTTACCATAATACTTGGTATCATAATACTTGGTCTCACAAATTCAATTCATACAAATAATAATATGTTACTATATGTTTCATTGATTTTATTATTATTTGTATGGATTATGTATTTTTTTAAATAATATTATATATATATATATACGCATATATATATTTATGTTTCATATTATTATTGGTTATGTAGTATATGTATAATTTTTATTTTAAATATGTATTTTAATATGATAAGATAGTCATATTTTATATTATTATTTTTATATTTTTATATATATTATTTTAATAAAATATTTAGATATTTAGTTATATATCATATATTGTCTTATACAGTCATTATTTATATATTATCCTATATAGTAGTAAGTATAGTAATTGTAGTAATATAAAGACTGTAACAAAAAAAAAATCAAAACCCTTACCTCTTGCTCAAAGAATGGCGTGAATATAAAAAATGAAAAGTTTACTGCAACTTTTTTGAATGTGCTGCCAAACATTCATATGAGTAGATTGAGTAGACATTTATCAATTAAATCAACATGATTATTAATAGTATTAAGGGGTGTAAATAAGTCAGCCAAAAAATTTGACACCGACCGTGCGGGACAATCAAGTTTCTTACGTGATATCAGGTAAGAAAAAAAAAAGGAGTTGGTGTCTTATGAGTTATTTTTTTGAAAAAAATAGATTAATATCATTTAATATACTAAAAATATAAATTAGGTTAAACTCATTTAAAAATTCTAAATATGTAAATTTTCCGGAAACATTTTAATAGAAATTTTTGTGATTTTTTCAAATAAGTTTTTTTAAAAGTTATTGTGTTTTAAATACTGAAATTTCTCGTCATTTTTTTACATATTAATGGTTGGTAATTATCATCTCTTTGGATTCTAATCCCTTAATCAAAATAATTAATTTCTTATTTTGAAAATATCATTACATTTTTGTTAAAAAAAATACTATGTATTTTTGCTAAATTTCTTTTTTTACATATTAATGGATATTAACTTAATTTTATAAAAATTAAATTTACAACATACCCAATTCTATTTTTTAAATATTAATTTTAGTATATATATATTGATAGTTTGTATAACAACTAAAAAGTTAGTATTTTTTCTAAATTCAATGTCTAAACTTACATTATTTACAACTATTTTTCTAATAAAAATGGAACTTTATCAAAAGTTTTTAAAAACTATTAAAAATTAAAAATCTATAAAGTTAAAGAATATTAAATTCGTCAAAAGTTTTTGAAAACCTAGATACATACTTGACATGAGTCTGATTTAGGCTTAACTGGCAAACTGGTGGTTTTCAAACCGGCCCAAACTGGGAGTTTAGGTTTGGTTGAACTACCGGTTGGCTGTAACACCCCAAGGTCTGGGAACTTGAAGCGCTACGGGTTAGGACCGCACAATGGGTCCCGACCCTCAGAGTAGCAACAGCAAACGGATCTTACAACAAGGCACAGACGAATGAAAACCAAAACTTAATATAAAACCAAAGGTTCAAATAGAAGAAAACACAAAAGCTCCACAGCCGGGTCAAAACAAAAGGGAAACAACAAACGAAACAAAAATCCGGACCTGTCCTATAATGCACTGGAACCCCGGCTGACCACACCATCCGGATCACTCAGCAGCATCTTGAACCTGCGGAACATTTACAACGACGGTATAAACCGTTAGCTAACATTCTAGGTATAAGCAAGAGTGTAAAGGCACAAATACATATAAGGTACAGAAAACACATAGCATGCTCACACATCAACCGGTTATTATCTTTCATTAAGGTTATCCATTACTAATTCAACTTCTTTTGTCACACGAGAATCTCCCTAAACTCGCCTCTACTTCCGTCTACCAATAGGAATAGATTAGTACTATCCGTTACCTACGGGTCTGGGTTGCAAGAGCACATTCTAGTCTCCTGTAGAACTAAACAAGTGGTCACCGCCCGGTTATAATACACTTGGGTCAGTTAAGAGTAACAAAGGGTGAATCCTATTTTCAATTGTCCGTTATAACCATGATGACATCACAAACAAGCCAAAACAATCCAACTAATACGCGGAATGAAGCTAAGTAAGTCCAAGGGACTTACCTCACACGAAGGTAACACAAGAGATCAACTAACAACTCAGAAACACACAAGGAAGCTCAGTTTCCCTCAGGAAAGGAGTAAGGAAAGCCTGTACGAACAAGCAACACGAATCAGGAACGAAACGGTTGCTAGAAGTCTATGACTTCTAGTCTCAAAGATCTCTAAGAGATCAACACATGCTAAGGGCTCAACCTTAGTCTTACAACAACTCAAGGGAACAAGGAACAACCATAAGGAACGAGGAAGGGAAGGAAGGAAGCAACTCACCAAAGACGGGAGTTACTGCAGAGAAACCGCAGGGGCGGTTAGACAAATGCGCAGGAGCGGCTGAACAGAGGCGCAGGGGCGGCTCTGTGCAGGCGCAGGGGCGATTGTGACAGAGGCACAGGGACGGCTCTGTGCAGGTGTAGGGGTGGATCTTCGTCAGAAGCTACTGTCGGGCTTCTCTTCGACATATCTCGCAACAGGGGCAACCAAAGCTCGAACCTTTGGTTTCAACACGTCAAGACTCAACTCCAGAGAGTCTGAGAACAATAAAAGGTCAACAACGGAACACTCCACAAGAATCAAGGCTCATGCTTGATCCTTGGAGAAGAAGAAAAGAAAGGAACGCAAGAGAGAAACCAAAACAGAAGGAGAAGACATGTTGCACTGTAAGAACGTGAGGAAGAACCAGGAAGGAATAAACTTACACGTTCAGCGAAGTTGCAGGAAGCAAAGAACGGCTGCAGCTCTCTAGGGTTTGAAGGCGATAGCAAGGAACGGGAAAAAGGAGAGAAGGAAGAGAATATATAGGGAGGGCTGAAACGCTAGACGGAAAGGGCGTCTAGGGTTAGAAAGAAAACAAGGAAACCGGCCCATAAGATAGAATATCGGGTATTCTATCTATGGAAGAAAGATAAAACGACGGAAACAGATCGGCGCGATCTGTCGCACGATTCGCAGGGGCGGCTGGCCGCAGGGGCGGCCCTCTTCACCGCAGGGGCGGTGAAGGCAAAAACCTTGGATCTTACATTGGCGGTTTAGGTTTAGTATATTTTATTATTATTTAACAAAAACGACGGTTAACCGTCGGTTCGGGCAAAAAAAAGAGCCACTTTGCAACAACTCTTTTGGGCCTGTCAACGGCTATTTCAAATAGTCGTTAGTGTGCCCCACATTTCGAACGGCTACTAGCCCGTTGGAATGTGTTTTAATATATATTTTTTATTATTAAGATAAAGATTTAAAAAAAAACTCACCCCTTTCATATAAATACTCTACCCCTCTTCTATTTTATCTATCACCAACATTCTCAACTCTCTCTACATCCTTCTGAAAACGTAGACCCTTGCGGGTTCTGTTTATTTATCTATCCGACCTTTAGAAGATTTCGAGTGTCATTGTTGTCAACCTAGAGCTCTGATACCATATTGTAAAACCCCAAGTTTTGTAAACTCGAAGCGTTATGGGCTATGACCTCATAATGGGTCCCGACCCTCAAAGTAACAATGACACATCGGATCTTACAACAAGGTACATACATATGAAAACCAAAACTCAATATAAAACCAAAGGTTTAAACAAAAGGAAGCATAAAAAACTCGCGGCCGAGTTCAAAATAGAAAGGAAAGCAACAACATAAACATAAACCCGATCCCGTCCTATAATGTACGGGAACCCTGGCTGACCACACCATCCAGATCACTCACAACATCCTGAACCTGTGGAACATCTACAACATCATAATAAACTGTTAGCTAACATTCTAGATATCAAAAAGACAATAAAGGCACAAACACACATAAGGTAAAGTAAACATATAACATGCTCACGCTCAGCCTGTTATTATCTTTCATTAGGTTATCTAATTACTAATTCAACTTATGGTTGTTACAGGAGAGTCGCTAAAATCTCGCCTTTGTCCCCTTTCACCAACATGAATAGAACGTATGCATCCTTCTGTCACCTGTTGGACTGGTCGCGAGAACACCTCCCAGTTTTCCCATTTTAAACTGGACAAGTAGTAACCGTCCGGTTATAATACACTTGGGTCAATTAAGGTATAACAAGGTCAATCCTATTCCGTTATTAGTTATAACAAGATAACTAATAATCGAAACGATTGCTAGAAGTCTATAACTTCTAGTCTACATGATCTCTAAGAGATCTACACAAGCTAGGGTCTCAACCCCAGTCTTACAAAACACTCAGGGGGCAAAGAACATCTATAAGAACCAGGGAAGGGAACGAGGAAAACAAGGTTGGAAGCAACTCACAAGAACGGGAGTTACAATAGAAAAAACCGCAAGGGCGGCTCTGTGCAGGCGCGGGGGTGGATCCTCGAAAAAGGCGTATGTCAACTTTTCGACGACAGTAGAACCACAACAAGGGTCAAAGCTTGCTCTTCCAACACTCTCACACTTCACAACTCAACCAAGGGAGCTTGTGAACATCAAAGGATCATCAACGGAATGCTCCACAAGAATCAAGGATCAAACTTGACTCTTGGAGAAGAAGAAAAGAGGAAACGAAACGAAAACGAAATAGAAGGAAGCAAGGTGCAGCAACACTTGAACGTGATGAAGAACAAGGGAGGAAGAACTTACACGTTCAACAAGAACACGAGAAGAAGGGTTGTAGTAGTCGAGGGTTAAAGAAAGCGTAAGCAAGAAACGGGAAAAAAAGAAAAGACGGGAGGCTGGAAAGATAGATGGAAAGGACGTCTAGGATTAGGAAGAAGATAAGGAAGTCGGCCCATAAGATAGAAAATCGGATATTCTATTTATGGAAGGAAGATAAAACGAACGAAAACAGATCGGACGCGATCTGTAGCGAATCCCTAGGGGCGGATCGCTTGTGCCGCAGGGGCAACCCCTTGTCACCGCGGGGGCGGTGACAAGCATAGAAGGTCGTTGGGGTGGCCTTCTTCACCCTAGGGATGGTGAAGGCAAAACTAGGGTCTTACATTCTATGCAGTCTCGTCCTTTGAATGAGCCTTCAAGGGACCATAAAGGGAGTACTTCTAACTCTACCTTAAGATCTAGAGATATTGTTTGTTTTAAATGTAAAGGTAGAGGTCATTACGTGCGCGATTGTCCTAATAAAGGAGTTTTATTTCTAAATCACCAAGGACAATATGAAAGTGAGGAAGAAAATGAGCATGATCATACCCACATTAATGCATTACATGAGCATGAGCATGATAATCATAGTGATACTGATTGTGAATATATGAGCATGGTGACAATGCTTACGTCTTGGGGCTTCCAGCTGATTATGGTGTAAGTCCCATCTTGAACGTTGGTGACTTAAGTCCTTACGAGTTTAGAGATGAATATGACGATGATTCGAGGACGAATCCTTCTCAAGAAGAGGAGTCTGATATGGGACCATCTCCAATACAAGGACCAGTTACACGCTCAAAGGCTAAGGCATTGAAGGACAAATCAACAACCCCTTCACGTTCTTCGGATTCAATCATGGATGGAGCAATCATAAGGTCAAGAATAAAGGCGATTCAAGATGAAGTTACGAACATACTCACGCCATGTACGCTCAAGAAAACTCTCCTTACTCTCAAGAGTTCCTTGGTGACATTACTGACTGTTATAGAAGAGCCAAGCCATGAACAAGAAGATCCACCAAGAAAATAAGAAGGATAAGAGCAAGGAAGAGCCTCAAAGAGGAAAAATGAACCTAATAAATCGGCCGATTTTCCTACAGGAAATTCGATCGATTTTCTGATCCGATTTTTCTTAATTGAGACGAGTTTTTGCAAGATCCGACTATGATCTTCTATCTTTGGAAATTATCGTTTAGTGATACCTTAAAGCTCACAGACTATCTTAAGGGATTATTAGTTTAGATTTTATCTTTATAGTTTTTATATTTTATATATATTAAAGATATCTTTGCAAGATTATCTTTTTTTTTTAAATGTTAATTGTATTGAGAAAGGCAAGGATATGAAGATTACACAACTTACATAATCAGGGAGCATTTCAAGGGAGCAAAGACAATGATCAAAACCCAAGGAACCAAAAAACACAATGGTGAGAGAGGAGGGGAGGGACCATGAGGATCAAGTGCAAGATTATCTTTAAGTATATCTTTCCTAGTTTTCTTAGTTAATCTTTCTTATAAATAGCCTTAGTGGGGGAGATTGTTTGGTAGATTAGATTTGATACTTTTCACAGATTTTTGAGACTTACAGCTTCGCTTACGGAGTTTGTATTTTATTCATTAATCATTCAATCAAAAAGAGAGATTTTGGTTGAATTGTTGTGAAGTCCTTGTTAGATTGTGCTTGTGTGTGTTAATCTTATTGAAGGTTAGTGCTCCTGGCCAATTCTAGTTTCTCATTGTGCTTGTCTTACTTTGAATACTTGTGTAAGGTTAAAGAAGTGCGAGTTAAGGTAATCTTCTCGTTTAAGGGTTTTGACACATCATTGGTCAAGGTTCTTTTGCAGAACTATCTTAGTTTATATATTCCTATATCTTTCATTTATAATTCCATATTCATCTTCTTATCTTTCCATATCATTCACTAATCCGTTTTCTGAGTTTCAAAGAAAATCGACCTATTCTTGAATAAAATCGACCGATTTTCTCTATGGAACAACCCGATTTTTATCCCAATGAAGAACTTTCAATCTAGATCGGGAACTGCGGCTTATCCCCGCATCGGTTTCTCGTATGGTTTTTTTGTTGAGTTTCTGGTATAGTTTCCAGTTGAGTTTCTGGTATGGTTTCTAGTTGAGTTTTTGGTATGGTTTTTGGTATGAGTTTATGGCATGAGTTTCTAGTATGAGTCTGATATGGTTTCTGGTATGAGTTTGATATGGATTTCTAGTAAGATTTGTTGATTTGTTTCTGGTATGAGTTTCTAGTATGGTTTTTAGTATGAGTTTCCGGTATCGTTTTTTGTTGAGTTTCTGATATGAGTTTCTAGTATGGTTTCTGATTAGTTTTTGGTATGATTCTGGTATGAGTTTCTGATATGAGTTTGGTATGGTTTCTGATATGTTTTCTAGTGTGATTTCTTTTATGATTTTGTGGTATGAGTTTCTAGTATGAGTCTTGTATGAGTTTCTGGTATGAGTAGAGGTGTCAAACGGGCGGGTCGGCCGAGTTCGGGTCGGGTCAATTTTGTTTCGGGTCACTTTGAGCCGGGTCAAAATTGTCTATAATGTCATGTCGGGTTTATTCGGGTCGGGTCGGGTTAAGTCGGGTGCCCTTGCACAGCTAATAATCGGGTTCTCGGGCAATCTTGGGTTGTTTTAATCGGTTATCGGGCTAATTCGGGTCGGGCTCAGATCGGGTCGGGATCATTTGTACAATTGAAATTCGGGTTCACGGTCTATATCGGGTCGGGTCACTTCAATTATCGGGTTATTCCGGGTCAGTCTAGTTTATGTATTGGGTAAATCCGGGTTGAATTACTTTGGGTATAATCAAGTTCGATTGTTTTCGGGTCTACAATTTTTGGATTTGATTGTTTTTAAGTTGGACTAATTTTTTGTGGTAAACCGATTCCGACAAGTTCAAACTTATTATGTTTTTTTTCTTCATATTTATAGGTTGGTCTCCTTTGTTAAGACAATTTGACGTATTCATATTTCAAATAAAAAAAGCACAATAGTCGGGTCGATTAACCTATAATTTTTTTACCATGAGAGTTAAAAATGTAGGTCCGATTCTGAGCATATGGAGATGAACACGGGATTAAAAATAAAACAAATAAGGTGTTGTTGGTCTAGTGGTTCGAGTTTCACTTTTGGTGTAAGAGGTCTTGAGTTTGAATCTTAGGATTCTTTTATATGTTTTAGCAATTGGTACTAAAGGTATTCTTTGTATTTTAAAATTTCAACATTAATTATTGTTTATCAAAGTTAGCGAGAAATTAATAAGAAAGTTGTTTAGTTTAGTGGTTTGGTAGTTTCTTTGGTTGCAAGAGGTTCGAAGTTCGATTCTTAGAGTGTCCCTGACCAAACTTATTTTAATATTTTTTTAATTTTCAACAAAGCCGCATTTACAAATTGCGGGTTTTCTCCAAAACCGAACCTAAGAAATAGTTTTTGTTTTTTAATTATTATGGAAAAAATCACAATTATGTCTTAGTTATAACTTCAATAAAAAAATACAATTATTATGGTGCTTTGATGTATTTATAATTTAAAGTGATTTTACAAGTTAATTTCATGTTCTTGAGGCTATTTTTTTTTCAAAAAAGGGTCTTCACAATTTTGATGTAATTAATAATTTTTATTTAATTTTAAAATTATAATTCTAAATTAATATTTAAAATTAATAATTAATTTAAACAATACCTCCATAATTAATTGACCGGTCGGTATTTCGAGAAAGTCAATTTATAAAAGCGATGATATTTTACAAAAGCGATGATATTTTACAAAAGCACTTTGTTGGTTGTATCTTATAAGTAATTAGTATGCTTAAAATCCCGATCAAAAAAATTAGTATGCTTATATTTTTTTGTTAATTATAAAGATATAATTAAAAAAATTAATTTAGAAAATTTAGAAAATAAGTTTAAAAGGTAATTGATAAAAATTATAAATATATTTTTAAATAAATGTTTGATGTATATATTGTGATTTGTGTAATATTATGATATGTCTTAGGTAAAATCGTATATGATCACTAACTATTTTTTTCATCTTTGTTCATTCGCTAGCAATTGTATTATATCATGAAATAATAGAAATTCAAAGTATGAGAATTTATATTATGAACAATAACATGATAGTACTATAGTTTGTATGTACATACAAAGTCAAATATGGCTAACATCATCATAGTTACTTTGTATATATAAAAACACAATTAATTCACGACTATATTATAAATTTACGATTAAAGTGTATGATTATTAATTTCTTATGCTTTTTCATGCGTAAAGTTATAAACAATTTAACTAATATTTATTTAAAATAAATTATGCATCATACTAATATAATATTACAATACTAATTTACATTGAACTCAACAACAAATTTTTAAAGAGAAATTTGTACTATGTCACTTGCATTAAGTTATACTCGACCTGTATGTATGACTCATTATATTATGTTAAACAACTTTAAGTCGTATTAATTTTAATATATATTTTACACTCAATTTAACTACAATTGAAAAAAAAACATAAACCATAACAAAATCGATACATAGTCTTATATATGACTCAACCACTAACTATTAATTAGTATCTATATACCTATATGCTAATGCATAATATCAAAGCAAAAACTCTTAATAGTTAACAATAACGCCATGTGTCAACTTTTTATTCATTTCACCACGTGTTATTTTTATACGCATTCTTATTTTTACAATTTTTAATTAAAAATATGTGAACTAACTATCTATTTTTAAATACATTCTATATACATTTTAACAAACTATTCTATTATCTTTTATTTTCCTAATTAAATTTTCATCTAACACACTTTATATTTATAATATATAAAATTTATTTTATACTCCCTCCGTTCACAAACAATTGTTGTTTTACCTCTACACTTTTGTTAAAGAATAATTGTCATTTTAGCTATTTTGACATTTACTTTACACATTTACCCTTTTAATCATTAGTAGTTTGTTAGTTGTAATTTTCAAAAAAATAAAAAGTAAACGAATGATGAGGGGTAAATTGGTATATTTTTAATAAGTGTGCAAAATGGTAAAACGACAATTATTTGTGAACGGAGAGAATAATTAGATACATATAATAGTATATAATCACTGAATCATTCATTTTTCTATAAATTTTTATATTTGTTAGCATTATAAATAAAAATCAAGATTATTACTATACATATTTGTACAAAATTATAATTTCTTATCTATTTTTAAGTTAAATTTCAATTAAATTGCATATGTGCATAACCCATGTATTAGTTTGTATTAAAGTAAAAGATCTAAATGTCACGTGTGAACTATGTTGATTATAATTTTATCAATTTATTTTTCTATTTATTCTAGTTTTATAATTTATAATTTGTTTATTTAATAATAAATAGTAACAAAAAATCGATTGTATTTTATTTATTTATATAAATATATTTGATTCACATTATTTTGTATTTTTGAAATTATTTTATTTCATCAAATTTCTGAATAAAAACTTTATATTTTATCAGATAACATTAATATCCTCAAAATTAAAGTAATTAAATAAAATTTTTTAAAAAAGTAAATAAAAGGTGAGGATAGAGGTCCCACTTTAGTTTTAAAAATGAAACTATAGAAAGTTGACGCTAGGTTTCGAACACAACCAAGATGAAATACAATGTTCACATGCACATTCAACCACTGAGCTACTCGGGTTTTATGTTCATAATTTTTAAAAGTAAAAATATATTATATAATGAAAAATTGAATGGAGGTCCCTCTAAATTCGAGGCCTTGGTTATCATATATGTCATTCTGCTTGAGCCAACTTACTACTAGTTCTTGGAATAATTCGGGCTAGTTATTTTAGGTCGGGTCATTACGGGTTCACAGGTCATGCCGGATCAACGGCTTTCGGGTTTCGGGCATTTTGGGTCGGGTTATTTCGGGAATCGGATCATTTCGGGTCGGGTGCTTTCGGTTTCGGGCGTTGTCGGGCTGGTTCATTCGGGTATAATCGGGTTACGGTCACTTTCGGGTTTGAGCTATTTTTGGTTTCGGGTTCAATCGGTTAACATCGGGTCGGTCTCATATGCGTAATTTTTTTCCTTTTAACGGGTGTCGGTCGGGTTCGGGTCGGGCGGATCGGGCGGGTTTCACGGGTCGGGTCAGATTTTGACAGCTCTAGGTATGAGTCTGGTGTGCCAAGTTTGGAGGTGACGCCGACGTTGGAGATATTAATGGCGACATGGACGGTGCGGGTGAATCCAAACTTCTTGAAATGGATAATGGAGCGGGAGTCGGAGGTGATTTGGATCATCTTGATCTTAGTCGTCGAGGATGCTATAAAAAGGAAGGTTGTGAGCATTAGGATTTGGATCTTCGCCATTTTTAAGTGTTGGTGGATTTGTGTTACGCTAAGATTGTGATGCGCAAATCGGTTTTAAATTTATAACTCGAACTAAATCCTAAACTACCTAGCGAAACCCGCAGTGTACGGGTCGTTTTGTAGAAAGGAAAGTATTCCGAGGTCGAACACAAGGACTGAGGTGAAACTAAGTCATTCAATGATCGAAGATAGTGTGAATCTAGACTAAGATAAGATGAGAAATAAAGAAAATGGAAGACACAATGTTTTTGGAGGGTTTTGGGTGATCAAACAAAGATCACAAATATGTGAACACAATCAAGCAACGCAAACACACAAAAACACGAAAGATAGGGGGATGGAAGTAGCAAGCGGATTCTAGAGTTTGGAAGTCCGGTTATGGCGTAGACTCAAGCTATCTAATTGTTCCTTGGATTTACTATGATATGTTGGGATTAAGCGTTTCTAGATTGGGATCAATTACCGGGTAGGTCTCATGGTCCACTAGTCCATTCCTAAGGTCTCATTACCGGGTAAGTCTCTAAGAACCTAAGGATAGGAATTCTACACAAACCGGATTGTTACCTAGAGATCTAACCTATCCTTACCGGGTAAGTCTCGGAAAGGGAAGTTCTAAGCAACTATCCTAGCACACTTAGTCCAATGGCGGCTTGTGAGGCTCACCACTACCTAAGGTTTGTCATCTTTTAAACCTAAGAGTAAGAATCACCGGGTAAGTCTCTTCTAAACCCTTAGTTGCTAACACTAGGTCTCCCTAGGATAGAATTAGCTCAACAAACACTAGGATTTCAAGAACACAAGTCATCCAAGGGTAAAAATCTAAGTTCATCCTATCATGGTCTTAGCCATAGCCCTTCTTTCCTTACTCTAGAATCGCAATCTATCTAGCCAACAACATTCATTTCAAGATCAATCTCCACAAATAAAGCATGCTTGCAAGTCATGGTCAAATGATGAAGAACAATCCAAAGAAAAGACATTAAAAGCATAGAATAGAAATTACCAAATTCTTACAAGGCTCCAAGAGCTAATGCAACTTGACAACAATGAAAGCTTCACTCGAATCCACTCTAATCTCACTCTAAAACGATAATCTATACTAATCTCTTCCAAAAACACCCCTAATGGGTGCTTGGAAGAGAGGCAACAATGGCCAAATGTTTTGGGGAAGAAAGGTAGGTCAAAAGAGAGGAGAAGGATCCCCAATTACAGCCTGCAAAATCCTTTAAATACCCACTAGGATGCAAGAGCAATGGAAGAGATCGTGGCCAGCTGTCGATGTGGTCCTGGCAAGAACCACGGGCAAGTCCACGGCCGTGGTCTTGGTCCAGACCGTGCTTCTAGGCTCGTTAAGCCATGATTTGGTGCATGGCTTGTGTTGGCAAGGTTCCATGAGTCCTCCTTAGCCCTTAGCTTGCATTCCAATGAGTCCGGAAGTGTGTCATCTCGAGGAATGCTCCTCGGATGTATCGATTAGGCTCTTAAATCTCCCAAAATACCTACAAAGCAAGCAAAAGTCCGAGTAGACGTCTATCTCGACAAAATACGTGATTTGAGTGCAAGCGCCGTGAACTAATGCTAAACCATGCATGAATGAGCGGGAAATCTATCTAAATGAGTGTCTAAATCTAGATCATAAATCGTGTTATCAATTTGTGTAGGAGGAAAAGAGAGGGGAGATAGAGCGAAAGAGGAGGAAGCAGGTGAAAGAATTTCAAGCGTCGGTGGATTTGTGCAGGATGAAAAGAGAGTGGAGATAGAACGAAAGAGGAGGAAAGAGATGTGTTTTGTTTTATCTGGTCTATAGAATGTAGGGAGGTTTCAGTGGGCGCCATAAAAAGTGAGTGAGAAGAGTTTTAAACTAAAAATATGTTTATGATATGTATACTATTAGTAAATATGAAAAAAAAAAAAAACATACTTAGCAAATTTAGCCAAATAATTATATTAATGTTCAACTTCATTTGCTTAATCTTAAGGTATTGGTATTTTATGTTTGGCTAGATGTCAATTCCTTACCTAACAAGCCACTAAATTAGACTTTATAAATTCAAATCCTAAGTAGCGTGGCTCTTCCTGCCCCACTTTCGGCGTAGATGCGGACACGAACGTTGTACGTCATTTAAATTATTTTATTAGCACTCTTATTCTGATAAATTACACCAACGTTGCTGAGGATTTAGAAATATTAATCAAATGCTATTATTCTATAATATGATCAAAGGATTATAAAGCTTTGAAAATGTCATATTTATATAAGTATTAAGATTTCACAGTTTCATCCAATATATCTTAATATTAAATTTCAATGTTCCATTTCTTTTCTTTTTTGTTTGAATTGCATATAATGGCAAAACTACATTAAATTCTAAATTAGAAAACATATTATTTAAAAAAAAAGTATTCACAACCTTTTGAAGGTATATTTTTAATTTTTATAGTGAATTTTGTTTTTAAAAAAAATCATTTATAAAACCCAACTTTGTTTGAGAAAGGACTAGACAAAGTGCTAAAGTACAATTTAAAAAAATAATAAAATAGTATGTGTACATATTAATTAACACTTTAAAGATAGATAGTTTGTGTAAAATGTTGAATTAAGAGTGCCTTTATTATAGAAGTGATAAATACGAATCAATTGAGAAAATTCATCATAGTTGTTTAAATAAAAGTATGAGCTTGGCATCTCTATGAATTTCCAGGAAGTTTCGTATATTAAATGTACTAAAATGACGGGACAAGTCTTCTTTAATAATGTGCTTTACCGACAACTACTTTACCATGTAAACTAGGAGTATACCTGTGCTACGCACGGCTACTCCTAAAAAGTAATTAATAAAAATAAAATTTATAAGTTTTAAATATATATTAATTTTTTTATATAGGTTGAAATTTGTAATAAACATTTAATAGGAATAAAAAAATTTTAATTAAATATAAATTATGATCTTATATATAGATTAATTTTTAATTATAAATATTTTCATGGTTTAAACCATGTATTTAATGTGAAAGAGTATGGTTATATTACACTAATTGAGATAAAATTTATTGCAAGAGTTTTAATTTTACATAGGATAAAATTTAAATAACATGGAATAGGAAGGGATTTGCTTGTTAATACATTAAATGAACAAAGCTTATTGCAAAAAATCACAATCTTACAAATAATGATGTCATCAACGTTGTAAAATATTCATCATTCCTAAGACCATCTTCATCAATAAGTCTTGAAGGCGAGGTAGTGAACAATTTTTCTAAAAAAAAATTTACAAATTTTTATAACCTTCTTTTTAGTTTTTCAATGGGCCTTCATTTCAGGTCTTAACTCATTTTTCTCATCCACCCTTTTATGTTCTCATACCATATTATATATATACCCCTACTAACTTTTAATATTACAATTGTTTTAACTATATTTTTAACCAAACATCTTGAATGTTACAATCTGACAGAGAGAAGACAGAAAAAAGAGAGAGAGATATTGCACGAGTTTGTTGTGAATGAATGACTTGTTATTATGTGTATTGTATGCTAGGTATTTAGGCAGGAATACATTCCTAGTTTGGCAAAAGCTTATTTTGTTGCATTGAAGGAATAGGCTTGGTGAGAACATCAGCTAATTGGTCAATCCAACGTGGATCTTTGGAAGCTTCGGTATAGGTGGTAGGTTCAACAAAAGAAGTTAATGAAGCTAGAAAGACAATATGATTATTAGGTAAAGAAAGGGTTTGAAAATTACCTGGTGATTGAGAGCAGGAGTTGTATGTGCAAATGAAGTCTAATAGGTATCATGGTTGTTTAGTGAGACGACGACAACGTCTAGGAAGAGGTAAATCATGATTAAGATTCGAAGAAGAAGTAGGGGATAAAGGAGGTAAAGATGGAGAAAGGAAAGGCTCGGGAGAGAGTAAAGGAAAGAAAGATGATTCATGATTTGAAGAAGAATAAGAAGTTCATGAAGGTAAAAATATAGTAGAGTCTAGCTTAGAAATAGTTGATAAAGTGGGAAGCATGGGAGCCTGGGTATGAGATATATGATGAAAAGGGAGGCATTGTTCATGAAAAGTAACATCACGTGATATCATGACAACTCTGGATTGCAAAGTGAGAACCTTATAGCCTTTTGTACCATAAGGATATCCAATGAATATATATATATAGCACGTGGATCGAGCTTGTCTTTATGATGGGGTTTAGGAGTGTGAACAAAACATAGACAACCAAATACCCGTAGGTGATGATAAGATTGTTTCTTGTCAAAGAGGACTTCATAGGGGGTTTTGTGTTGTAGAATGGGGGTAGGCCTCCCATTAATAATATAGGTGGCAGTTAATATACATTCTCCCTAGTAAGAGGGTGGAAGTTTGGATTGAAAGAAGAGGGATCTAGCTACCTTTAAGACGTGTCGATGCTTGCGCTCCACTACTCCATTTTGTTGTGGAGTGTATATGCATGTAGTCTGATGGATAATACAGGGCAACTTATTTGCTAAGAAACTCAAGGGCATTATCTGTACGAATAGTTTTGATGGAAGTATGGGATTGATTTTGGATCATAGTGGCAAAAGATTTGAGAAAGGAAAGAAAGTTGGATTTATTGGCAATGAGGAATGTCCACGTGCACCTTGAATAATCATCAACTATGGTCAAAAAATATGAGAAACCATTATGTGTTTGATTCTTATAAGGTCCCCATGTATCAATGTGGACTAGATCAAATATATGAGATGATCTAGTGGAGGAGGAAGGGAAAGGTTGCCTATCCCAACGAGCTTGAGGATAAATGGTACAAATGGAATGTGCCTGAGATGCTTTGAAATCATCATGAATAAATTGTATTTGATCAAATGGTAACTGACCTAAACAACAATTCCACAAATCAATGGAAAGAGTAACAAGTTTATCACATGATTCAAGATTATCATTGTGTGTATTATTACAAAGCTTGGTATGAAAAGAAGAGTCGACAAAAGGATTCTTGTCAACAACATACAACCCCTTAAATGCTCGACCAATCACCACATGTTTCTTCATCAAATGATCCTGAAGCACACAAGCATGAGGGGTAAATAAAACGTGAGATAGTAGATCATTGGATAGTCGATGAATGGAAATAAGATTGAAATGAAAATCAGGGACATGAAGAACATTGGTCAAGGTAATATGATCATTAAGAGAAATAGTGCCATAATGAGTAAGATGAGCTTTCTTACCATTTGGCATGGTGA
Organism: Fagopyrum esculentum; assembly: GCA_033239045.1. NCBI lineage: Eukaryota > Viridiplantae > Streptophyta > Magnoliopsida > Caryophyllales > Polygonaceae > Fagopyrum > Fagopyrum esculentum. The sequence continues at coordinate 12,076,843 of BSUD01000002.1, read as the reverse complement.
TAAAAGAGGTTTGAGTAACACGAGTATAGAAATTGAATAGGCTAAGATTTGGTGTGATATGGTCAATGGCTCCACTATTCAAGATCCATTTGGAATTGAGATTAAAAGACAAGAAACATGAATGCTTACCTACAAGAAGTGTTGTTTTGTCATTGAGAGTCATATTATCTTGATCCTCCTTCTTGCTTAACATTGCAAAAATTCCAAACATCTGCTCGGGAGTGAATGAACTATGAATGGAGGGAGTAGCAAGTTTGTGACCAGGAGGATAACCAACAATCTTCCAACATTTAGTAGTGTCATGACCAGCAATTTTACAATGAGAGCACCAAGGAAGCCTTGGGATTGGAGAAGTTGGATATCCAATTAATTTCCAACATTTGTCTGCATAATTACCTTTCACTTTATAGTGATCACAATAGGGACGATTGGAGGAGGAGTTTGTCTTAAAATCCGGTGTAGACTGTCCTCGAGCAACTAGTTTATGATAATTGGATCGATGCTGAGAATATAAAGCTGATACACTATCATCAATGACAGAAGTATGAGAAATCGTTCTCTGATTCTCTTCTTGAAGTACAAGTTTGTATACTTCATTAATTGTGGGCTAGGATGCATCATAAGTATGTGAGAACAAACCATAGAGAAAGATTCGTTGAGATCAACAAGAAATTGAATAACCTGTTGATCACGAATCATAGCAAGAGAAATCTCATTTGAGCCACAATTACCGATTAAATGTGTCATAGCAAGAGAATAGACCTGTACAAAACCGGGCCGGCCCGTTCAGCCCGCCCGTCCGCCCGGGAAAAAACATGGGTATGGGCAGCAAGTTTGGCCCGTTCGGGCCTGGCCCGGCCCGGTCCGCATTTTGATGGGACGGGTACGGGTAAACATTTTGGCCTGCGGGCTAACCCGGCCCGACCCGTATATAGTTTTATACATATTATATTTTTATATATATGTGTATATAATTTTTGTTATATTGAGTGTTACATATTCTGATTATTCATGCAATTTGTTTGGAGTATTTTGACGAGTTATATTTGTTTGTAACACAATATTGTAGTACTAACTTGATTATAATGATACTTAGTGTTTTTTAGGTGTTTCGACTTGTTCATTTTTGTGTGTTGATTGTTATTGAACTTGTTGGTAGTGCACTATGCAACTATAATTTGATTGAAATTGGTGTTAAATTCATTATATTACATTTTTTGAATGATAAAATCCGGGAGAAAACACGCAAGCAAGTACACACGGGCCATCCGGGCCGGCCCGGTAGCCCGCCCGCTTTTTACATGGGTGGACATGGGTAGCGTTTGTGGCCCGGACAAGCCGGGCCGGAATGGCCCGGCCCGCACCTTACGGGTAGAATTTTAGGTGTGGCCCGGCCCGAGCCCGAATTTGTACAGGTCTACAAGAGAATAATCGTCCCGGACCTTTTTCATAGTAGTGAAATAAGCTGTAACCGATTGGTTACCTTGCGACATGATGTTGCGTTCTTTCTGAATCTGGTATAAGCTGGTTCGATTTGATCTTCCAAAGCTAGTTTCCAACTCAATCCAGATCTATGCAGTAGTATGACAAAATATAACTGATTCTCTGATATCCTTTTCCATGGAGTGTAATAGCCAAGAAATAAGCATGATATTGCAATGGTACCACTTCGCCTGCATTTTTGGATCGGATAAAGGACGAGAACAGTCACCATGGACGAATCCGAGTTTGTTCTTCGCAGATAAGGAAACCTCGGCAGAACGTTTCCAGTGCAAGTAATTGGAGCTTGTAAGAAGTGTGGTGAAAAAGTGAAGTGATGGCGCGTCGGAATGGTGTAGTTGAATCTGCTGAAGCAGATAATTATTGTTGTTGATGTCTGGGGATGGAGGATCGATTTCATCATCACTGGGAGGAGATGAAGTCATGGTGAGGGTTCAGGATCTATGAAATCCCTTTGATACCATGTTACAATCTGATAGAGAGAAGACAAAGAAAAGAGAGAGAGAGAGAGAGAGAGAGAGAGGGGGGGGGGGATATTGTACGAGTTTATTGTGAATGAATGACTTGTTATTATGTGTATCGTATGCTATGTATTTATACAATGTGACTCAACCTATGTAACTGAATATGTTACACCAACATTGAACGAAAACATAATCATAGTTGAAGGGACATGAACAAATACCTTGAAAATGAACTGAACAAAACCCTAGATCGGTGTCGAAACTTGAACGTGGGTGTCAACATGCTCAGACGGTCCGATGCCTTAGACTATTCCACCGACCGAGACCCACACCTTGTACTCCAATAAGGTCTAGACAAACTAGAGTAATAACACTTGTAAGATAACTCATAAATCTTTGAAGAGTGACAGATATGGATGTTGAACAGAAAATGATGAGTGTAGCCTTTGACTCGATTTTTGTAAAAAAGATAAAGACGATATGTATATGTCACGTGAACAACAAATGGAGGGTATTTACCATTCTTAAAAACATCCATAATTCTATTTTTACTAAACACATTATTCATTCATCCACAATTTTTTTTTCCTGAAAATTAAAATCTAAATAAATATACTCGAAAATAACAATCACTAACCACACCTACAAATCTAATATTACTAAACACCCTTAGTGTGTGCACAAACCCACATCTTATGTGTGTATATACATATATATATATATATATATATATATATATATATATATATATATATATATATATATAATATGATAAGAGGTCTTATCATGTAATCATGAGAACATATCTTATTGTTTAATATATTATTAGTAGTTATTATTAGTTTTGTTACGAATGTGTCATATCGTCTAATGTATTATTTGTAGCTATTGTTGGTTGAATGGATTATTCGTAGTTATTATTATTCGTAGTTGTTATTAATTATGATATCTCCCCTAAATCTCGACCCTTAATACTCACCATCCGACGGTCTGAGATTGTTCTCATGATACACAATAAGATTGTTCTCATGTGAACCGCGCCCTATATATATATATTGGTTAGATATATCATAAACATATTTTTATTTTGTTTTTTCTCTGTATATAAAAAATATTTTGATTAGTGAAAGTTGTAATTATTCGTTGTGTTTGATGAAAAATCGGACAAACATTGGTTGTTATTTATAGGAGAGAAAAAATGGAAATATAATTTTGAACAATTTTTTTCTTTTTATAATTAAAGTTGTTACTAAATCTTATTTTAATTAAGAACATCATATACATGATTTTTGTTGTTATAAAGTTCAATTTAAAAAATAATGTTTTAAAATAAAAATAACTTTGTTATAATTAAGGGTTGAAATAAAATTACGTAAAGTTTTTATGGAAATTTTTGATCAAATCTATTATTTAGAAATGCTTTTATAAACAAAAAAGGCACTTCAATACAAACTAACTTTTTTAGAACTAAAATTCGAAAAACCCTAATTCATGACGGTGGAAAAGGCGACTTTCGAGGCGATCATCCCCCTCCACTTGCCGACCCCGATCCCAAGAATTCCTTGCCTGTTCCACCTATAGCCAATGGAGTAAGTTCAGTTGAAGCAGTTGCGACAAACTAGACCAAAGCACTGGTTACCTAGGAAGATGGTAACCCTAAACAGATTCCCTCCTGGAGTGAAATGCTCTTTGGTGATGAGGCTTGAAAACACATGTCAATCTTACCGGATAATATGGTGGAAACAAGGAAAATTAGCATTGAATACCCCAAAGGGCAAGATGCAACCCCGGTCATAAATGTTGCACCGGATATTGTTCAAGTATTAAATGCCCCTTGGAGGAATTCAATTGTGATTAAGATGCTAGGTCGGATGGTCTCTTTTACAGCCCTGGAAAGAAATCTCAGACAAATCTGGAAAACGACGGGAGGTTGGTCCATCATCGACTTACCAAACGAGTTTTTCCTCGTTCGTTTCGAAAAGGAAATGGATATGTTGGATGTCCTCACGAATGGACCCTGGAAACTGTATGGGCACTATCTCATGATGCAACGTGGAGACGAATCTTTTGATCCGCACTCATCCGTACTCTCTTCGACGGGGGTTTGGGTTCGTATCTCCGGTCTCCCGTTTGCAATGTACAACATCAGTGTCCTGCGAGCCATTGCTTCGGCCATTGACTCCCCTCTCCGTATTGATGCGAACACTTTGGGGCTTGCAAGAGGAAGGTATGCGAGAGTCTGTGTAACTGTCGATCTTACGAGACCCCTCAAAGGAGATGTAATCTTGAATGGCAAGAGGCTTCTACTCGAATATGAGAATCTCCACACAATTTGCTTTTGCTGTGGTTGTTATGGCCACACACAGGATGCATGCGTATATTCGGAGGCCCGAGATAGGTCAGTTGCCCCCATAATAGAGAAGATTGCGGAAGCTGAAAATATTGAACCCTCACCAGTAGTGGAGATGGAGGAAGCAGTGCAGGTGCCTGTTAGAGAAAATGTAGATGAAGGTCATGGCCCATGGATGATCGTACCCCGGAGAAAGCAACGTCCAGTAGTAATTTATGTTCATGAGCAGAAGAAACAAACTTTGGCCTATGCATGCAAAGAAGGACAAATACAAGTCAAGAATGAGAAACACACTCTTGGTGACAAAAATCAGAGAAAAGGGAAACAGGTGGTCCAGGAAAATCAGAGAACAGCTGTAGAAGAAGAAACGAATAATGCGAATGGGAAAAGAGTCCGATCTAGTGGTCCCCATCGGGATGTTCTAGTAGGACCTAACCTACAGCGTAAAGGGGGACAAAGTAGTGGCAGAATGCAAGGAATGAACTCACCCCAAACCGCCAGTGGTACATCAGGATGTCAGCAGGTGAAGATTTTACATACAGCTATCCGAAACAATGTCACTTTTGAAGTCAAGGGTACGACTCCTATAAGGAAAACGAATGATGCGCACACAAAGACGATGGAGGTATCACAAGATACAAACCCAGAGGGGGGGTCAAGCTCCCAAATCTCCCTATTTCCTGACTTTCAAGTTTGAGAAATGTAGGGGAGATGCTCTATCCAAATTTTTATGATGATAGGGATTTTATGGAATTGTTTCGGTACTATCAAACGTAGTTTCCTAAGATCAATGAGATACATGATGAGAAAACATAAGCCGAATTTCTTGGCTCTCTTTGAGACACACAGTGCAGGTGATGTTGTTGAGAGTATATGCGAAAAGATGGGTTTTGACTCATGGGATAGAATGGAGGCGGTAGGACAAAGTGGTGGTATTTGACTTTTGTGGAACTATACTAGTTGTCCTATCACAGTACTTACAAAGAATAAACAATACATTCATGCAATGGTAGGGCTTGACGAGTCTGCCTTCACGTTGATAGTTACATATATCTCACCAGACCCAAGGAGGAGAGATGGGGTATGGGAGGATCTTGCAAGGATTATCAGAAACTCAACTCTACCGGTGATTATTGGGGGTGACATGAATCTCATTAAATGTTCAGAAGAGAGCATGGGTGGAGCAAACCGACTCTCGGTTGTCAGTGGAGTTTGGTTAGTGGATTAACGATTCTAATTTAATTGATATCGGCTATGTGGGATCTCCCTACACGTGGGCTCGGGGCACTTCAACGCACACTCGAATCACAAAAAGACTTGATAGGGTTCTTATGTCCCCCCTTGGCATGTTGAAATGGCCAAAAGCAAATGTGATTCACGTTCCCCGTCTATCATCAGATCATAACCCACTGCTCCTCAGGTTGGATAGAGGTTGCACTGGTGATCCGAAAAGACGCCCCTTTAGGTTCCAAGCGACATGGCTCACACTTCCTGACTTCCAGACTATTATTGCGAATGCATGGGAAAATTTATCTTCCCTTCCTGACTCACTTAGGAAGCTTCAGCGTTTCCTAATAATTTGGAATCGAAAGACGATTGGTAATATTCAACAACGTAAAGAGGCCTTTATTCGCAAATTAGAGGAGATTAACGATGATCTCGCAAATGGCCCGTCCGATAGTCTTCTGAGTTTGGAGAGAGAAACAGCTGGTGAACTGGATAAAGCTCTTGAGTAGGAGGAACTGTTGTGGTGTCAGAAGTCGAGACAACAATGGCTTTTGAGCGGAGAAAGAACCACTTCTTTTTTTCACCTCTCTACTATCATTCGAAGGAACAGAAATAGGATTGAGGCTCTTAAAATGGAGACAAGTGAGTGGTGTTTGGAGCAAGGGATTCTTGAACAACATGCCCGAAATTTCTTCAAAGACCTTTACGGGCCTGAAAATCTACCGCCTCTTCCTAATCTCCATGGTGGGGGGTTCCCAGTGTTGACAAAGGAACATATTTCAGCCCTGGAACGGCGTTTCACTGATCTCAATGTTGAACAGGCGGTGAGAGATATGGGGGCCTTAAAGGCTCCGGGCCCGGACGGTTTTCAGCCCATTTTTTACCAGAAAATGTGGCTCACCGTGGGACAATCCGTGCGCCGTTTCATTCATGATTTCTTAGAGACAAGGAGTCTGCCAAATTCGGTGAATGATACCCTTCTGGTACTGATTGGAAAGATTGTAAACCCTGAATTAATTCAGCAATTCCGACCTATCAGTCTTTGTAATGTCGCATATAATGCCATTACTAAGATGTTTACAAACCGCCTTAAACCGGTGATGAGCTTTCTTGTGAGTCCAATGCAAGCCAGTTTTATTCCGGGGAGACTGATTTCAGACAATATCGTCATTGCCCAAGAAGCCATTCACTCAGTGAAACGGAAGAAAGGAAAAAAAGGATGGATGATCATGAAGCTAGACCTTGCAAAGGCTTATGACAGACTCCGTTGGGAGTTCATAGTGGATACTCTCCGAGATGCTCAGCTCCCAACAAGGCTGGTAGAGAGGATGGTTGCTTGCTTCTCCTCTAGCTCGATGGAGGTCCTATGGAACGGGGAGATGACTGAAAAGTTTACGATGACTAGGGGGTGAGACAAGGAGATCCATTGTCTCCTTATCTTTTTGTTCTCTGCTTAGAACGACGAGTCATTTGATCGATAAGGCTGTGGAGATTGGAGAATGGAAGCCGATGTATATGTCGCGAGGAGGTCCCACCCTATCCCATCTCTTTTTTGCTGATGACATTTTGTTATTTGCAGAGGCGTCTACCACACAGGTGTTGGTGATGAAGAATATCCTTGATCAATTCTGTGGAGCATCGGGCCAACAAGTAAGCTTAGAGAAGTCCAAGATTTATGTCTCACATAACGTGAGAGGTAATCTGGAGGATCAGCTGAGTCAGATCTGCGGTATACCTCACACAAGAAATCTTGGAAGGTACTTGGGCATCCCTCTCCTTCATGATCCGGTGTCAAAGGTGACGTTCAGCCCCCTAGTGGAGCGTGTGTCTTAAAGGCTTGCGGGGTAGAAGGCCCAAAAACTGAGTTTGGCCGGGCGAACTACCCTTGTGAAATCCGTTCTTGCCACTATCCCCCTTTATCATATGAATACGATTTTACTCCCTGTTAATGTCACTAATCGACTAGATAAAATCTGCATAAATTTTGTTTGGGGTAGTGTGGAGGGAAACAGGAAAATGCACCTTGTTAACTGGGATAGAGTTTGTCAACCCTTGGACCAGGGAGGACTTGGTCTCCGGAAGGCAGCTGATTCGAACCTTGCCATGATTAGCAAGGTTGGATGGAGGTTATTTCAACAGAAAGAGCAGAAATGGGCTCAGATCCTACTTCGTAAATACACTGTGGGGTCTCTAGAGTGGCCGACTCATCTGGTTTACAAGGGAGGGTGCTCGTACATTTGGAAGGGCATTGCAAAGGGCTACAATGAAGTAATCAGTCCGAATATAGGCTGGAACATTAAAGATGGAAGGAAGACTCGCTTCTGGAGCGATATATGGGTCATGTCCGAACCGCTAAAGCTTTCTTGCCAAACTCCGTTGACAGAAGTTGAGTTACAAATGAAGGTGAGGGATGTGTGGAGGGCAGACGGTAGTTGGGGCTGGAATTACCTTACTACCAGATTAAATAATGCAAACATGCTCCGAGTGATTGCCTTGGGACTGTGGGATAGCAGTGGTCCAGACTCGGTGAGATGGTTGCCATCAAAAGATGGTGTTTTTTTGCTCTCCTATGCATATGGGAGAATAAGAGAGGAACGGTTGATCCCAAATGTGAGAGAATCTCTCTTCAAGCAAATTTGGAAGCTAAAGGTTCAAGAGAGAAATAGGTTTTTTATGTGGCAGCTTGCATGGGATGCCCCTCTCACAAATAAAGAAAGAACTCGGAGACACTTAGCTAATGATCTCTCTTGTTTGGCTTGCCCGGGAGAAGAGAAATCTTTAGTACATATGCTGAGAGATTGTCCTCTTGCCAAACCAATCTAGACAAGTCTGATCCCGTCAGAATGCCATAATCTCTTTTTTGATCTTCCATGGCATGATTGGCTCTTTGAAAACATTAACCCGGGATGGGTTGAGTCACTGCAGAAAAGTTGGAAGGATCTGTTTGTTGTGCCTGTGTGGTGGATCTGGAAATGGCGTAATTCCAATACCTTCGAAGAAGGCACCATTGCAACAGATAAGCTTAACCATATCCTGGCCAGACATGAAGAGTACACAGCTGCTTGTGAAAGGGATCCAATCTGGGAGATACAGAAGAAACGGGAAAGACTAATTAAATGGGAAAAACCGAAACAAGAATGGGTTAAGGTGAATACTGACGGAGCCTCGAGGGGCAGTTTGGGCCTGACAACGGCAGGAGCGGTCATTCGAGATGAAGAGGGTGCTTGGATTCAGGGAGTGACGATTAACCTTGGGGATGCTACTGCTCCAGCTGCTGAGCTATGGGGGATTATTTATGGAGCTGAGCTTGTATGGGAGATGGGCTTTAGACGAGTTGAGATGGAGATTGACTCGCTCATTGTTGTCAACTTCATCAAACACGGGGTAAGTCAAATGCATCCGCTTTCCAGCCTGGTGACGCGTTGTCAAGGCTTCTCTATCCGAGACTGGAATATCAGTTTCCGACATATTTTCCGAGAAGGGAATCGAGTGGCTGACTCGATTGCAAACCTTGCTTTTAACCTTGACTTTGGGGCTCATCGGCTAACTGAACCCCCGGTGTGTGCTAGATCTATGCTTTTAGACGATTTGAGAGGACTTGCCCTCCCTCGTTTTACTCGGTTGTAATTTTGCTCCTTTTAATAAAGCGCTTTGACGCGTGAGCGGTCCCGACGCTCTTCTTACCATAAAAAACTAACTTTTTAGAAATAAAAGTATAATTAATTTTAGTAAAGAGAATAAAAAAAATAAAGAAGACAATCTAACTAATTGCATTAGAAAAAACTGATTAGACGTACTTAAATGGTTGACATAGGGGTGTTTTTTATAAAAAAAGAAAGGGAAAATGGATCAACTTATAGAAGTTGGTTACCCTAAAACATTTTTGCGGGTAAAGTTTTCAATGGCTTGCGAAAATGTCTTGTTATCTGTGTCCGAGCCGTGACTTAGAGATGCGAGTTTGTCAACAACAACATTGATTTCATTAAAAAAAATATTGAACATTAGCTGGACTGAAACTAGAGATCACGAAGATCATGTCCAAAATGATCATGTTTGTTTCCCAAGGCGGTTCCCAAACCTGATTGATTGAGATGGTGAACACGAAGTTATCTTCTTTGATATCAATGATCGTGAAACCTAAACTTATGGCATTTTAAAGACCCTCTCTTAGAGCATACACTTATGCTTCAACGACAAAATCGGCATCACAACTAGGGTTGTGCAAAATCGGACCGGACTGGAAAACCGGTCTGGAATTTACAGTCTAGTCTATGGACCGGACCGGTAACGCTACAGTCTGGTCCTTTTTTTTGAAACCCGGGTTATGGTCCGGGCCCGGTTTTGGACCATATTAAACTATAACCTGAGTTGGACCGAGAGTCAAAAAGTGGCCATGTATTACCCTAACATTTTATCCCTATCCATCGATTGAATCGATTATTCGCCTCTCAAACAATCAGCCCCTCCCTCAGGCCTCAGACCTTCGCCGAATCACCACTCCCGGCTCATCTTCTCTCTAGCGGGCTATCTCGCCACTCTCTCACACCTTTAGACAATCAGCCCCTCAGACTCTCACACCTTCGTTGCGGCTTCGAATCCTTTAATTTAATCGATTCTTCAACTTCCCCGAAGAAAGCTCCTAAGGTATTACATCCTTCGATTTAATCGATTTTGAGACCTTTGCCGCCGTCTCTCTCGCTGGCACGCCACTCTCTCATACCTCAGGTATGTCACCCATATCCTAATGCTTGACTACATGATATATTTTCCCAGACCTTCGATTGAATCTATTTTTTGTCAACGTTGTACCAAAAAAGAGGTTTCTGACTTATAAACTTGTTTTTGCATAATACAAATTACAAAAGGCGATTGTTTTTGTCATTTTGGGTCCGGTCCGGTTTGAAACATTCAAAATTGCACACTTTACGTACCAAGCCGGTCTGGACCGGACCATTACGACAGTCTCGGTCCAATCTATGGTCCAAGGTGTCTCCAATTTACGGTCCGGTCCAGACTGTATGCACATCCCTTATCACATCTTCCCTTACGTAAGACAAGAAGGGTGACGTTATTGTTAGGTATGATATAATGATATCATGTTTGTATGTTATGTTTTAATATGTTTTTGCTTGACTTTACCTTCATTTTTTCTGGTTTGGGCATTCATATATTAGCTAGAGTTTAAAATGTCAAAAAAATGTCCACTCTTTGTTTTGTGTCTTTGTAGGTACTTTAGCCTAAAAAAAAGCTCAAATGAAGATATCTTGTCACTCAACCTATCCAAGCATCATACATCAACCCATCATCATCCTAAGGGAGCAAAGGAATGAGGAAGAGCAAGCTAGAATGCATACATGAAACCAATGAAGCTAAAGAAACCTAAAGGTTGGAGCGAGTGAAGCTAAACTCGAGCAAAGAGGAACACTTTCACTCGAGCAAAGAATCATTGAAGGTGAAGTTGCCAACTAAGCTTGAGTTTACATCTTTACTCGAGCAAAGAAGCCAGAAAACTCGAGCAAATAAGACACTTCACTCGACCAAGGAAGACACTAGATGCAGAAATTTCAACGTTGCTTGAGTGGTACCTCTAATGACATGTCACTCAAGCAAAGAGTACATTTTCACTCGAGTAAATAAGCCCAAAGTCCACATTTGTAAAAAGTTCTCGAGTTTGCCTCATTACTCGGTAAAGAAGACATTGGATGTAGATAGTTCAACGTTGTCTGAGTGGTAACTCGAGTGACACTTCACTCAAGCAAAGAGTACATTTCCACCCCAGAAAATAAGCCCAAAGTCCACATTTGTCCACATCTCTCAAGTTTTCCTCATCACTTGAGCAAAGAAGATATAAAAACTTGAGAGAAGAAGACAAGCACTCGAGCAAAGAAGACAGGGTTAAATCGGTGAAGATACTCAATGCTCAACTCAGCCAAGGAAGATAATTAACTCGAGGTGCCTTGTCCAAGTTCCTATATCAGCTTCTTCTAGGATCTTCCTCTAACTAACTTTGCAACTTGCTTCACTTGCATCGAAGGGGGATCACAATTTTTAGGCATATATAAGAGACATTGGTTGAATGTATTTATATCGAGTCTTCATATCCCTCTCAAAATACTCTCTTAGCTAGTAGTTTGGATCTAGAAACAACATTTGGAAGTGTTTTGGCCGAATTTTAGATCAATCAAAGAGAAGCATTGGCATTCTTCATATTGTTCTTGCTAGATCTTCTTCCCAACTTGTTTTGCTCATAACTTTGGATTGATAAGTTCAAAATTTTCCATTCTTCTTCCTACATTCACTATTTATTGTCTACTTTACAACCATGACATTTATTTCTAATGTTACACCATCCATATTTACGATATCTGAGTAGTTTCCTTGCTAGGTTTTGGGGTAAAAAATCCCCAAATCATGCTAGACTAGTATTGATTTTGTGCCGTGTTTATGATTTGAAGGGAAATTAATCATGTTAGTAGCATATAGGAGGGATCGAATCCGGATTATTATCCATTCATGTTAGAATTATCTAAATGTTGGATGTTAGATTATCACTAGTTCAAATTGGTCCCTTATAACATTGTAGTCCATACATGATTGAATGATGTCTAGATTAGTCATATAATTTGAGACTTACAAGTAAAATGAGGATGACTAAGTAATGTTGAGATGCTTATCATGCTAGAGTAGGTTGGTTTGGGTCGAAAGGATGCTTGATCTACTTGTGAAGTTATTATCCAAACTATGATTATATTGGATAAAAGTAAAAAAATATCAAACACCGTGTGATTCTTATGTTATTAGTATAATTATAGTTTTTATCAAGCTTAATCAACTAATATGCAAATAACAAACAACATGTGATGCATACTAGTTGACTTAAAGCCATATGATATGGTACGACTTGCCTATATATACATGCAAATTCCTATTTTCCAGCACTTCATTCTTAAGCATGCTACTAGCAATAGTTTGAGAGTAATAGCCCCAAATTGATCACCCTTTTTCCTTTCTTTTACACACTTAGACATTGCTCTTAAATTTGATACCTTCAAACTATATAGCTCTCCCTTGGAATTCGATCTTGATGATTTCATCATATACTTACATTGACAATGACCATGAACTTATGGTAATACGTGATTACTGAGGTATCTCATAGCCATATTAATAGCCAAAATCATATTGGTCATACGAGTTTCTCGATGCGTCGAAGTTAATTTTAACATATCCCAACTTAGGTATCTCCCATGTGATATTCTTCGTTTTCTTCTCCGTTTTAGTGATTGTGTGTTTGTTTTAGTGGTTTTAGTGTTAGCCTCATCCCAATCATTTATTTGTTTTTGAATGACATGATTTAGATCTTGTGGTACTTTTTTGTTAAAAAAAATTAATTAGTTTTTTAGCCACATGTTCCACCATCTTACCACTATTTGTCTTAGTTATGTTGGATTGCAATGCTCTTTTTATTCTCACGAAGATGTCAATTATTCTATGACGAGTTAGATTACAAATGTGCAAGGCGGTTTTTATTTGTCATGTTTGATATTTGTATTGTTTACGGACACTCAAAGAAAAGATGTTTGACAGTCTCCATGGGATGTTGACAAAATTCGCAGTGTATTAAGACCAATATTTTTTGTTTGTCTAGGTTTTATTTTGTTGGGATCCCCATCAAGGGTTTTTAACTTTAGATATTATGTTGATCTTCTAGATCCACGATTTATTGGGGGTTATCCATCATTTTTCGCTTGATGTCCGATACAAGTTGTCTTGTATTTCATTTCAAGGTAGGCTATACCTTTTTATTTTCCTTAAAGTGTCCTTTGGCATAAGCCTATCTAGTTCGTTTAAAATTGATCGTTCTATTGCTTATTTGTAATGAAATTATAAACTAATTCATTAGTATTAATCAAGGTTTGTTACTCATCGGATCTTCAAGTGAATGTTTGGTGATCCACGAGTCTTTTCAAAATCTTATTAGTTTGTTATCACTCACACTCCACTAAAAACTCTCTTGAACTCTTCTCTTATTTTATTAGTTTTTTCTATTTCCATAATTTTCCCCAATTTGTAATTTAATGAGAGAGAAAGTGTGAGCCTCATGTCTCGTAAATAAATACAAGATCCGTTGTAGTGAAGGGAGGTAGGATCGAACACGGGAAAGACAATGTCTCACTTTAACAAATTAATTAAGAAACTAAAATACAGAAATAAAATAAACTAAATATGTATAGGAGACAAAGAACACAATAAAAAAAACTAGAAACCGAAAGTCAAGGACTTGATCGGTCGAGATGGTCAGGTCGATTGGGTTAAAACACTAAGTTTGAAACCAACGATCAATGTATAAGTAACTAGAGATAAAGTCGGAGCAAAACCTCAATGTTTGGAAACACCAATCGCTCGACCTCTTTCAGAGATGTCGCTTGACTGCTTTGTAAAACAGTTTATAAAAGAGAGGATCGGAGAAAGAAAGAAGAAAGTTTGGATCTTTGTAGATTTCAAAACAGATAATAGAGTGGATAAAGACAAACAATAGGTAACACTAAGATAGAACAATTTCACATTTCAAATCACCAAGACATGCATATATTTTATATCTCAATTAACAATTTCACATTTTCATATTCCAAATCACCAATATATATATATATATATAGAGGGTGTGGTTCCCATGAGAACAATCGTACACCGTTGGATGGTGATTATTAAGGGTTGAGATTTAGAGTAGATTTCATAATTAATAATAACTACGAATAATAATAATTAGGAATCCAACAATAACTACGAATAATTCACTCAACCAACAATAACTACGAATAATACATTAAACGATATGCCACCTTCGTAACAAAACTAATAATAATTACGAATTTGTTCTCATGATTACACGATAAGTCTGTTCTCATAGGATCTATACTCTCTCTCTCTCTATATATATATATATATAAAATACCCGGTGGGTATATATATGTTCCGGTCCGGTGAGGAGTCTACTTATATACATACATATACTTATATATACATGTATACATACATACGCATATGTTTTGGTTCTAGCGAGGAGGCTGCTTATAAGGTGGAACGAGAAAAAAAAATTGTTTATTTTTTTGTTCTATAAGTTTATTTTATTCTGTATTATTGATCTTCTTCTTTTCAGATTATAAATAAAAAACATTCATTTTCGTAAGATAGAAGTTAATTTTTAAAAATTAAAAAAAAAACAAACTTAGTAATATAAAAAATTAAACTTGATAATAAATAATAAAAATAAAATTGTTCACACCTTCTCCTCCTCCTCCTCCGGGAGAAAAGGAAAGTCTATTTGTAGTCTTGTACCCCGGGAAAAGATTATATATATTCCAAAGCTCTTCGATGGAAGTGTATATGTGGGTGCTGTTCATATAAGGCACATTATTCCGGTACGGTCGTGCGGCCGCCTGTACGGCCGACAAGTGTCCCAAAATTTTTTTTTTCAGAAACAAGTGAAAGTAATAGTTTAAAATTTATTAAGGAATAGTTCATAACTTATAAAAGGATAATTCATGAATTATAATTGAATAGTTCATAGTGTAAAATTTATAAAGGAGTGAAAGTAAAAGTTCAAAACTTATTATGGGATAGTTCATGAATTATAATAGAATAGTTCAAATTGCAACATTTATAAAGGAGTGAAAGTAATAGTTCAAAACTTATTATGGATAGTTCATGAATTATAATAGAATAGTTCATAAATTATAATAAAACTAGTTTATAACCCGCACCTTGTGCGGCTATATTTATACATTGAATTTTTTAGAAAATGTCATGAGCTTGTATATGTATTGTATGTGTATGAATTAATGATATATTTATAGAATATTTATAATTTTTTAACAACTAAATATTATAAGTAATTATTTTTAATTAATTATTTATTTATAAAAATATCAAAGTTTTAATGTTGATAATTATCTATATAATTAGTTTGTTTCTTTCTTAATAAAAATAGTTTATAGGTAATTCGACAGTTAAAATAGCTAAAATTTACCATATTTTCAGTTTTTAAAAATTTATATGTTAATTTTAAATATATCAATCATTTGTAAATAATTTTTTAATGATAAATAACTAAGTTTTAAAAATTATATTGAGGTATAAATATAATACTCTAATAATAATATTTTTAATATATTTTTAATTATGTCCTTTCATTTTATAAATTTTTTAATTTAATCATCACAACACGATGTTAGCCATATTATTTATTAAAAAATGACAAAGTTTGGATGAAATGATTTTTCTTAATCTTAAATAGTATTTCTAATTAAGTTCTTAGCTAATAAACGGGTTTATTTCTAATTAAGTTGTTAGTTAGTAGATTTGGTAACAAACAAAATCGCATTGTTATAACCGTAAGATACTAAATATGATGAGATGAATTTCTTTTTGTTGACTTGGCATGATATGGAAAATGTTTTAATTTTGAATTAAAATTGTAATTAAAATATGGCAAATCTGTAATTAAAATATGGCAAATCCGTAATTATTTGCTAAAAAATCCTATGTGGCATGGCTAATGGGTTGACATGTGGACTAAAAGGGTTGTGTTTTAGTAGTATATATAGATAGTTCAAAGTGCAAAATTTATAAAGGAGTGAAAGTAATAGTTCAAAACTTATTATGGGATAGTTCATGAATTATAATAGAATAGTTCATTAATTATAATAGAATAGTTCAAAGTGCAAAATTTATAAAGGATAGTGCATAACTTATAAAATGATAGTTCATGAATTACAATTGAATAGTTCATAACATATAAACGATTAATTTATAAATAATTTGATAAAATATATTAAAAAGTAATAGTTCATGGATTATATGAGAATAGTTCAAGGTTTATAAGAGAATAGTGCATAAATTATAACATGATAGTTCCAACAAATTTTCATTCGTTTTTGAAAAAACAAATTCGTTTCAGAAAAAGAAAAAAAAAAACCACGTGTCGGCCGTATGGACGGCCGCACGACCGTACCGCATTAATTTAACCGTAGCTGAATAAAAGTCGTTCATATGTTTTTTTTTTTGGTAATGAAAGTCGTTCACATGTACCCACCGGGTCTTTTCAATCTTTTGGTAAATTAAAGGAAAATAAAGTCAGGTATAAGAAAATCGTTTATATAAAGATGAAAACTCCATCACCTGTGCTTCCTCATCCTCGTTTAACGCCTCTACTATTACAATGTCAAAGTACTCAGTCGAGGAGATCATCTCAGCCGTTTCCTTCGTCGCCGTGTTCTCTCTGCTCCAATTTCCGTTCGAGAGAATCGATGGAAACCCCGTCCCAACCATCATTTTCAAAGATCGTGCATCTTCCTTCCACACTTATGTGTTAGGGCTTAATTTTGCCTTCTGCGCCGGAGTTATGACCATTTCCCTTAGGCAGATCTACCCGAAGATCGCCGAAATCTGTCGGTACATCTGTATTTTGTCGATGTTCGTCGCCTTCGGAGTATTCTTCGGATTGGCTGTTCCGTGGGCCGCCGGTGCGCTTTTTACTCAATCTAGCCTATCTATTGCTGCTGCCTGAGCCCCTGCGCGGCGGTTGGTCGCCGTCTAGCTGCTACAAAAAGTTTGGGTGCGGACACATCGATCGATATGTGGAGGATGGCCCCTTCGACACGGTTACTGCAAAACGCAAAGTGGCCGTTTTGGTGAGTCAAATATCCGAAATGGATTCGATTTTTTCTTTGGATCTGTCCAGATCTGTTCTTCTTTTGAATGAAATGTTCTATTTTCATTCATATGTATGCAAAAATTGCATCAATTTCTCCTTATCTATGCTGGTTCTACAATCTGATCTTCCAACAGGAACTTCAGTACACAAGTACTGAAGTGCTAATTAGTCATATGAATATATCTGGTTGTGATGAATTCCTGAAAGCTGTTTGCTGATTCTACAGAATGAATGAGTCTTTCACCGGAGGATGTCAATAGGCATGATTCGGTGGTGCTACAATCTGAAAACTTATCTTCGATATTCAATTCCTGGTACCAGCACTATGTGGGAAGCCTGGAGTTGTGATCTCTATCTGATATCTGATATAGTCAGTTAGGGTAGATTCAAATGCTGAAGTTTTGTTTGAGATGAATTTCGTTAAAATGAATCAATTCCTCTGCTTGAAGCATATTATAAAATAATTATGTTCCTGGATCAGGTCAATATATGGCCATACGTGCTTTGTGATGGTTCATACTGCCAAGTCTCTTAAGAAGAGATTGATCTCCATCTTCTGTCATCCCATATACAGACCGAGGATGTGCTGAGAATAAATCTTGATTTTTAAGCTGATAATGGCGAACACTTTTGCTTTAAACGTGGTCTCGATTGTGGAAAGGGCCTTCTGAAGCATAAACATCGACGTTTCCATCTCTTGATCTTTGTGTGGCTGGACAACCAACCAATGCGCTGGTGCTCAGCAATATCAATATCAATATCAATATGATAACTTTGTTTTTCTGCATAATTGTGGATCTGTTACCACGAATGATATCTTCTCTTATGTGTTGTAATTCTTGTTTTGTATACTTACGTTACGTGTGTGCCCTTTGTTTTCCAGTCAGGTTAGGGCATCAAGTTCGTCTGCAATATGATGTCAAGAGTGCTTTACAGTTGTGTATTTGTGGGTAATGACTAAGGAGTCATCCGTGTTCAAGTTTTGTGATTAAATGTTGGGTATATTTTACATAAAGCCACCCTTAATATATGTATAATTTTCATAAAATCACCCTGAAATTATAATGTTACACAAAATAATATTTAAGAATTATTTTGGTAGAAGATAAAAATGGTGAAATATGTATTTGGTAGGATGATGTGTGCATGACAATTAAAAAATATATATTATTATTGGATGACACATTAAGCACCTAATAGATTTATAGTTTGTGGATCGTCTAATATACTCTTTTGTTTTTGGTAAGATAATATGCTCCACTTTTATTAACTATCTATATGGTTTACAGATTTAATATTTTACAAGAGAGTGCTTAATCCGTGAAGGTTGATCTAGTTGCTTCTTTAATCATTAACTTCAACATCATAATTGAGTAAAAATATATTTTAATATATTTCCAGAGTAGTTGTATGTTGACTTTATAAATCACATCCGCCGATTATATAAGGGCTTCATATTTCCACTCTAAATTAAGGAGAAAAGGGATGGAGAAAGGGATGTATTTGGATTAAATGGGTGGATGAACGTGACTAGTAGGGGGTGATTGATTGATTTGTGTAAAATGGGGGAATTAATATAGGGCTTATATAATTAGGGTCATTTTAGTCATTGTATTGATTTAAAAAAAACCCTCAACTTTATGATATCTAAAAAATTATATTACTAAAATATTCAAAAAATTCTTACTCATAAATAAGATTTGTTTGAGAGAATTTTTTTTCCTAAATTAAATATAGTCAATAAATAATGGCAAAATTGGCAAACTAGTCTTTTAAGCAAATCAATTGAGAAAGAAGACTCATACTATTTGGGATTGGTATTTTGACCCCATATAAAATAGAATAGAGGAAATAGAGTACAAAAGAGGGCAAAGTTTGACAACCCATCGGATGTGACATGTTGTACTATCTCACATGTCACATCAATCAGAAAAAGGAATTTCCAACATTCTTACTTTATCACCTCTTACCCAAATAATGTTACAATCATACCCAAAAATAAATGTGTCAAAGTACATAAACATACTCGAAAACAACATACCCAAAAAATCAAATATCAAAATAAAATCATATCCATAAATTGGATAATATTTTATATTTATACCCAATTTAAATATCACTTAATACAAAAACCATACCCAATTTAAATTTGTCATACCCAAAATTTTCAAAACTCGATATTATACACAAACATCAATATCAAATGACATTTGATCATTACCCAAAAATTCGCTTGAATTTGATCATTATAACACAGTTTGGGTAACCATAAAACATACCCACGATATCACTTTAAAAATATACTTAATATTAAGAAATATACTACAAAGCCAATACACATATAAAAGCATACCCAATAACCCGTATACCCAAATAATGTCATAATCATACCCAAAAATAAATTTGTCAAGAAATATATTGCCTCTATTTTCACAATCATACCCAAAACCATACCCAAGAAATATACTACAAAACCAATCCATGTAAAAAAGATACTTAAATCAAAAGTAAACATCTAATCACCATCATTTCAATTAGAGAAATTATTACCCCTATTTTTTAGTTTCCATACCTATTTTTTCTTCCTTTTGTATAGAGACCTAGTTTGCAAAAGAGAATTTCAAGGGGTCCTATTTCCCTAATTAATTCATAAATAATCTTAAAGAACAAGTCTGATAAGACAATATTTAATCGTCAATCTTAAATGAACCTACATATTTACTTTAGCACCTGAAGTGCGGAATTAGGGAGATAATTGAGTTTAGTTAATACTTAAGCTCTGAAGTGGGTGTGAAATTAGGGAGATAATTGAGTTTAGTTAATACATCAGCTTTGAAGGGAAATTGATTTTAATTCATTTCGCACTTGTAAGTCTTGGAGTGCGAAAACTAAATTGAGTCTAGTTAATTTTGCACTTGTGGTTTGAAAGCGAAATTTATTTTAATCAAATTGAATTTAATCATTTCTGTATTTAAACTCTAAAACCGAAATAATAAAAAATAAAATAAATTAATAACCGATTAATTCTACACCCAAGATAATAAATAGTTTTTATAAATAAAATATATAGATATAACATTAAAATATCTATTTGATACAGTTGCACTTAGTACTCACCCACGACTTTTTGTTGTTTCTTGTGTGGATGAGGTTTCTTATAACAACAACCATTCAACCACCACTACAAAAACTAAAAAACAGTACAATCCATTTATCAAAACAACTTATTCCACGATTCTACACTAACACCTCAATAATACAATACAATATGAAATATTGTGAAATATTGTGACGGTGTATTTCCTTTTTCTTTTGTTGTATAGTTTATACTGACGGTTAGTCGGTCTGCCGATCTTTTACGACCTTTGGTTTATTAGACAACGCGCCTTTTAATTTTTTGACCTGTTTTCCGTTTTTCAAAAACATAAAAGATAAATAAATATTTTTTTTTGGTGGAAAAAAAAAATCTGATGTATTCCTCGAGGGTATACAAGTATATTATAGGGATTTTTTTGAAAGAATCTATATTACTTACTAAAACTAAGGACACTACCGCCACGTGTCGTTCAACGAGTAATGCCACATAGGATTTTTTGTGAAATATTTACTAAAATGCCATTTTAATTAGTCTTTAAAGTAATTAGTAAATTGTTATTATTATTAATTATTTTTATTATAATTTTATAATAAAAATATTGTTACAAAATTTTTGTTAACTGCCGAAATATTTTGTTGGCCAAATTTTACGCTAATCAATATTTTGTTACAATATTTTTTGTGTTAAAATTAATTGTTAACCAAAATAACTTTTTAATTAATAATTTGTTAACGAATCTTTTTGTTAACTTCCGGGATTTATATTTGTAGATTTTTAATTTTCAATATATATTGTGCTGGTATTTTCTTTAGCTAATATATAAAGTAATTACTAAACTGTTTTTTTAAAAAAAATTACTAAAATGCCATTTATATTAATTGGTAAAATAATTAATATTTATATAGCCGGATTCTGTTTAACAACTCCTCCTCATATCTATACTTTTTTTTTATTTCATTATAAATCTGATTTTAGTTAAATTTATTGTTATTATTATCCATAGTACTTTTGTTGATTAACAATTAACCGTGTAAAAAGTTTCAATTTATAATTTTTTTTTGTTTTAAAATCTATATATATAATTAGTTAGTTTTAAATCTATATATTTAATTAGTTAGTAAAAAACGTAACCAAATAATAAAACATTATTTTTTTAACTAAATCTAATAAAACAATATCTAATTAGTTAGTTTAATATTGTATTTAATTAGTTTTATTAAAAAAAAAACTTCTCACACAATCTTCTTAATAAATCGGTTGCTAAAATTATTCGGTCATATCTGTTTATCGTAAAACTTCTCACACAATCTTCTCAGATCAGATAAATCTATATAACTTACTAAAACAAAGGACACTACTGCCACGTGTCAATCAACGAGGTATGCCACCTCAGCATTTTTGTAAAATATTTACTGAAATGCCACTCTTAAAAAAATTTTGATAGATTACCAAATTGCCATTCTTAAAAAATTGAAGTCGAATTGCTAAATAAATATTAAAGATTAACTATTCTTTAATTATAATTACATAAGAGATCCTTTGCACCCGGATTCTATTCTAACCCACACAATTTGAAAATCCGAATTATGTTAAAAATTATATTTTAATTGAAATTTTAGTTACGTATTTACATATAGATTTTGTACACGTAATTTTTAACAAAAAAATTATTTCACGTAACAAAAATTAAAAAAACAAATTTTTATAAAATATTTACTAAATTACCATTATTATTAATCTCTAAATTAATTACTAAATTTTCATTATTATTTATTATTATTTAATTATAATTTTATAAGAAATCTTTGCACCAAATTCTAACTACCCCCACTTATATTTAAAAAAATTAAATTAATTCAAGTTTCATTTTATTAAAATCCCGAATTATGTTAAAAATAATGGCAACAATCATATATTAAGAATCTTTAGCAATTAAGTTTCTTAAATTTTAAAATCTAATATATTTTTATTTTAGAACTTTTTACAGATTTTTTTTGTTCATATAATACCAACAATCATATCTTAAGAATCTTTTTAATTTTAGTTTTTTATGGAGTAATTTATTTTATCTTTTATTTTTACCAAATGGATTTTACTTTGTTATTTTAACCCTAATTGATTTTCTTAAACAATTTAAATTAAATTATTTTATAAAAAAACAAAAACATAAATAATTAAATTAAAAAAGGTTAATGATTTGACATCCCCATACTACTCGCACCTTGAAATTCAATTATATATTTTTAAAGTCAAAAGTTCTAACAAATCTTTTTTTTACAATTGAAATCTGCATTCTTAATAGAAACCTCTTTTATAATTAACAAAAAGAGTTAAACAAAACTTTTAAAAAGTTTTTACCACAAAATATATTATGTTACCTACTTTGTCACGCAATCTCTTTGCTAAAGAACTTATAATTAAAAATTTTAATTACGTAATTTAAATAAAAAATTTATAGTCAAAATTATTTTGAAAAATAAATGTGATCAAAATATAGTTTTAGTGTAATCAACTCCTAATTATTGATTTATTTTTACAAAATCGATCTAAAGTTTATCCAATCATTAATAATAAATTTAAATTCTAAAACTTCCACTACAATCTTTCATACTAATCAGATTTGATTGTACGATTACGTCAATCTTCTATCAATATTTTTGGGGTTGAGTCTCCAACTTTATATGTATATATATACCTCACTACCCTACACATGCAGTTAAAATTTGCCTTTCTTCATTTTCTCACAGTGGGTTCTAAAAATTGGAGTTCTGCAGTGCAAGTTTTTACTATTCGTTTTCTTCTTCAATTATTATTGTTATTAGGATCATAATTTGTATTATTGTTCTAATCAAAATTGGTTTCTTGTGGTACAAGAAGATAAATGAGGTTGCAACTTGCAAGTGGATGAAGTGCGGATGATGTTGAAGAACGGGGACATGCGAGAATGATCATTATAGGTATCAATACAAGAGTTTTCAGAAAAATTTCGATACGTTATTTGGAAGGTTGTATGCACAATCTAATATTGTTAGTGCATGATTTGTAATCATAATTTGTATTATTGTTCTCTTTTTCTAATTTCAAATTTATTAGTTTGAATGTTGTTAGTGCATGGTTTGTAATGATATTATTGCTCGAAGAAAAATGAGAAGAAAAAGAGATCTCAAAAGAGATGGATCACACTTGGTAAGTCATTTAGAGAGGTTGTGGAAGGTTAAAACTTTATAATTTATTTTTTCTCTTTCTAAATGATTAAAGGTAATTTGATATGTTATGATACACATTACATATCAACCTTGATAATCCAAACTCTATTTTTTGTTTTTACCACATTGATTTCATTCAAAAACTTTATTTTTGCCTATTAATTTTATTTGACTTTGATTTTTTTATCAAATTGTTATTGCCTAAAATTTTATTTTAATTTTTACTGAATTGATTTTTTTTT
>BSUD01000002.1:11986909-12049212 GCA_033239045.1 Fagopyrum esculentum | reverse complement strand
AAATGTTTATATGTTGTTTCATTGTCAATATTTATTTACTTATTAGTTATTGTGTATATTTTGTCATTAGTTATAAGTTATTCATTAGTAAAAATTAAAAGATATGTTTTTTTAAATATATAAATAACAACATTTTTACTTATATTACTATTTTTAAAAATTAATTAATTACAAAGAGAAATAATTTTTTTTATTAGGTCTATATAACTAAAATAAACAAATGTATGTCACGAAAAAATATTATATTAATTGTTGATTAAGTATGATATAATTATATGTATTTTTGTTTATTGAAAAAAAAAATGAAATCAAAGACATGCCGGTCACGGAAAATTTTCATATTAATATTTGATTAATTATATTTCAATTATAAGAACCCTCATTATTATTTATTCAAAATAAAAAAAAATGAAACAAAACCCGTGCTTGGCACGGGCACTGAACTAGTAAAATATATATAAATAATTTTAATAGTTGGTACCGTAAAAACTTATTCTACACAAACCGGGGATCTAAACAACGGCTCTTTAACGTTCAATAAAAAAAAAACAACGGCAACCAAATCAGAAATACAAGAAGAAATGACAAAAAAAACCACAAAACACACAAATCAACGCGCCTCAACGCGCTAGAATAAACCCAAACAAAAACCCTATCCACCAATCGGAAACCTAAAAAAACTGGGCTGAAAAAAAAAAAACATGTTCAATCGGCTCCAATCCTTCACCAAGTACACCAATCTCCCTAACATTCATTCGCTCCTGGCTTTCTATATGTTTGTCAATAAGAAATCTCCATTACCAAGAGCCACAAAATGGAAAAACCCTACTGCTTTCTACATGAAGATAAAGTTTGAGGGGGTTGTTGTTGTTAGAACCGCTTCTTCTCAATCTCTCTTGACTCGATTCGCCGGTGGATTAGTCAGCTGGTGGCGGGTTGCACGACCCACGGATTGGAAAAGCCCTACTGCTTTTCTTTCAGGGAGTTGGTGGTGGTTCTTGTATCCCCAAAGTCGAACCCTTTCTGTTTGCAAACCCTTTCTGTTTGCAAACCCTTTTTGTTTCCTTGTTTTTCTCCTCTCTTACTTCTTTTTATTTTCATTGAGGGACCATTTCTGGTTTCCTCATGAAACAGCCCATTACAACCTTTAGAGAGAGATTGTTGACTACCCCATCTAAAGAACGAGAAAGGTAATGACCTACCTATCATTTTTGTGACAACAGAACACACATCAAAGGCCCAAAAGCAAGAAAAAACTAGCATTAAACAAAACAAAAAACCCCCAAAAGGGATATACACCAAACCAAATCTAAGTGGACTTTTTTCATAGACATGATACAAGCCATGGAGGGCCAGATTGCTGGTAGAGGATGGTCACAACTTCGTTGTGTACCCGCCGCCGCCACAGGCTCGTGGTTTTCCTTTGCGGCTGTGTGCTAGGGTTCTATCTTGCTTACCCAAGACTCACCTCCCATCTACGTAGGGTTAAAATTGGGCCTTTTGGCCCATCTGTCATTGTTGGTTGTTACAACAAAACTTTGATTTTTAGAAAAAAAAAAAATAATTTTACAATAAGTATAATAACAATAATTTTACAATGATGGTTCCTTGACTTGTACCAGGATATACCACCATTTCAAACGACAAAGTAAGCTTTGTACAAATTTTGGACAGCTCTGACTACAAAAACCGTACCTAAAATTGGTAGATGGTGTTTGTTTGACACCGTAACAACCATTTCTCTTACAAACGAGTCTTTGCGTTTATGGAGTTATCCTTCCCTTTTTGTGTTACATATGATTGATCATCCTTTCAAACCATTGACCAATGTGTAAGTAAATTACTCCCTCGCAAACAAATTAATCAAATTTTGGGTTACTGATAATACAATTTAAAAACTTTCCTCTAAAGCGTTCAGACATTTCAAAAAACAATATATTCCTAATGCATACAAAGTACAAAACAATCAACCTCTTATGACAATCTTCTCCCTATAAATCACCTTTTCTTTTATCCATCAAGTTCTACACCTTTTTTCATCAAGATACCCGTGTTCAGCAATCTCGTCTTATGAGGTTTGATGCAGTCATTTGTTGGCGGTTTCGTGCGTTCATCGAGAAGGAGGCGTGGATTTGTGATCGACTCCTGACGGCTCTATTGTAGTCCAAATCTGAGGTGTCCACAGTTGTTCCCCAGGCTTCCCCTGTGTACTTCCTTCAAGATGAACTTCTATGCTCGTTGCCTCCTGCCAGCTGGATCATCCTGCTTTCCCCTTTAAGACCTTTTTGCTTTGGTTTTTTTTTATGTAATTTTGTGTATTTCTTTTCTCCTTTATTTGTGTCATGACGGTTAGTCCGTCTGCCGATTTTTTCGGCCTTTCGACCCACTAGACGGCGCGCCGTCTATTGGTTTCGAACCGCTTTCCATTTAAAAAAAAAAAAAAAACAACGGCTCTTATTTAAGTTGCAAAAAAAAAATGGAATCGTCCTTGCTTTTTCATAAAAGTATTGTCACTAATATGTAGCATATTCGATTGTGAAATCTGTAGCCATAATCTTAACCTAACCTTTTTATTTCTACATGGTCCATTAGAAGATTATGTGAAGGCTAATTGGATATCAAGAGGATGAAGTCGAGGATCTCAAAAAGGTTGGTATCAATGTCGTGCAACTTGACGAGGTTGTCTTTAGAGAAGGTTTGTCACTCTGTGAATCCGATCACTCTTTCTACTTGAAATGGGCCGTCCACTCCTTCCGTTCACCAACTGTTGCGTCCAGGTCCTCCGGGACACCACCCGATCCACACCTACATGTGCTACTCTCACTTTGTAACGCATTAGGATAAACACTACAATAAAAATATGAAATCAGTCGTCAACCGTGACGTCAATCACAAAAGGGTCAACCAACAATAACATACAACCACAAACGGGTAAACTACAATATCAGAGTTTAGAACGCAAACTACCCATCCAAAATATATAATCCCACCTTAAGAAAAAGTCCTAAAGAAACAAAGTCACCCCAAGCTCAACCAAACAAAACTCTCACTGGGTTCCCAAACTGATCTTGTAGGGCAACACAGCTTTGGGACCGGACTGGACCGGACCGTAATTTCCAGTCTGGTCCGGTCCAGAACCGTAATTGTAAAAATCTGGTCCCGGACCGTAATGTTCCGGTCTAGACCGGACCGTTAATTTACATTTTAATTTTTTTTGAATAAGAAGAGTATCCGTTCTGGTCCAACGGTCCATGAACAGTTTCACACTAGCAGCGAAACGGTCCGGTCCGAGAGTTTACGGTCCGGTCCGGACCGTTGAACAATCTTGATTATGGGTGTGTTCGCTAAGAGAAAAATATGGGATTATTGGAGGGATTATTGTACTCAAACTATTTTGGCCCAAAAAATATCCAAATACTAGATCTATTCAAATCCGGGCAACCCGCCCGTCCGAAAAAACGGGCGGGTATGAACATGGGAACAAGCCCGGCCCGCCAAGCCGTCGGGCCGGATCTGGACAAGGCCATAGTCCCGTCCGGGCCAAAAGCCCGGCCCGTCAGCCCGGTAAATAGATAAAATAAAAAAAAAATAAATATATTATAGTATAATTATCAGAAATATTAAGTATTAAAACAAAATATGTAGTATAATTATAATAGATTTAATATATTTTACATAAAATATCTTAAATATAATTTATTTTAAAAAATAAATTAAAAAAATTGTTTTAATAATATTTTTTTTAAAAAAATTGAAAAACGGGTACCGTGAGCCCGCCCGCCAGTCCGGCCGGACCGGGTACGTACCCATCACAGGCCCGGTAGTCGGTCCTAGCTCGGCCCAGGTCCGGCTAAGCGGGCTCAATATTTTATAAAGCCCGATCCGAACCCGACTCAGGCCCGGATATGAACGGGTCTACCAAATACATATGGATTATCATGTTATTTGAAGATTATTAAAATAATAATCTCTCAAAATAATATCCAAACAACCTGTGTCAAAAACATACCCAGGTGAGATTAGTCTTCCACATTTCAACGGCAGAAGCATTGAGCCTGAGACAAGCGTCTTCATCATGGATAGAGTCCCATTGACCTTGTGGATAGTAATTGCAGATGTGGATGAGGGGCGGTAGAGGCGCTTGATGCAGACATTCGGTTTCGGAAAAAGACTCGACCTTTTCGTCAAATATCCTCGTTGTGCATTGCAGGACACAAATGAAGTAGAGAAGATAAGGAATGCCATGGGGGGCTGCAATCAAACTGAGCTTTGACTATGTTGGCACCTGAAGTCTGCTTACTGATACAGCCGAATTGGCACCTGAAGAACATACATGACTAATCATTTTGCTGAATATCACAGTCTTCTGACTTGGAAGCTTCGACAGAGCTTAAGCCAGATGGTTTCAGTACACAACCTTCCTTCACCAAATCATGTTAAACAGATTTTGAGCAGATGCCAAATCTCCGACTTTGGCATATCCGTTGATCAAGGCATTCCGAGAGACCGATTACTAACAGACATTTGATCGAACACAGTCTGTGCCAAATCTATGAAATCACGCTTCCCATACATATGAATCAGTGTATTTCCAAGGTATACAATCATCTTAATGCTTCTATACTCAATGTGCTCCTCAACCAAGTAACAGCAAGCTCCCAGTTACCCAACTGACTGCAAGACAAAACCACTTTCATCAATGTTACCTCATCAGCCTCGACATTTGCACCCTGCATTGCATTAAACAAACTAACGACCTCACTGAACTTATTGTACTGACTATATGCACAGATCAAAGAGTTTCAAGAAACCAAATCTCTTTCAGGCACATCATCAAACACATTGTGGGCAAAACCCAGCTCACCAAATAATCCATACTTGTGAATCAGCGCATTAGAGACATACAAATAGTGCAGAAACTCATGTTTTAACGCTTGAGCATGAACCCTTTGACCCCTTACAAGATCTAAAATACGACCACACGCTTTGAAAATAAATATAAAGGTTAATGCGAATCTGTCGAACTTCATGTGCTTTCGTAAATGTAGAAATTCATCTGTTAGGAATTGCGATTCAAATCGAGAGAAGTTTGTTTTGATTTTAGTAACTGCTGGACCTTGGACGCCGCCAACTGAATCAGCCCAGGGTTTGAGCCGAGGCCTATTTCAATACCGTCAGTTAGGGCCACGAAAACATATTGTCTATAAACTAGCGTGCATACCGGTTGTGCGGGTATATATATATATATATATATATATATATATATATATATATATATATATATATATATATATATATATATATATATATATATATATATAATTTTTATTAATATGTCATTAGTCGTGCGAATTAAAAACATATTAAAAACAAATTGATCCAATCAATAAAATGTGCATTGATTCAGGTAAGTTTAACAATCGTTAGGTTTTTATTCAAAAAAAACATCCTATTATGTTATCTGAAATTAATCTTAAAAAATTATTAAAAGAATCAGTTATTAAAGTTCCGTGATACAAGTGGTTCGTATATTTATAGATATTTTTTTTTGAAAAAAAATTAAAAATAGTATCACTAATTCCTCTAATAAATACGTGATCAAGATAAGATCTTTAGTTTCTTTTTAAGAAAATTTTATAAGCCCGTTATATAGTTAGATAAATTGTTTGTTGAACAGTCTAACTAATCAATGGTCATATTACAAGCGTATGAACAACCTACACCGTCGTTTTGTACGGTTGAAGAAGTTTTTGTTGTACTTGCTACACAAAAACATATAAAATAATTAGAAAAAAAAAGATAATTTATAATATCAAATAATTCAAACTCATTACCATTAGTACTGTATGAAAACGGTGTCCTTTGAGCAATTCGGATATGCTTGTTTCTTTGTGGTCCTTGATCCAACATAACGAATTTTCAAAATTTAAATAAATTTGAAAGAAAAGATAAATTGTATACCAATTGATTGATCATATATAAAAGAAACCGGTAAATGATTTGTCAAATGGTTTAACATACCGGTCATATTACTAACACATGAAGAACCTATACCATCGTTTTGTATGGTTGTAGGAATTGTTGTAATTGCTACATAAAAACAAATAGAGTTATTATCATTTGATAATAACAAAAAATTAAATTATCGATAAATTCAACTTCTTTACCATTTGTAATGTTTGTAAACGGAGTCCTTTGAGAAATTCGGATATGCTTGTTTGATTGGGTTCCTTGATCTTATATAAAAATAAATAACATTAATTAACTTTGTTATAAAATAACAAAATACGCCTTACCACATTTATCGTTATATGCCCTTTTTCGTCTATGTGCAATCAAAGACATCCGTTTTAAACGATTTTCTTTACATTGGAATTTTGAAAGTCCATCGGAATTGCAACGCATTCTCTTTCCTTTAAGAATAGACATATGATAATGTCGATTTTTTTTTAAGTCGAGTCCATGATGGATAGAGACCTATATATTTAGGAATATTAATTATTATAACATATAAGCGAATAACGAATATATCTTATATTACATGGCATACGCATACAAAATATTGTCTATATTATTAAATAAAACTTAATATTTATAAAAAAAAAGGATTCAATGTAGCATATTAACATTTTTTAATATCACGAAAAATTAATAAACGGAGCTTATATATTTAGGAATATTAATTTGATTGCTTGTGTTTGGACATTAGTAATTAATGAATCTAGTAGTCAAATGATAAAATATTTTGAAACAAAATATAGATAATAGTGGATTTACTGATTTATCAAATAAACTTTAAACCTATATATTTTCATCAAAGTTTAATGCTAATGCTAATGGACTTATGAGATTAAGTATGGGTAAACAAAATGTTGATTAGTACCTCAACATACACATCCCACCAATCATCGGGTATGTGAAAATCTCCAGTTGTAGGATCATGAGTAACATGGGTCATGTTCAATATATCCCTCCATCTCTTGTAATCCCACCTCAATTTACTAATCCTTGCTTGGATCTGTCTAGGGCTTGGATTTGCTCCAGTTCTGGAATGGATTTTAATTGTAAGATCTTCAAAATCAAAACAACCACTTGGAAGTTGGTTTGTTTCGTATGATTCTAAGCACACTTGTAACAATTCAATGGACAATTCTTTCATCCATGAAAATTCTGGAGTCATTTCTAATATTGTGGTTGGTAGTTTTGATTGTAATTGATTCTAGTGGATGAATGAATGAAATCGAAGGTAAAAACTTGTTTAATTTTCGGTATGATTATTTAGTAATGTATTTATTAATAAAAAAATGTTTTGTATTTAAAAAAAGCTAAATAGTATTTCGTAAATTATTTTTATGAAAAACAACTTTGCGTTTAATACAATTCAAAAATCGATTTCATATTTTATCAATTTTTAAACTCAAAAAATTCTAAATAAGGATCAAATTAAATTTGGAAATTTTTAAAATTCTTTTGAAATAGAATTATAATTAAAATCGGCGGGTTTTTAAATAGATCGGATAAAAAAAACATAATCAAATAGTTTATAGAAAATAAATGGGGGCACCAATTTGATATATTATTGTAAGACCCAAGTCTTTTGCCTTCACCGCCCCGCGGTGAAGTGGGCCGCCCCTGCGGCTGAGATGATCAGCCCCTGCGGATTTGCGATAGATCGCGCCGATCTATTTTCGTTCGTTCTATCTTTCTTCCATAGATAGAATATCCGATATTCTATCTTATGGGCCGTTTTCCTTATCCTCTTCTAAACCCTAGATGTCTTTCCGTCTATCTTTCCAGCCCGTCTCTATATATTTCCTTCTTTTCCTCCTTTTTCCCGTTTCTTGCTATCGTCTTCTTCAACCCTAGAGTGTTGAAGCCTTGCCCTTGTGTCCTTGCTGAACGTGTAAGTTCTTCCTCCCTTGTTCTTCTTCACGTTTATGTGCTGCTGCACCTTGCTTCACTTCTGTTTCGGTTTCTTCTTTCGTTCTTCTCTTTTCTTCTTCTCCAAGGATCAAGCATGAGCCTTGATTCTTGTGGAGCGTTTCGTTGTTGATCCTTTGTTGTTCTCAGGCTCTCTAGAGTTGAGTTTTGACGTGTTGAAACCAAAGTTTCGAGCTTTGGTAGCCCTTGCTGTGAGTTATGTCAAAGAGAAAGCCGACAACGCTTTCTGTCACGCCGCTGCCCCTGCGCCTACACCTACCCGCGCCTGCGGCCTTCCGCTCTTGCGCCTCGTCCAACCGCCCCTGCGGTTTTCTCTTCTGTAACTCCCGTCTTTGGTGAGTTGCTTCCTTCTTTCCTTCCATCGTTCCTTTCTTGGTTCCTTGTGGTTGTTCCTTGTTCCCTGAGCTGCTGTAAGGCTAAGGTCGAGCCCTTAGCTTGTAGAGATCTCTTAGAGATCGTTGAGACTAGAAGTTTAGACTTCTAGCAACCCGTTCGTTCCTGATCCATGATACTTGTTCGTACAGGCTTTCCTTGCTTCTTTCCTGAGGGAAATTGATCTTTCTTGAGTGTTCTTTGAGTTGTTGCTGAGCCTTTGAGTTAGCTTCGAGTGAGGTAAGTCCTTGGACTTACTTAGCTTCATTCCGCATATTAGTTGGATTGTATTGGCTTGTTTGTGTTGTTTATCATGTTATAACGGATAACCGGAATATGATTCACCTTTATTACCCTTAACTAGCCCAATTGTATGATAACCGGGCGGTGACCACTTGTCTAGTTCTACAAGAGACTAGAATGTGCTCATGCAACCCAGACCCGTAGGTAATGGATAGTGCTGATCTATTCCTATTGGTAGACGGAAGCGGAGACGAGTTTCGGGAAATTCTCGTGTGACAAAAGAAGTTGAATTAGTAATGGATAACCTTAATGAAAGATAATAACAGGTTGGGTGCAATCATGCTATATGTTTACGTTACCTTATGTGCGTTTGTGCCTTTACGCTCTTGCTTATACCTAGAATGTTAGCTAAAGGTTTATACCGTCGTTGTAGATGTTCCGCAAGTTCAGGATGCTGCTGAGTGATCCGGTTGGTGTGGTCAGCCGGAGTTCCCGTACATTATAGGACTGGATTGGGTTTATGTTTCTTTTGTTGTTTCCCTTTTGTTTTGAACTCGCTGCGAGTCTTCTCCGCTTTGCTTTGTTTAATCATTTGGTTTTATAATGAGTTTTGGTTTTCATTCGTCTCTGTCTTGTTCTAAGATCTGTTTGCTGTTGCTACTCTGAGGGTCGGGACCCATTGTGTGGTCCTATCCCGTAGCGCTTCGAGTTCCGAACTTGGGGTGTTACAATTATCGATTTTAAAAATCCGAGAATACTAAAATAGGATCAAATCAAATTCGGATGTGTTATAAAAATCTTTTGAAATAAAGTTATAGAAAAAATGAATTTATTTTAAGTAGATCTGATGAAAAAAAATATATTCTTTAAATATATAAAAAAAATTGATAAATGCAATAGTAAGAATCTTATTGAAGAATTAGGTATTTAAAAATCCAAAAACAACATTTTAAAAAAATATATATTTTGAAACCAAATCTGACCGGAAAAAAAACACAATCGAATATTATATGGAAAATAATTGGGAAAACCACTTCAAATGAAGATGGAATACTTTGAACCATATAAAATACAAAAATCTCAAATATCCATCTGCGTATAAACATTACAAAATGCTTTTTTTTTTCCCTAGATTTATATTATATATAAATATAATAAATGATAATAAGCTTTTTTTGTTTTATTCTTGGCTTACATGGGATCTATCAAATCGAAGGCTACCCTTGGAAAACCAGGAGAATAAACTGCAACGTAAAAACTTGTTAAATTTTTTTCGAAAAATATCATTGTATAGGGGTTACAGGCTAACACATGATTCGTGAATAGATAAGAAACATACCAACCTTGATACAATCTTGTTGAAACTTGATTTATATCTGAACAGTCGTGCTTAAAATTCTTTACTTTATATGCCTGTTGAAAACATTTATAATTAGAGGTTCTTCATCTTTGATGATTTTGTAAATTGATAAGAACAACATGCTCAAAAAAAACTAACCTTTATCGAATACTGTTTCGATTCGTTTTCACTCTGAACTGCAATTGCTTGATATTTTGCTTGCAATCACATAATGAAATCTCTGATGCTTGAAGCCACACGGATTCAATGAAAATATGAATAAGGTACAATAAAGGAATACAATAATGGAGAATGAAGTTAGAGACGTTAAAGTAATAGCTCCGTAGAAGACAATTAAAATATGTTTGGAAGTCAGGTTGCTTATATAAGGTCTCGTACTTTTAATATCTTTTTATAAATATAATTTTAACATAATTTGTGATTTGTTTGTTAAGCTGTTTTTATAATTAAATTTATAAATTACAAAATCGGTTAATATCTTTTAATATTTTTTTTTATAAATATTTATGTAATAATAAACTGATTTGGTTGTTAAGGTGATTTGGTTGTTAACCTGATTTGAAAATAAATATAAAGGTTAATGCGAATCTGTCAAACTTCATGTGCTTTCGTAAATGTAGAAATTCATCCGTTAGGAATTGCGATTCAAATCGAGAGAAGTTTGATTTGATTTTAGTAACTGCTGGACCTTGGACGCCGCCAACTGAATCAGCCCAGGGTTTGAGCCGAGGCCTATTTCAATGCCGTCAGTTAGGGCCACGAAAACATTTTGTCTACAAATGTCACCGTGTTATTTGGGATGGGTTCGAGTCAGGTCATTTAGGTTCGGGTTGGATTGTTCTTTCAGATCAAATTAATTTTGTCGTCTGTTCGGATTGGGGCAGATCGGATTGATGACTATTTAGGATCAAAACGGGTCATTCTGACCAAAGCTATGAACCTTTACTCCATTCATGTTGACTCGATCTTGTAAATGAGAAGTTTCGACATTTATTATCTCGCATGCGCAATACTGATTCGTATGTACCACTTTACGTTGGTGTATCCTAAGACGAAATGAACTAAAGAAGAAAAAGAGTAGAAGTTCAATATATACAAGAGAAGAGATGTTGAATGGATAACATCAGAAAACCTTCTCAAAATTATTAGAACGAATAAAAAGTTATTTGAGAATTCTCCTTCTAAAGTAGCAAAGCTTATCGGAAAAAGATAATTCAAGCCAACAATTGAACAAAGCACATTGAAAGAGATAAAATAAAGAACAAATTTACCAAAAGAAATGTTGCTTATCCTTTTTTTAGGGTATTACGGGTACGACAATTGATTTCGTAAACGCACGACGGTTACGAAATCTGTGACCGCCACGATCACGGGTCCCGTAGCCATAAAAAAAAATTCTAACATCACGGTTACGGAACCCCGTAACCGTGATGGTGTCAGATTTTTTTTTGGTTAGAATTCACAAAGAAAATAATCACGGTTACGGATTCCGTAACCGTGAATGATCTGTCACGGATTCGGACCCCGTAACCGTCATGCGTTTGTGAATTCCATTGTCGCGCGTTTACGACTTCCGTTTTTTAAAGGTTTTAATTGATTGATGAATGCTCATCCATGGTCTTGAGGATTGCCTTCACCAAAGGTGACTCTCGATGAGTGACAATCCACTACTCCGGCTCTGTGGTGTACAATTATTTGTGGTGGATCCATCTGATCCATAGACTGTCACGTTGACCATGCATGTAACACCCCAAATTTCTCAGAACTCGGGGAGCTACTGGCTAGGACCTCACAATGGGTCCCGACCTTAGTTTGACAACAACTTTACTAGGATCTTACAACAAGGCACAGATGCATTTAAATTCTTTAAAATACAAACAGTATTTGTATGAATGAACAACACTTGACAGCCTTACAAAACATATATAAACTTATATAACATGCATGCCGAAAGGAAGACTCCCCCATCCCCCATCTAATGAGTACGTGGACCCGGCTGACCATCCGTCCCGGATCTCTCTGCAACTGTCTATCTCTACAAAATCTACAACACGGATAAACCGTTAGCTAACAATCTAAAAATAAGAAGAATAAATATAGCACAAACACAACCAAGATAACATAAAACAAACATCATGCTGGCACACAAACCGGTTATTATCTAGTAGTTAAATGATTCACCTTATTCCATTTTATAGTTGTGGCACGAGAATCTTAAGAGTTCTCGCCTCCGTTCCTTATCCAACTGGGTGTAGGTCTAGCTTACCTCCTCCGGTAGCATCACTACAAACCGAGTGTGGACTAGTCCCTAAGAAACCCTCAGCGCCCTCAGGCTAACTGAGCAGAATGCCACCGCCCGTTACTCTTAGGCCAATGTATAGGTCGGTATATAATTACTACTAAATACAACTATAAACACGTCATTCAAACACCACTATCATTATCCACACTCATATCTAGAAGCTAGCTAAGTAAGCCCAAAGGACTTACCTGAATCGAAAGTCGATTCCCGTTATCTCAACTCGGTCCGCAACTGTAGGGACTCAATTGCCTGTCAAAAGGGAAAGTGGATCAAAATGCATCCCATATTCTTAGAAGTCTATAACTTCTAAGATGTACAATCCCTTCAAGAGAAATTACTAAAAAAATGTCCTCCTAAGATAAAATGACCATTATACCCCTGGTTCCAAAACTCTCAAAGGTCATATAATATATGCCCAAACCTTTTTTTGGGACTTAATTTCATAATCTAACTCTTAAGAGTTAGTTTAGGTAGAACCTATAGATTACACACTTTTCTTAAGTTTTAAAAAGTTACTAAGGTCCAACTTTAGCCTATAATACGAGACTCAAATAAATTTATAAAAATTCTAAGAAAATTTACCCAAGTCATCTATGATATGCATACAAATCATAATGTCAAAAATCTCCCGAAAATACTCAGTCCAGAATCCTACATAAATTCCCAAAGTTGGGTCCAACATCCATAAATCCCATACTTAGCCATTTTACTGTTTATAGGAATTGCCCAACTGTCTTACTTTAGAACCTTATAACTTCAAATCCGACCGTTGAATCGTTCTGAAATTTTAATAGATTAAACTACCTATATCTAACCACAACATATTAAAAATTCAACGGTGGATGCTCATTTTTGAGCCTCAAAGACTATCCCTAAAACCAGTCGTTCCACACCTCACTTTTGAAATTAAAAGGGCATACATCAGGTCTCTGCTTCGATCTTTCCGCTTAACATTTCTTGCCACATAGATTATTGCTTACTTAGAGATCTCCAGTTCAAAACTCAAGAGAAGCAGAGGACACAAACAAAGTGAATTCACCTATTCTATACATATTATACCACGACACTAAGAGAAACTATGACCACATTTAAGCCAAGATGGGCAAACGTAGATAGCATGAAAACTACATCCATGAGCCTGGACCTTTTAGCCTCAGTCCTTGCTAACAGTTATACCCCCAACGTACGTTCACACCTCGTACTACCCATACTACTGCTACCTTCCTAGTACATACCTACACATATGCTACTACAACACTTCAGAGAAAGAAAAGCAAGACTGCGAAGTGAAGAAGACTCACTGCTCTGGGATGAAGCTCGATCAAAACACTCATTATAAGTCCCTGGCAAGAAGAGGAAGAAGGGCTGGCTTGGTGGCATAGTCTCCTCGAGGTTCTTTCGTTCTTGCCCGTTGGAGTACGAGACCACATCGGCCACAAAGACTGCAATGGCAATGGTGCTTATTGGTTCTGTCTTCTGTGTGAAAGTGAGGACACATTCTAACGCCTGCTGTGTACGAGAGGGAACTAACTCCCCTGGTGGTGTTGTTCGAGGCTGATCGTCTGTAGAATCGTAACGAGAAGGTGTTGAAGGAAACCGCATGTTGCGTGTGTGATGAGAGGGAGAGTCAAACGCCAGTGTCGGCTAGGGCAGTATGAAGGTAACCGTTGTTGTCTAAGGAAGGCTACATGGGAGGGAGAGAAGGGAGGAGACAAGAGGCGCTGGAGATGGTGGTTGCGAGAGAGGGATGACGAACCTGGACGTTTTTGAAGGAAGCTACATGCCGTTCCAGAATATCCTATACCCTAGCTGCCAAGGAGAGTCCGTGCTGATCAGATATACACTTACCATATTTGATTCGTGCAAGCCGACGGTTTCAGTACGTGAAGGAAATGTGAGGATAGGAGAGAGAAAAGAATCAAAAGAATGGGGTTAATTGTATGTGAGAAAAGAGCCCTAGCAAACGCCACACTTCTGGGCCCTGTTGGCATGGAAGGGAGGGAAGGCTTGAAGAGGCTGACGGGCCCAATTAGTGTGTAGCAGCATTGGTTGTTTGTCCTAGGAGGCTGACGGCCCATTTAAAACCAAAGGAGAAGATGGGCCTTGTCATATCCTTGTCTAATGCCACATGGCCTTGTCAAATGAGCCCTCTAATTCTAATCTTACAAGGTTTTTTTATATAAACAAGACTTCACATAAAAACTTAGAATTTGCCAAAAGAAAGAATTATTGTGAACTTGGTATCATTTTATGTGGGTAATAAGTTCACATAAAATTATATGAATTATGTTAACTGTAAAATAACGGAATTAAAATTTTGGGTATTACAATGCATGTGGTAGTAGTACTTGGGCATGAATGTTATGTGCCAAGACTTGAGATCTTGTAGTCCTAAACCTTCCTTCATCTTTGGCAGAAACTGTAGACCATGCAACATGAAGCCAACTCCACAAGAACTAGCAAGAGAGAAAGCTAGAAGCTCGTTGTGCCCTGCAAAACTGCCCTGATCAGCTCCAGACGACCAGCAAAAGATAAGTGTCTCTTGTTCCATGAGCTAAGGTGTCTCCCGATCCTATCAACAAGAGGAGAATTGTCTCCAGATCGAAGAATAATGGGAGAAATAGGAACCTTGATATCTAAAAGGAAATTCTCTTGTCGCAAAACCTAAGAGTAGTGTCAACTCAATCGCCTCATCCTCATTCTCATTCATAGATGCAAAGTAGATCGAGGATTTTGAGAGGTTTATAGCCAAACCCGATACCCTCTCAAATCGACGAAGGCACTGCATCAGAATATTGATAGACCCTCTACCCCCCACCCCCACCCCCTCCCCCCGGGAAAACAACACCACATCATCTACATACATAAGGTGTGAAATCCTAAGCTCCCCATAATAGTTATGGAATCTTAAACCTGAAACCCCACTTAGAACCGACCTGAATCATCCTCGATAGAAACTCCATGCAAATCACTTCAGCACCCCATCCTGAAATTACTCAAGGTCTTACGGACGTTGTTCATATGCCAACCATACTCGCGTGGAAATTTTCCAAGAGGTCACCCATCCTGAAATTACTCCAGAACGACGCTTAACTCCAAGGTTCGTTATCCTCACTCAACCACTAGAAAAGAAGAATTCTTGTTGACATGGATAGCTATGCATTCTTATAAGTTAACCATATATCCCCATTCAAATGATACGGGATAATAATTTTACGGGGTGTTACAATCTCCCCCACTCGTACAAAAACTTCCGAGGAGGTCACTCAAACTGAAATTACTCCAGCACGAGCACGCTTAACTCCAGAGTTCTTTGTCCTCACTCAACCACTAGAAACGAAGAATTCTTGTTGACATGGATAACAATCCATCCTTATAAGTTAACCATAAATTTCCATTAGAATGATGTGGGGTAATAATTTTACACGGTGTTACAACGACCCTGAAAGAACTCATGTGAAGTTTTGTTTACCCGGATCAAGTACGACGCCGTGGTGACACACTTTGTCCCCCAGTCAATGAACCTGGTTGGGAACTTCAACTCCATCATGAGGAAGCTTAGGAAACTCCAAGATATGGTGTCGTATGCCTTGGCTAAATCAATCTTCATGAAACACCGTTTGTTGTCAAGATTGTTATTATAAGGTTGCAGTGCTTGGATCATTGTCAGCTATCTAGTTTAGTTTTCATCTATTCATATCGTAAGAAATTTGTCCTTACACCAAACATTACATAATAGGCAATACGCTTCTTATTGTAATAATCCATAATGCTATATTGGATCGGTAATAACTTTGACATCCAAGTAGCTCAAGGAATATTGTTTCGGGTTCCTCGCTTTATTGCAGGAGTTGTATTCCGGGTTCCTTCGCCTTGCCGACTCCACCGAGAAGACACACCCACACTGTAGCCGCCCTTGCTTGCGCCGCCCTTGATTCCCAACGCTGGAGCCTCGGATCCGCCTTCCTCCGCCCGCACAGCCGCCGGTGCCTGCTCCTCCCTGCCGCCGCATTGCATCTCCTTCCCCTGTTGCGTTTCTGAGGTTGAAGAAACCTCTTTTGCCCTAATTAAATCGGGCCCCCTAAACATTGGTGTAATTGCATATTTGACCCACTCTTCTGAAATTTAGTGATATGCCCCTGCATGATTAATTCCAGATTTTGGCCCAAGGTTTTATTTACATAAAATGTCCCAAGTTTCTAGAATTGTATATATTACCCGGAAAAATGTTTTTACGATTGTAAATTTAGGTTTCACTTGAGTTATATTCTTATTTATATATACCATATATGTTATGCTCATGTTAAATTAATTCCGGGATATGACTCAAAGATTAAATCACGGGATTTTAACGTTGGCTTTGAAAACGAGTTTTAACTTGGGTTTATGATGTTATACTATTTGCCCGGAATATATATTTACGGTTTTAACTTGGGTTTTAAAAGTGGGGTTTTCCTTAGTTTTATATATGTTAATTATTCCGTTCAAATTTAGCGTATAAGCTAAATTTGTACAGTTTTGGTGTTAGGTTCAGAAGCGTCCCGATAAAGACCTAACAAGTCCAAGTCGACATCCGTTGATCGATTTCCGTCTTTTGACGTCGTGTGAGTATCTTTTCCCTCGATCTAGTTATGTTTAGTATTAATATCATGCTAGGCTGGATCTATTATAACTTAGAGTGAATACCAAGTAGTGGTTATGGACCTTAGGTGAGTTTTGTGGATTGTGAAATATTGTAAGACTTGAGGTGTTGATGTTATCTTGTGGAACTTGTGAGGTTTGAGAATTGAAGTATATGGTTTTTAAGTTTTTTTGGCTAGGATATGCGTATCCTATCATGACATTGTTACCGTTGAGTTTGTTTGGATAAGGAGTTGTCATCCTAGTATGTGCTATGGGTTATGATCATGCGAGATCATAGGGTCAAGAAGTCTAAGGACTTCTAACTTGTGTTGAGTGAGGTGTGAGATGTGAGCATGAGAGATTCTAGGATGCGGTCTTAGAATGAGAGTCAAATGATCTCGCGTAGATCATTTGTGTATAAGTCTTAGACTTTTGGAGTTGAGGGAGTTGTTGATATAGTTATCTTCTTGTGAGCAGGTTGTGGACTCCTTCCCAAGGAAAGTGAAAGTGTTGTGAGTTGAGTGTGGTGATAAGGTAAGTCTCCGGACTTA
The DNA here is from genome assembly GCA_033239045.1 of Fagopyrum esculentum. Lineage (NCBI taxonomy): Eukaryota > Viridiplantae > Streptophyta > Magnoliopsida > Caryophyllales > Polygonaceae > Fagopyrum > Fagopyrum esculentum. The sequence goes on along the minus strand of BSUD01000002.1, from coordinate 12,031,820 downwards.
CTTAGCTCGTATTCCTTGTATTAGCATTGATGCGTGTTTGGTGGTGTGTGTTTATTGTTTATTGTTTATAACAACTAAACCGGAATTAGGATTACCGACCTTTATATTATTTTGGCCCAAGTGTATGATAACGGGCGGTGACAACTTGCCTAGTTCCCGCGAGAGCTAGGAGGTTCTCGGCGACTATCCCGTGCTGGTAGACGGTCGGATGCATCAGTACCATTCCATGCCGGTAAGTAGGGACCGAGGCGAGTTTCGGTGACTCTCGTGTCACAACCTAAGTTGAATTAGAACGGGATATGACCTAATAATAACAAAGATAATAAACCGGATTGGTGTGTTTTTATGTATGTTGTATGCTTGTGATGAGATTACTTGTGTTTGTGCCTTTCACCTTGATTCTAATGCCTCGAATATTAGCTAACGGTTTTATACCGATTGTTGTAGATTGTCTTGCAGGTTAGGAATGCGGTCGAGGGGTCCGGAAGAGTGGGCAGCCGGGGTTCCGTACATTTTAGGAGGGGTTTTGGTTAGAGTCGGGTTGTATTTTGTTCTTTGGTTATTATGTTTTGTATGCTACGTGTTTGGCGTTTGGTCTTTGTAGTTGTTGTCGGCTGAAGTCCGTTGTTTGTTTTCTTTCGGGTTTCATTGCATTGCATAAAAATGTATTTCATTTTGGCCTTTATTTGTGCCTTGTTGCAAGATCCGGTGAAATTGTTGTCAGGCTAAGGGTCGGGACCCATTGTGAGGTCCCAACCCGTAGCATCCCGAGTCCCGCGGATTCGGGGTGTTACATTTGTGCCCTTGTAATCTACTAATTTGTGGGTCGTTGTAACCTGATTTGTGAACCGTTGAACTATTAAATTCGTAATTCTTATTTTATCAATATACTAAATATACATCTATATACTTTACTAAAACATATGAAATTAATGCTGACGTGGCGCTCCTACGTTTTTTCTCGGATTAAATCTTTTACTAAATCACAAATTAAGCCAAGTAATCATTTTTACTAATTGATTTCATATCAGATTATGGTATTTTTAAATTATATTATTATGTTTTTTTACTTAAATTATTATTTATTAAATAATAAATTAGATTTAAAATTTTTTTTATTAGCATAAAACTAATTAATGATCAACACATGGGCTACGTGGTCTCATTTACTATGTAACACTTGACGCATTATTTATACGAGCTCATAACATATAACTAATAAAGTTAACAACATATAATATAGTAAAAAATGTAATATGATAAGTTGTTTTATTAACAAACCCGCACAAGGTGCGGGCTATAAACTAATTGAAATAAAAACACTGCCGAAAATAAACCGCTTTAATATATTTTGGAAACTATATTTTGGAAACTATATTTTGAAGATTCTCTAAATCCTATTGAGCGGGCTACTTTCCGTCATTCTTAAATCGAATCACCGGATTTCAAGCAAAAAATATTGTCTCTTCTCTCACCGTCTCTCTTGAAGCCGATTGAAGATATCATCTATGTTATTCGTCTTTGCCGTCTTCCAAGCTTCGTTTTCGTTTGTTCATCTTCGTCGTTTACCAACAATTTCTGCAAGGTAAGTTTTCTTTCCAGTTTTTTTTTTCCGTTAGTCTCTATTATTTGTCTCCTCTAAATTCGATAATTTCTCGATGTAAGTACATAAATTTTACACAAATCAATACATAATCACGTACAGTAAATGACACTTGTGTTGGCGTACATAATGCATATAATAATGCAGTACATTTACATATACATAAGCAAATTACCTTTTTTTTATGTACATATCTTACTTTCGTATGTACATATGTACATATCTTACACATACAAAAGTAGGTAACATATACATAAGCAAATTGCCTTTTCTTATGTACATATCTTACACATACTTGTGTCGGCATCTACATGCGAACTATGAAGAACGCCATAGTAGGAGAAAAGTAGCGTCGTTTTTTTCCGGAAAAGTAGACAGTCAGTTCACATTCCACGTTTGAAGGAAAACGATAACAATAGTTTCCTTAATTAACGATTTATAATTAGCTTATTTAATTAGGCAAATTAATAAACTTAACTAGGAGAGAGAAAGATCATGAGTTATGGAGAATCTTTAATTTTGCTCATGATTTATCTTTTTATAAAAATCCGAGGGGCCTAGTTTGTCAATGTTTAAAGAAACGTGTCTAGTTTATACACACCGCTACATAAACTGCTTACTTAACCAACTCATCCGAATTAAATCCATTGAGATTAAAGGAGATAATCCGATGCTTATCAATTCGATTAATCGAATATGGAAGCCTCCTTGGGAATTAGATATGATTATCAACGATAATTCAAATATTATCTCAGGTTTTTCGTACTCCACCGCACTACATATTTATAGGGAAATTAATACGGTCGCGGACAAGATTGTCATGTATGGACACAACGTTGAGTTGAAAGTTGAAGCGATTCCGGAAGATGTTTAAGACCTCATCGCAAAGATGCCTTAGGCCGAAACTGATTCACCTAATTTTATTACCATGTATAAAAAAATAAAAAGTAAAAAATAATAACAAACAATTATAATTCCAACGGACAAAGAAAGGTAACAAATTTTAATTACATTGCGTTGTTTCTTTACATAGATATTTACAGACATAATATAAATAAATAAATATCGAATTGATATGTAAAGATACAAGTACGAATGGTATGAACATATACACAAATTAACTCTTATAATCTGGAACCGGTCTATAACAAGGTGAGAAGAAATGGAAGCAGAAAGAGGGCCCAGCAAACCCATGGGACCCACACCAATGAATCGTGAAGAAACGTGGAGACGAGACCACAAAAGGCGGCGGCAACAAGAGCCACACCCAACTGCTCAACTCTTCTAGCCACGTCCTTTATAATATCCCTCAACAGCAAACCATTCCAAATACAAACAAAGCCCATGCACAATGAAATCACAACTAAACTCACCACTAATGAGTTAGCCTCTTTGTGTAACGACAGAAGCCCGGTCGTCACCGGGATTGCAAATCCCAGTATAGCCTTACCTAACTCATGCTTCTCGTACAGCTCGACTATTTTGTTGAACCACAACGTCGGTTCGCGCCTTTCGCCCGACTCTACCTCAGGTGATGGCAACGGTGCCCTTAGACCTTTGTCCGCTTCACTGCCGCCGCTTGCTACATCAATGACTTTGGTTATATCCATTGTCGATGTCGAGGGTTCGGAAACATCGATTTCTATGTCTTGTGGGGAGGGTGAGAAGACGTTCATTACAGATATATATGTTGATATAAAGACACAAAGCTTTTATAGATGTCATGCATACACGTATATCCATGATCCAATCTTTAAATGGATTATTCTTCTTTATGTTTGCCAGAATCTATATACCATACTATATTAGTATGCGACCTAGTATATACTAACTAATTATTCAAGCGAATAAAATAACCAATAATGATCAATTACGTATTATATAGCCACAAAATCAATGCATGCCATTTTCAAGCCAGCTCTAAACATAATTTACTAATTTGCATGAATTAGATTGTTTTTTCGTACTATCTTTGTTTGCTAAGAAAAAAGGCAAGAAAGGTTTCTCTCTGTCTACTTCAGTGTACATGAGATATGACGTACGTAATAGCACCTTCAATTCTAGTTTGCTACCTAAGAAAAAAAGTAAGCACTTGTATTATTTTAGAAAGATGGGTGACCCATCTACTAACTAATTTTTTAATGTAATGAAACAAATATATTATTCGTCTGAACAGAAAACATAAATTATTAATTTTGGATATAAAATGTAAGTCATAGTTGCAAGGATGTGAATAATATTTACTTAGGGTTTCCGTTGTCAAACGGCTCGTATTAATAACAAATGGAGTTTACATAATTATATAAGGGCAACCTATATTTACAATAATTACATAAACTATCATACCTTGCATTCGAAACTGAAGGAGGTTGAACAGTGAGACTAGATCTAAAGTCTAGAATTAATTGTCGGGGAAGACCCTTTGTAAAAAATGTTTGTGTATTGAAAAACCGAAGGTATGTGAAGAACTCGAACGTGACCACGGGCAACCTTGTCACGGACTAAGTGGATGTCAATTTCAATATGCTTGGTCCATTGATGTTGAGCTGGGTTGCTGGCAAGATAAGTAGCAGAGATGTTGTCCGTGTATACAATGGATGTCTTGGCAAGCAGACATTGTAACTCAAGTAAAAGGTTTCGGAACCAGGAACATTCTGACACAACATTGGCAACTCCTCCATATTTTGCTTCCGCACTTGATCTGGAGACGACATATTGCCTTTTGGCAGACCACGAGATTAGAGTGCCATTGAAGAATACATAGTAACCTGAGGTCGAGCGGCATGTATTAGGACACCTTGCCCAATCAAAATCTGTGTAGGCAATGAGATCAGATTTCGGAGAGGATGAGATGATGATACCTAATGATGACGTGCCAGAAATGTAGCGGATAATGCGCTTGATAGCTGCAAAATGAGCCTCCCGGGGGTCGTGCATAAAGAGACACACTTGTTGTACTGCAAAACTGATGTCAGTTCGTGTGAAGGTGAGCATTGAAGTGCCCCAACTAGACTACGGTAAAGTGTCGGATCACTAATAGCAAGGTTGGATGAAGCACTTAACTTGACAGACGTCTTAGTAGGGGTAGTAGATGGTTTGCAGTTAGACATCTTTGCTCGTTCAACAATTTCGCGAGCATATTTATCCTGGGACCGTCCCATGAATAACCCAGCTGATGTACGACAAGCAGAAATGCCCAAGAAATAGGATAGGGGTCTAAGTCTTTCAGAGCAAATTCCTTAGTCAGAAGCTGGATCAGATGCTTGCGAAGAGCGTCAAAGGAAGTTGTAAGGATAATGTCATCGACATACAGAAGCAGATAGGTAGTGTCAGTTCCCTGATTATAGATAAAAAGGGAGGAATCGCTCTTACTACTAATAAACCCAATGCGGTGCTGGAAGCCTACAAAACGATGCCCGGGGAGCTTGCTTCAGGCCATAGAGGGACTTTTGCAGAAGGCAAATGTGATTGGGTTTCAAAGGGTCGCGGAAGCCTGAAACATATACACCGTTTTGTTGAGATGGCCGGGGAGGAAATCATTCTGAACATCCAGCTGATAGATGGACCAAGAGCGGGATACTACAATGCTGAGAACCATGCGAATGGTTGCTGGTTTAACAACACGGCTGAAAGTCTCATCATAGTCAATTCCAACCTGTTGAGAACAACCGTTGGCAACTAAATGTGCCTTGTATCGCTCCAAGGAACCATCAGACCTATACTTATGCTTAAAAATCCACATGCATCGCACAATGTTAGTATTTGCAAAACGAGGTATTAGGACCCACGCCTTATTCCGCATAAGGGCTCGGTATTCATTGAGCATGGCAGCAGTCCAACACGGGTATTGAAGGGCTACATTGTGGGATTTGGGAATTGGGGATAAGGGAGCGGTTGACACGGATAAGTCAAAATTTTGTTTCGGTTTAACAATACCGGATGACTTCGGGTTTGGGGTCGGTTCGGGACAGATGGAATCGGAGGTGGAGGGGTTGTCTCATTTAAGGCGTGGCCAGCTGGGGTGACATTTTCCGGATGGGGATGTGGGATAGCAGCTGACTGGGCCGAATTAACAGCCTGACATGTTGGGTCATTAAAGGGAATACATGCCGGAGGGGTTTGGTGGTGTACTGGTCCGGGTAAGGCAGGTGAGAGAAATTAGGCCAGATATGGGGAAAGGAAGGAGAGGGCTTGTTGGCGCAGACTGGGCCGGATGAGGGAATGGGCCAGGCATTGGAAATGGGCATGTTGCAGCTAAAGCTATGATAGGCCGATTAAGGGCCAAAAAATATGGGGATGGGTCGTCATCACTAGAGGTTGTGTAGTAGTTTCCGGGGGGACTCGGAAATGGGTAGCAACGGAAAAATTGTTTCATCAAACGTCACATGACGGGAAATGATTATTTTATTCGTTACTAAATTTAAACACTTACCCTCTATGGTGTTTTAGGATAGCCTAGAAAAACGAACGGAGTAGTGCGATGTTGAAGCTTGTGGGAAATTGTTGCACATGGGTTTGGATAACAAAGGCAACCAAATACCCGGAGATGAGCGAGGGAAGGTTTAGAGAGGTATAACACTTGAGTAGGAGATTGACCGTAGATGGAGGTGGAGGGAAGGATGTTTAAAAGATAGCAGGAAATCTCCACGGCATGGGACCAATAGGAGATTGGAATGGAGGCATGGAATAACATAGAACACATCATGTTGTTGTTTGTTCGAATCATTCGTTCAGCCTTACCCTTTTGAGGAGATGTATGAGGACATGAGAACCGAAAAACAATGCCATGGTCAACGAAAAACTTGTGGAAGGTGGTGTTGTTAAATTCACCTCCCATGTCACATTGAAAACTTTTGATGGGTAGACAAAATTGCGTGTTGACAAATTTGTGAAATTGAACAAAGTGGTCAAATACTTGGGACTTGAACTTGAGAGAAAAAATCCATTGAAAATGGGAGAAGTCAGCAAGAAAAAGTAAATAGTATTTAAAACCGTCTCGACTTGAGATAGGAGAAGTCCATAAATCACTATGAATAATGTCAAAAGGAGCATTAGAACGGGTAGTAGAACGATCAAAAACTAATCTATGATGTTTTCCTAATTGACCAGAATGACAAAGAGGAGTCACATGAGACTTATTACACTTAATGAAGGAAGAATGACGAAGCAATTCTAAGACCGGAGCTCCGGGATGTCCGAGACGGGCATACCAAAGGCTGGAAGACTCAACTGAGAGCATGATGAGGACGAGGAGAAGGACTTGTGACTGGATAGAGTTCCCCGGAACTATTACACCTCAAACGTGTGATCCCCGTGTGTACATCCTTCACTGGAAAAACCAAAAGGGTCAAATTCTACGGAGGCATTGTTATTAGTTGTAAAACGTCGAACAAACACTAAATTTTTGACAATTTTTGGGGCAATAAGGACATTGGATAGGTGGAGAGGTTTTGTGGTGGTGGAGATAGTAGTATCTCCAATACCTGTAGAAGGAACACGCATACCATTCCCAACAATTATCGAATTTAAAGAACCATTATGTGAAAAAGACGAGAGAGAACCTAAATTATTCGTCATGTGGGAGGTGGCACCCGTGTCCATGTGCCAAAATTATCCGTCGGATTTAACGTCATAAAAGCAAAATTCGGATCCAAGGTTGTCGGCTGGGCTGTTGTTGCAAAATGAGCTTGTTGCTGATATTGAGAAACCGGGCCGGGCCCAAAAACATATTGATGAGCATGCAGGGGAAAAGGGCAGGGAGGATGGGTTGGGCTTGGAGCAGAGTGGGCCGGATACCAGTTTGGGCCCGCAGTAATGTTGGACTGGGGAATCACCACCCAACCAAAATTAAGGTGCCATAGTGCACGGGTTGGAGCGCCGCCGGCCTGATGCCGTTGCTTGCCTTTCCGGCCTCGACTGCGGCGATTCTGGGAGGAGTCTGTCACTACATTGCTGGAGTCGGACCGACGCTGAGGGGGTGAGCCAGCTGGTGGGTGCCATGTGGAGCCCGAGGACGCCGGAGAACGAGTATCAGCGGTAAGTGCAGTGGTAGTTGAACCGGAACCCGATTGTGCATTTAATCGAGTTTCCTCAAGTTGCAACTGAGACTGAGCCTTGGTGAAGCTGGGAAGCGGATCGCTTTGCTGAATAAAACTTGCCGCGACATTGTACTCAGCAGGTAATCCCGAAATAAGTTGAAGAGCAAGACGAGTGTCAGGAGCTGGCAATTCGACCCCTTTGAGTTGATCCGCCAACGATTGAGTTGTAGACAGTAAGAGTTAATGGAAGCAAAACCAGATAACTTACAATTGGAGAACTCATGCTCCAGGTAGACGGCGCGGGTATTCTTGTTATCTTGAAAGATATCTTTGACTCGATTCCATGCCTGAAGTGTAGTAACCTCAGAGTCAGGAATTTGCAGAAGGATCTCGCGCGAGACGATGTTCTAGATCCATTGCAGAACTGCTGCGTCAACTTGAAGCCATAACGAATCATCGATGTCCGCAAGTCTTGGAACCTTTTCATCGATGTGATCGAGAACATTGTGAGCTTTCGCAGTAACGCGAAATAAGGTGACCCATGATGTATACGGAGTGTCATGATAAAGGACGAGAGCAATGTTGTTTTTGATATTTGAGATTCCGAGGGCATAGTGGAAAGAGGATTTCCGATCGGTAGCCATCGAGAAAATCGGTGAAGGGGAAGAGAAGCAGAAGAGGGTTTAGAAGAACGAGAAGTCTGATACCATGTGAGAATGTGAATAATATTTCCCTTAGGGTCTCCGTCGTCAAACCGCTCATATCAATAACCAACGGAGTTTACATAATTAGATAAGGACACCCCTACATTTACAATAATTACGTAAACTATCAATATTTACTACTCCATACTCCAAAGTTTTAATAATAAATGATAGAGAAAGATTTCTACGTTAAAGGTGAAAACAAGTTTAGGATAATAAATAAAATTTGACATCTATTACACCCAATTTCTCCCTTTCGATTTGAGTTACTGTCTTATTGGTCACTGTTGTTGATTAGTGAATGGTCCAGTTTATCAAACAGGTTATCGAGACTAAAGAGTTGTATGCATAGGCATGGTTTTTCTCTCCTTTTCTAATTAGATTTTGTTGCAGAATACAAGAGACTTTTTCATAAAGCGAAAATTTAATTAAGCAATTGTATTATTTAAGAATGATGTATGGGCGCACCTTCTAATTAATTATTCAATGTAATAAAATAAATGAGGGGAATTTACGAACGTGTTTCTACGTTTAAGTCTTCTTTGTATAACATCTAAGACGTTTTTTAATGGAGTAGTTAATATTTTAAAAAGTTTAGGAAAAAAATAAAGTATCCATCCGAAAATTGTTTATATGTTCAAAATAACTATTAAAAATGTTTAAATGATAGTAATTAGGGTAAAATGGTTAAGTAGGCACTTTTTGCATTATTGTGTACAAAATAGGTAGTTTTGTGTTTTAATTAACAAACTAGGCCCTTTGAATATGTAAAGAAAAGATTTAATAATTAACAAAATAGAGATCCCATGATCTTTCTCTCTCCAATTAAAAAATATTTATTTCCAAAATTAATTATGTTAATTAAAGATAATGACTGTTTAGGAAGCATTAAAAGCCACGATCTTCCCACTTATTTTCTGTTATTTTTACGATATACAGTCCACCATTTTCAACGAAAACAGAAGACGGAGGTTTCTGGGTTTTTATGCGTTCAGGTTTGGGCAATTGTCTGCGTTCACGTTTTGGCGATTGAAGAAGTACACTGCATCGGTTGTTTGGTTTTAGTAGCATCATCTATCATAAATCCCCTAAGTCTTGTGTGTGCAACTCAAATTTATGGTGTTTCGAAGCTTTTTTATGCTTTAATGGAGGACGAAATTTGTGCTGTTATTTTGTGTTTCTTTTAACTTGTTAGTGTACATATATGATGAAAATAGTAATTCTGTTGTTGAAGTTGTGTAACTATGTTGTTGTAATCTTGAATTATAATGTATGCCATTTTCTGGAGAAATGGCGATTGTCCAGATTGGCGATATTATGTTGACGAAGATAACTTGTGTACACATTTTAAGTACAGCAATGTACATATGTGTTTTGAACCCTATGTATGATATATACATATCTGTTACATATTATGTGTGTGTAATTGTGTACATATTAAGTGCATTAATATACATCTTCGTTGTGTATAATAATACATATTGTGTATGTACGATCGATGTGTAATTGTGTACATATTAAGTACATTAATGGCAGACGAAGGTATTGCGAAGTTCGGAATGGACGACAATGGCGATTAGGCGATTTTGGGTTGACAAAATAGGAAAACACGAAACCTACCTTCTGATTTCTGGGGACAAAGTTGCAGTTGATACGATGGGGGAAGATTTGCAGAATCTTCTTACTTTACGGTTTCCATTTTTCAATAACTGGTATTTTAATTAAAGGAAACTTTTAATAAATAAAATTATTGAAACTGCTCAATTATCTATAATTTAAGATTGTGAAAAATACACCTTTTGCAAGGCGTCGGGTCAGAAGGTTAGCATTCAGAAATCCAAGATTTTCATGTCTCCCAATGTGTCGAGAGATCTTTGCAACCGTATTGAAAGCTTGAGTGGGTTGAGGTGACTAAGAACCTTGGTAATTATCTTGGCGTACCCATTTTGCAAGGGAGAGTTTCGAGATCCCCTTTCTCTACTCTTAAAGATAGGAGTAACCTTAAACTTAGTGGTTGGAGAAGCAAGACGTTGAGCTTTGCGGGTCACGTTACCTTGACTAAAGTCGTTCTCACCTCTATCCTTATTTATAGCATGACGACTCTTTCCCTCCGGTTAGTGTTTGTGAAGAGATTGATAGAATGTGTGGCAATTTTGTGTGGGGTCATACCGAGGGTCACAGGAAGATGCATACCATTAAGTGGAGTGACTTTTGTCTTCCAAAAGAAAAGGGAGGCTTAGGTAATCGACGGATGAGTGAAACAAACAAAGCTATCATTGGTAAGATGGCTTGGCGTTTCATTAAAGAGGGCAGTGACATGTGAATAAAGGTCTTGGAGAGTAAGTATTGTAGAGGAGACTCCAGAAGGATGACTGCAAGATTCCATATTTGGTGAGGCATAACTGAAGGTTTGCATTAGGTTGTTGCTAGAGGGGCCAAATGGATGCAAGGTGATGGCTGCTCCATAGCCTTCTGGACAGACAAATGGCTAGGTGAAGCTCCCCTTAGCACCCAAGCAACAACTCCCGTGGACCATGTGGAGATTTTGCAAACAATGAGGAGTTACTAGTCTGATACTCGATGTAATAACCGAAAATTTTGAAGTTCCGATAAACTGCAATTAACCAATTTCCGAGGCGGCGAGCTTAAGTAAATAAATAAAGAAAATAAAACGAGTTTAAATATTATCATTTTATGTGACTTTAAGTCACATAAAATTTATGAAAACTTATAACCGGAATTAATTAATTTACGCGCCTTAAAATGAAGATAATAATAAAGTAGATAATACGGAATTTAAATCCCGTATTATATAAATTTCCGCACATAAGTAACAAGTTCCGAATTTTCCGTTCTAATGAGAAGGGCCGGATATAAGCCCACCTATCAGCCCATTAATTATTTCCTAAACTAACCCTAACCCTAAATTAATTAAACTAACCTAATCCTAATCAGCCGCTGCTGCTTCCCTCTCTTCGTTACCTCTCCTCTGAACAAAACGACGCTTTCCTCTCTTCCGCTTCAACAGAAGACCGCCGTTGTCGACCGCCACCACCAGGCCTGCCGCCGCCACCTTGCCTGCGCCGCCCTCGCCTAGTTTCTCCGTCCGCCGGCGACTGCAGCAGCCAGGTGAGCCCACTGTTCCCTCCTCCCTTCTCGTCACCCTTCCTTCTCTCGATTCCGGAATCGTAACCACCGCATCTTCTCTCGGCCTGCAGTAGCACTGCCCCCGGACCACCGTCTTCTCCGACGCCGCCGCAGGAGCCGCCTCGCACCGCCTTAATCCTGGTAAGTCGCCGCCCTTCCTTCTCCTCGCCTTCTGTCGACTTCGAGAACCTAACCGCTGCCTCTTCGATCGTTCCGCAGCAGCAGCCAGTCGACCACCAGGGAGGGGCCGCCGGAACACCAGCCATCGCCGGACACCAGTGCACCGCCTGGACTCACCTCGTCGGACTGCAGCCCGGTAAGCCGGCTTCTCCGATCTTGTTCCCCACCTGCAGTACGTATATATGTATGCTCAAAATAAATGTATATAGTTGGATGTGGCTCCTACCCTGCAGTACACATAGTTGTATAGTTTAGTTGTGTGTATTACCCGTATATATGTATAGAATGATAAATATAGGAGACGTAATGTGTATATAATTATATACGGGTACTGAGTTGAGTATGAATAAGTAGATCAAAATATATATATATATATTTAGAATACATATAAGTACATATATATTCAGTCACGGAAGGTTAACGGGAGCGAGTGTAAGCCGAGTACATAAATATACATATATATATTATATAAAAGTATACTTACGAGTTTAAGTAGGTGAAATATTAAAGTATGTGAATTTATATATGTATATCTAAATACCTAAGAACTTCGGATGTTATACAATTGGAAGGAAGGTTAATATGCACGAAAGTATATGTATATATATAGATATGTAGATATATATAAGAACTGTTAATACCCGGAAATGAAGTAACGTGATTCCAGACGATGAATGGACGAGATTAATTTTTAGAACCTTAGTAAACTGTTTTGGAAATAATCCTAGATTAGAAAAATGTTCCAAAAGAAATATGAGAGGTCAAGAAGCGACCGGAGAAGTATTTATACGAAGGGTAAAACGGTCTTTTACCGCATGAGAATCGTCCTTTCCGTAATTCCTTCGCATGAGGTTGGACATAGAGATGTGATTTTTATACACATGCCTTCATTTGACAGGCTCTTGAGTTACCACGAGTACGGACTATCTGAGACGTATTAGAGTGCATTTTGACTCAGGTAAGTCCTTGCGACTTACTTAGCCAGTTTCTGAGTGTTAGTTGAGTGATAGTAGTGGTGTGTGCTATTGCTTGATTTAATAATAATAACTTGCTAGGACGACTGTTTTTACGTTTAAGGCCCAAGTGTATGTATAACGGGTCGTGACATCACTGCCCAGCTCTGACAGGAGACTGGGAGGTTCTCTATACCCAGACCATACAGGTACAAGGTGAGGTGCATCGGATCCATTCCTGATGGTTACACGGGGGCGGAGGCGAGGTTTGGGAATCCCTCGTGTCACAAAATAAGTATCATTAGAGTGAATGAGTAATTTAAAGTAAGATAATAAAACGGACTTGTTTGAAAGCATGCTGAGTGGTTATGTTTATCTGAGTGTGTTTGTGCTGCTATTATTCTGCTAATATTTAGATAACTAGCTAACGGTTCTTGTTGTTGTTGTTTTAGGTTTACCGCAGGTTAGATCAGCAGCTGAGTGATCCGGAAGTAGTGGTCAGCCGGGTCTCCGTACTCCTTAGAGTGGGGTTGGGGTTGTTTTGTCTTTCCTTTCTTTTGGTTAAGATAGTTGTTCTTTTCTCTTGTTTAAGTACTGTAGGCTGCTAGACAGTGTTGCATTCATTACACTAAAAACAGGGTTTTTATGAATTTCGGTTTCTTTATTTGTGTCTTGTTGCAAGGTCCTAGTAATGTTGTTGTCAAACTGAGGTCGGGACCCATTGTGAGGTCCTAACCAGTAATACTCCGAGTTCCGAGAATTCGGGGTGTTACAACATGGTATCAGAGCTCTAGGTTGGCAACAATGGCACTTGAAATCTTCTGAAAGACCGAATAAGTTTTAAGCAGAACCCGAAAAGGGATCTGAGTTTTAAAAAGAAAATTTTTGGTTTTAAATGCATGCATAGTCTGGTTGGGAATAGAAAAGTACGGCTGACCACCACTACTACCGCGGATCTCAGTATGCTTAGTTGGACTTTAGGTTACTGTAGTTAGACTTTTGGACTTTCAGCTAGTAGTAACTATAGTTTGTACTCTTGCACAGATGGCACGTACTAGAGCTACGCTAGCTACTGGTCGAGGCAGAGGTCGTCCACCTCTCCCTCCAGCTGGACCAGGTAGGGGAGATAGGGCCCCTACAGTTAGAGGACGCGGCCGTGGAGATAGACCCCCACTAGCCCGAGGTCGAGGTCGAGCTCCACGAGAGGATCCCCCAGCAGTGATCATGCCAGAGGCTGGAGTAGAGGAAGTAGCTGAGAGTGTTGGTCCTGAGGTCAGGAATGAGACCGTTGCTAGGTCTGGAGCACAGAAAGCACGTTCGACAGAGTCAGGGCGTGTTTCCATTGGAGCGACTGAGTACAGAGAGTACCGAGCCTACGTTGAGCGTAGGGAGGAGGCTGCTAGGACAGAGAGACTTACCCAGGTACCACCAGTACCGGCTAGATCTGTCCAGGTGACACAAGAAGCGCCTCAGGTGCCAGCTGTACCTGAGAGGAGAGTTGTGGCGGATAGAGCGCCTACTGGGACTAGAGCACCAAGGCCAGATGAGTGGTTGAAGGCTTTCAACTCTCAGAAGGTCCCCTCATATAATGGAGAGATAGGATTGGAGGTAGAGCACTGGATTGGGCAGGTAGAGACTGCGTTAGAGGCAATACGCTGCCCAGAGGATCGGCAGGTAGACTTGGTGCAGACTTGCTTCACTGGAGATGCTCATTCCTGGTGGCGGACCATGCGTAGTCGAGTCACCAGTTGGGAGTAGATGAGGAGCATTGTTAGAGACAGATACTGCCCTGTTTCGTTGAGGAGAGAGAAATTTCAGGACTTCATTGAGGCTGGATTTGAGGACGTCCCGATCGCTGCCGCCATCAAGAAGTTCCAGAAGGAACTGACACTGCTTGGACCAGCTGCACCTCCTGAGGAGCAGCATGTCTATCTCTTTTCTCGGAGATTGAGAGAGAGTACCCGTTCCTATCTGGCAGGATTTCGCTGTGAGACTCTGTCAGACTATCAGGATAGAGCATCTGCTTATGAGAGAGACAGACTAGTGTCGAGGAGAGCTGCTCAGTCAGACAGGCCGGATAAGCGGCAGAGGACAGGTTATGCTAGTGGTAGTTCAGGAGTAGCTGCTTTTGGACGGGGACAGACTCAGGGGCGACAGAGTCATACAGCTACGGGTCAGACTTCAGCTGGTGGCTTGTAGTGCCACAACTACAATAGCTATGGGCATATCCGATCAAACTGTACGAAGCCAGCAGTGACTTGCTTCCAGTGCGGTAAGATTGGACATAGAGCTGCCTTCTGCCGTCAGGGCAAGGCTCCATCTCAGCAGGGTTCTTCTCCTGCAGGCTTATCAGGGAGTGTACAGAGATCGCAGCAGTACAGAGCTCCTAGTCAGCAGCAGCAGTACAGAGCTCCTAGTCAGCAGCAGCAGTACAGAGCTCCTAGTCAGCAGCAGTCTTACCGGGCTCCAGGACACACACACCACCACAGAGTTCTATGCAGGGATCAGGTCGGGGCAGAGGACGTGGTAGTGTGACTGATACTAGAGGAGCTCAGGCGCGAGTGTTTGAGTTGAGAGATGTTGATCAGCCAGATGCACCTACTGCCACAGGTACGATCCAGATTCATGACTTACTTGTACGAGTTTTATTTGATACGGGTGCTACACACTCCTTCATATCTGATGCATGCGTAGATAGGTTGTCCTTAGCTACTGTAGAGGGGATACCTTTTACGATAGGCTTACCTGATGGGAGTAAGGTAAGAGAGACTAGAGAGATCCTTGGATGTCCTGTTCGCTTGGAAGATCGAGACTGGCTAGTCAATTTTCTAGTCATGCCCTTAGCTCATGAGGATGTCATTTTAGGGATAGACTGGATGAGGAAACACGGAGCAGTCTTAGACATTGGTAGGAGGACAGTGACCGTTGCCACGGAGGAGGGTCATAGGGTAATATTCCGAGGTTGGGACCTCGGAAAGTCAGGTACAGTTATCAATGCAGTGAGAGCAGCGAGACTGATAGCCCAGGGTTGCGAAGCCTTCTGGTGTTATGCCATGAAGGAAAGCAAGAGCCTGACTATAGAGGAGATACCTGTTGCAAGCGAGTTTGCAGAGGTATTCAGTGACGACCTGCCAGGACTACCCCCACAGAGGAGCGTTGATTTCAGCATTGACTTGGAGCTGGGCACGAGACCTATCTCGAAGGCCCCGTACCGTATGGCACCTATAGAGCTGCTTGAGCTGAAGAAGCAGTTAGAGGAGCTGGCAGAGAAGGGTTTTATACGCCCCAGTGTGTCTCCTTGGGGTGCGCCAGTGTTGTTTGTGAAGAAGAAGGACGGATCGATGAGGCTGTGCATAGACTACAGAGAGCTGAACAAAGTAACCATCAAGAACAAGTATCCACTACCACGCATAGATGATCTGTTGGACCAGTTGCATGGAGCGTCCGTGTTCTCGAGGATAGACTTGAGGTCAGGTTACCACCAGTTGAGGGTGAGAGATCAGGACATACCTAAGACGGCATTCCGGACTAGGTATGGTCATTATGAGTTCGTAGTGATGCCATTCGGGCTCACTAATGCACCAGCGGTGTTCATGGAGTTGATGAATGGGATATTCATTGACTTCTTAGACCAGTTTGTAGTGGTCTTCATTGACGACATCCTAGTCTACTCTAGGAGTCGGGAGGAGCATGCCGGACACTTGAGGACAGTACTGCAGATTCTACAGGATAGCCAGCTATATGCTAAGCTATCCAAGTGCGAGTTTTGGATGTCAGAGGTGGCTTTCTTAGGTCACGTGGTGACTGCTGAGGGTATTAAGGTCGATCCGGCGAAGATCGAGTCAGTGTCTTCTTGGCAACCTCCTAAGAATGTTAAGGAGGTTCGTAGCTTTTTGGGTTTAGCAGGTTACTACCGCCGGTTTGTGGAAGGGTTCTCTTTGATTGCCCGACCACTTACTTGTCTTCTGAGGAAGACCACTCGGTTTGTCTGGTCTGAGCCGTGTCAGCAGAGTTTTGAGGAGTTGAAGAGGAGATTGACGTCCGCTCCGATTTTAGCACAACCTGAGGGTATTGATGACTTTGTGGTATAAAGTGATGCATCCAAGCTGGGCTTGGGGTGTGTCTTGATGCAGAGGGGTAAGGTCATAGCCTATGCGTCACGACAGTTGAAGACGTATGAGGAGAACTACCCCACACATGATCTAGAGTTGGCTGCAGTAGTCCATGCTCTTAAGATCTGGCGTCACTATCTCTATGGGGCGACATGTTAGATCTTTACAGACCACAAGAGTCTGAAGTACATATTCACTCAGCGAGAGTTGAATAACCGCCAGAGGCGGTGGTTAGAGTTGATCAAGGACTTCGACCTTGAGATCCTTTACCACCCCGGAAAGGCGAATGTGGTAGCTGATGCTTTGAGCCGGAAGACGCCTAGAGAGAGGGCGATAGCCCGGTTGACAGTACAGCCACAATTGCAGAGGGACTTGGCTTGGTTGGAGATAGAGGTTCAGTTTCACGATACGGATGGTCAGTTATCTACTATGGAGTTATTCCCTGATCTGTTGGATGAGATCCGACAGAAGCAGGAGACCTGCCCTACTTTGATCAGGATCCGTGACAGGATGTCTCGAGATGAGGCCCCACAGTTTACTATTGGTGCAGATGGAGTGATGAGGCGTCAGGATCGCGTTTGTGTACCGTCAGACAGTGAGTTGAGACAGAGGATACTAGGTGAGGCTCATGCTACCCCCTACTCAGTACATCCTGGAGCGAGTAAGATGTACAAGGATGTGAGACGGTCCTTCTGGTGGGGTGGTTTGAAGCCCGATGTGACTCGATATGTAGCTCAGTGCGCGACCTGCCAGCAGGTCAAGATTGAGCACCGTAGGTCTGGAGGAGAGCTCCACCCACTTCCAGTACCACAGTGGAAGTGGGAGGACAAATCTATGGATTTTGTCACTGGTTTGAGGCTCAGCAGAGGATTTGATGCTATTTGGGTAGTGGTAGATCGCCTGACGAAGACCGCACGTTTCATTCCGATTAAGGAAACGTGGCCGGTGAGTCGTCTGGCTGAGGAGTTCACCAGGCACATTGTGAGACTCCATGGGGTACCGAGGACTATCGTCTCTGACAGAGATGGACGTTTTACCTCGAGATTTTGGCAGCACGTACATACTGCTTTGGGGACGAGTCTCCACTTCACTACCGCCTATCACCCACAGACAGACGGGCAGTCTGAGAGGACCATTCAGACCTTAGAGGACATGCTTCGGGCGTGTGTACTTGATTGGGGACAGGTATGGCCAGATCATCTTCCACTGGTAGAGTTTTCGTATAACAATAGCTGGCACGCATCTATTGGGATGGCTCCTTATGAGGCTTTGTACGGGCGGAGATGTCGTACACCCTTATGTTGGGATGAGCCTAGCAGAGTTGATGGAGTAGCTCCAGATCAGGTACAGGATGACATCGCTCGGATTACCCTAGTCCGAGAGCGGATGTTAGCAGCCCAGAGTCGTCAGAAGTCCTATGCCGATAAAAGGCGTCGACCTTTGGAGTTTAGAGTGGGTGCTTGTTCGCCCCTAGAGGTGTGTGCAAATAAGTTTTAAATTTATAAAACTAGAATCAAGCAAGCGAACCCGCAGTGTACGGATCGACGTAGTTAAGCAAGAATTCCAGAGTATCGAACACAGGGATTTGGGTGGGAACGAACTCGATTGCAGGTTATCAAGCAAGTAAATATGAGAGTTTGCAAATATTGGGAAAACAACAATCCTAAAGATCCAGGTATTCAGCTGTGGCAATTGATTCAAGATGTACTTAATGATGTAAAGACAGAGTTGAGATATGCAAAGGTATACTAATGTAAGGTAATCGTACGGTGAAGTTCCAAAGACCTTTTGTGACTCACCTACAAGGCACTCTCTATACAGGTTGTTGAGGCTCAATATAGAAAGATTCTAAAGGCGAGAATTAGTATCAAATACCCAAACTTATAACCTAAAGATCAAGACTAACTTAACCGATTGAGGTTGTTGAGGCTCACAATCAAGGTAGAGGTTGTTGAGGCTCACTACCACCTAGAAAAGACAAGTCTAAACTAAGCTTAAAACAAATCTTTAACTTTGGATTGAAGTAAAAGCAGGTTCATAAACTTGAGGGAAATTACGGTTGGATCTTGAGATTCCACGGTCGTGGAACTCAAGAACATGCCGTAATTTAGGGTTGTTGACGATGTTTCTCTAACTCTCAGGGTCTAATCTGTTTGCGATCAATCTATCATCATCTATGCCACAACTATCAACCCTTCACCTTAGAATTGTTAAGGGTTTTTAGCCAATAACAGTCATGTTGATTTCAATTCAAGAATTAAAAGATGAAAAGATGAAAACTTTCAAGAACTTTCAATAATCTTCAACTTAATCTCAAAATCACAAAGAGAACAAACAATGTCAAAAGATTCACAATAGAACAACTAATCGTAATCTTAGGAAGGAAAGGAAAGCGGGATGTCAATCCGTTTTTCAAATCAAACCTAATCAAGAAGAGAGATCTTCTTGCAAAATCTACCAAGAACTTCGATCTTCCGCAATTCTTGGGAATCTCTACGGCAATCTCCACCACAAGTGCGAGATTCCAGGAATTCCAAACACGAACTTCGATCTCTTCAAAGAGATCTCAATTGCTTCCAAGCAAGCTAGGCAAAACGTGCTCGTCTAGACGGTGATGTCGCGAGTGTAAACCTAGAGCGGAAATGTCAGCGATCTTGTAAGCGATGATAAGCGGGGCTAAGCGGGTCTAAGCGGGTCTGCCGAAATCTCTTTTCGGCCTTCTTTTTATAGGGCAAGACGAAATATCGGCCCGGCCCAATCTTCAAAAGATCGTGGCTTCGAAGTGTGGCGAAAAGATTCGCCAAAATCACGGTCGTGGAAGTGTTCCACGATCGTAATTTAGAGCGTGGAAACAAATACGGTTTGCAACATATGTTCTACGGCCGTGTAATCCCCTGGAATGAACATGGTTTTCTGACTTCAATTCCACGGCCATAATTCTGAACGTGGTTTGTGATACGGCCGTATTTTAGGGCGTAATTTAGGGCAAGAACGTGATTCTTCCCTAAACTCGTGCATTCCTCAATCTAAGACTCCAAATTGCTTCCAAAGAGTGCCCTCGATCTATGGATATATCAACTCAACTTTCCTTTGCTCGATTCCGTTCGGAAATAGCTCCAAATCACCTATAATCAACATAGAACTAGTGTAGACATCCATATCGACAATATAGGTAATACTAGCTCACTTATGCACAAAGATCAATCAAAGACTATCAAATATGAATCAAATACGTTTAGAAAACGTGCCTAAAATATCACAATATTTCATGCTAACAAATAACCCCATACTTAACACTTGCTTGTCCCTAAGCAAGGTCTTTCAAAAAGCTTTAAACAAGAGTTAGGATGAAATATGTGTACCTTCTTTTGGATGAATGTGACTTCTAAGAAATAGATCATTCTCAAACCTTGCTTCAATCGTTTATCAAACTTTCACATACTTAATCAAAGAGTAAAAGGTAAGGAAGATTCATGAACCGATTTAACTTCTCAACAAGCATTATAACCTTCAAACATTATCAAAATCAATCACAGAAACTTCAATTTAGATCACCAAGTCATATATCATTCTTTTGATCTTAAGGACTTTCAAAGAAAAGGTCTAGAATATGGAAGGGAAGGGAAAACTTTAAGGGAAAGTGGTGCATAAATCCGGGAAAGTGGACAACTACCTTCTTCTTCTTATGCGGTTCCCGCAACACTTCACTTAGAGCTTCGCTCTCTTCTTTTCACTTTTCGACTTTACTTTTGGAGTTATGGATAGAGGTGCACAAAAACCGAAGCCTAGGAGATCGGCGTTTCTCAAATTTGCAAGAGATGCCTCAAACCCTTAGCGCACATACCATAATCCGCTAGGAATATCGCTCAATTCGACTTTGGCAAGACACAAACACCCGGCTATGTGAATGGTGCCGAGTTACTCATCGTCATGATTGACTTCCCCAAACCTACAATTTCTTTCTATTCACTTGATTGCAAAAAATTGCTCTCATGGCCCTCCCACATCAAGCATGCCTTTTTCATTCACTTCTCCAAAATTCCCGGATAGGTAAAGGAGGCTAATATTTCAATGAGGAGCTAGATGATCAAAGAAAGAAGAAAGAAAGTATCGAATTGCCTTAATCATTTCAATAAGAAGTATAGGAACTTATAGCGTGATTTCAACTTTAATTTCTCAACATGATTTAGGTAACATTTTCACATTATAAAACTTGCAAAAGAGGTAGAATTCATTCATTCAAATTCTTTTCAATTCACAATCCTTTTAAGCATGTAATTGTCATCAAACTCAATTCACAAGTAGTGATTATCATGGAAATCATCTCAATTCATTAGAAGCACAAAATTTTTCAAAATTTTTCAATTTTTATGGGTTTTTAAAGTTCTTTTTCATGCAATGCAATAAGGAAACGTGTAACACATAATGAACATGCAACGATAGTCTCAAATGAAAGCAAACATAGAGAGTAGAGTTATTACAAACTTTTTAGTACATCCCACCCCATACTTAGGACGAACATTGTCCCTAATGTTCAAAAGAAAGAACAAAAGAAAGAAAAAGAAACTCACAAGTGGTGGCGGGAATGTCTAAAACAACGGTCATGCATCGATCACTGCGGCGCCGGTGGAGGTGGGAATGGAGAGAAGCTGGAGTCGTATGGCCGCCCAAACTGCTGGCGGTAGACGTCCCTCATCATGTGGTCAAGGTCGTCTAGGCGTCCGTCTCTAGCATCCGCCCGGATCTCTAGCGCTCCGACTCTCTCTGAAAGTCCGGTAGCCCAATCCGGCATCCTCTCGTACCATCCCGGGGCGTGATCATACCATGCGGGGGCATCGGCTGGTGCTGGCGGTGGTGGTGGTGGTGCTGCTGGCTGCGTCGTGGACCAAGGAGGAGGTGTGTCGTACCAAGTGGGAGGTGTAGTCATCCACGTGGGCCTCTCACTCACGCTAGCGCGGCGAGATGACGAGCCTGAAGCTCTAGCTGGGCGTGGAGAGCGCCTAGGTACATCCCGGGCCGCCTCCGGCTGGTCCGGAAACGTGCCGAAATCCTGCTCCGCTCCTCCACCACTCTCGTACTGGTCTCCCATGTCCTCCTCATCCACAACCGGTGGTGGAACGTAAGGGGGAGCTACTAGCCTGTTCGCATGCTTCGCAGCGAACGTCTCCTTCCAATTGTGGCGTCCCGCCACAATGGAATACTCTGGCAGCCACTCAATACCCCTGCCTGTCCTAGTCTCCCAAGGCATGCCCGCATAAGGCGGACCTCTATGTGTGGGGAAGATGAGTCCCCTAACCATAAAAGCATGTAGCCCTAAGGGAACCGCCGGTATACAGGTGCAAGCGGAAAAATCTACACCAAGCGTCCTAGCAATGTGGGTCACTATCCCACCATACCCAATGTTCCCTTTCTTCTTGTTCTTGAGCTTGCTCATCGTAGCAGCCAAGAGAGTGGCACAATCTGCACGGCGACCGTATAGCATACAATAGAGCAAGAATAGCTCATCCGTCTTGATCTTTTGGGGCGTCTCCGTCCTAGGAAAGAGACACTCCGAAAGAACACGGTGAGCTATCTTCAAGGCTAGATGGTACATCAATCTAGCCTTGGTATCAGCGGGTTGCCAACGGTCCTCGTCGGCATATATCATTGCAACTTCTGCCCAAAAATCCTTGGAGTAGACACCGCTAGGGAATCGACCATTGTAGGTCTCATGGAACCCGAAAATGGTCCCGAACTCAACAATACTCAAATGATAGTCTTGTTCCATGAGACGGAAAGAGACGGTCCTGTCAACGTGGCTGTGCTCGAAAGACGTCACAACCTCTCGGGTAATCTCCTCATAGGCGTCTTCACGAGTGTTCGTGAAGACAGTCAATCCGGCTCTATCCAAGAGCCATGTAAGATCCTCAACTATGTTGAGAGGATGTAGATCCTCCAACAACAAATACCTAGGACCTATCACTGTCCTCTCCTTAATCCGGTCTAGTGCAACAAGATGGTTCTCATGTATGGTGGGGATGCTAGGGTGAGGAGGTGAAGATGGAGGTGAAGGTGAGGATGGTAGTGAGGGAGATGAGGGTGGTGGTGCCCTAGAGGTGGAGGGGTTGCCTTTCCTTTTCTTATTTTGTCCTCCCTTCTTCTCCTTTATCCTTCCCGACACTCTCCTTACGAAATCCATTTTTCTCCAAAAATTACGGTTTGTTCTTCAGGTTCCACGGCCGTGGTTTACCCAGAGACCGTGATTCGTCTCAGAATCTCGCGAATCTCAGCAAGTTCACCAACAATCACCACAACAAGAAGTCCTAATCTAATTCCTTCCAGTCTTTGTCAGTTCTTCCTAAAAATCTATAGCAAAAACGAACCAAATCCGCGAGAATTCAAGAAGAAAGAATAACCTCTTTTTCGGATTGAAAAACCCGAAATGCGCATTTGTTGATCGATTTCCACTCGATTTGTTGCTTGGATCCTGTTCGTGGTTGGATTTGCTGCAGTTTAGGGCGAAGAATCGTTGGAAACGATTAGAGAATGAAGATTTGGGAGAGGCTGTGGGTTTTCGGTATCTAGGTCGTGGAATGGGGGAAATTTGGTTAAGTTTGTGAAGAATGTGGCTTATATAGTGGCCGGCAAAATTTCCAAAAATTACGGTCTATCGGGGCATTCCACGGCCGTGGAAGTGTACGGAACCGTGGTTTTGATGATTTTTCACAGGCTTTTGAGAATTACGGCCACTGTAGCTATGACGACCGTAATTTAGACCGTGGAACCTTCTGTAAAGCTTCAAAGTCCAAATTTCGTCACTTTTCTTCGACATTATCCTCCTTTTCTCCTTTTCCATTGATCCTACGACCAAAAACACGAACATACCGGAGGAAAATCGAGGCAAAACAAAGCAAAAACGTTTATTCTAAACTAGTCTATGAATTGAAAACAAAAACGAGAATGCAATACCTTGGGTTGCCTCCCAAGAAGCGCTTTGTTTAAGGTCCGTAGCTAGACCAATCTCGCACTTATTCGAGTGCGGTAGGCGCAAACTCATCAGCTTGGAGTTCCGGCGTATACTTCTTGAGTCGTTGGCCGTTCACCTTAAAACTTCCGCTAGCTTCACCCCATACTTCAACTGCACCATGGGGGAAAATGCGCTTAATTAGAAAAGGTCCATTCCAACGAGATTTAAGCTTACCTGGAAAGAGGCGAAGTCTTGAATTGAAGAGGAGAACTTGATCTCCTTCTTTGAAGTCCTTTGGAATGATATGCTTATCATGCCAACGCTTTGCTCTTTCCTTGTAGATCTTAGCGTTTTCGTAGGCGTTCAAACGGAGTTCATCCAGCTTGTTGATGTCTAGGAGACGCTTCTCTCCCGCTTCCTTTATGCCGAAATTCAGCCATTTGATAGCCCAAAACGCTTTGTGCTCCAGCTCTACCGGCAAATGACAAGACTTCCCATACACAAGGTTGTATGGTGTGGTTCCTATGGGAGTCTTGTACGCAGTCCGGTACGCCCATAATGCATCATCTAGTTTCAAGAACCAATCCTTCCTAGTCCTCGAAACTGTCTTCTCTAGAATTCCCTTAATCTCCCTATTTGAGATATCAACTTGTCCACTTGTTTGTGGATGGTAAGGGGTAGCGATCTTGTGAGTAACCCCATACTTGGCTAGAAGAGCTTCAAACCGACGGGCTATGAAGTGAGAACCTCCATCACTAATGATCGTCCTTGGTGTCCCGAATCGTGGAAAAATGGTCTTGTTGAAGAACTTAACCACCACCATGGCATCATTTGTGGGAGAGGCGATTGCTTCCACCCATCTAGAAACGTAGTCTACCGCCAATAATATGTATTGGTTTCCACAAGAAGATGGGAATGGTCCCATGAAATCGACTCCCCAAACGTCGAAAATCTCCACCTCTTGGATGTTGTTGAGGGGCATCTCGTTCCTTCTAGAAATATTGCCTGTTCTTTGACAAGCATCGCAACAAGAGACAAAGGATTGCACATCTCTAAATAAAGTAGGCCAATAGAATCCAGATTGCAATACCTTTGCGCTAGTCTTGTTCGAACTAGCGTGTCCTCCACAGGGTAGTGAATGACAATGGCGGATGACACTTTGCATCTCATCTTCCGGCACACATCGCCGAATGATGCCATCCGGACCTCTCTTGAAGAGGAGAGGCTCGTTCCAATAGTATTCCCGGACGTCTTTAAAGAACTTCTTCCTTTGCGCGTAGGATAGTCCGGGCGGTATCTCCTGGCAAACCAAATAGTTAACAAAATCAGCAAACCATGGTTCGTTACCTTTGGAGATCTCGTTGATGCACTCCTCTATGATGTGTAGGTGCTCGTCTGGAAAGGAGTCATCAATGGGTAGATGGTCGTCCTCTAGATGTGTGAGGCGACTCAAATGATCCGCAACAGAATTTTCTGAGCCTTTCTTGTCGCGGATCTCAAGATCGAATTCTTGTAGGAGAAGAATCCATCTAATTAGCCTTGGCTTCGCATCTTTCTTTGCAAGGAGGTACCGGATCGCAGCATGATCCGTGTAGACAATCACCTTTGCACCTACAAGATAAGAGCGAAACTTGTCAATAGCGTAGACAATGGCTAGAAATTCTTTTTCCGTAGTGGCGTAGTTGAGCTGAGCTTCGTCTAGCGTCTTGCTAGCGTAGTATATGGCGTGGGTTCGTCCTTCTTTTCGTTGTCCAAGAACAGCTCCAATGGCTACGTCACTAGCATCGCACATAATCTCGAAGGGGAGAGTCCAATCCGGAGGTTGGATAATAGGCGCTGAAATTAGAGCTTGCCGAATGGTGTTAAACGCGTCCAAACATTCCTGCGAAAACTCAAAAACCGCATCCTTCATCAATAGATTAGTGAGAGGTTTTGATATCTTAGAAAAGTCCTTAATGAAACGTCTATAAAGTTCAGCATGTCCTAGGAAACTTCTTATCCCTTTCACCGAAATTGGGGGAGGAAGTTTCTCTATGGTCTCTATTTTAGCCTTGTCTACCTCTATCCCTCTACTAGAGACTAAGTGACCTAATACGATTCCTTCTTTAACCATGAATTGACACTTTTCCCAATTAAGAACTAGGTTAGTATCTTCACAATGTTGTAAAACGAGAGAAAGGTTAGAAAGGCAATCGTTAAAAGAGGAACCGTATACGGAGAAGTCGTCCATGAAGACTTCCATGATTTCCTCTACGTACTCGGAGAAGATGGCCATCATGCACCGTTGAAAGGTGGTTGGGGCGTTGCAAAGTCCGAACGGCATTCTCCTATATGCGAACGTACCCCAAGGGCATGTGAATGTGGTCTTCTCTTGATCATCCGGATGTATCGGAATCTGAAAGAAACCACTATAACCGTCAAGGTAGCAAAAATGTGAATGTTGTGCTAACCTTTCAAGCATTTGATCGATGAATGGCAATGGAAAGTGATCCTTCCGCGTTGCGTTGTTGAGCTTGCGGTAGTCTATACACATTCGCCATCCAGTCATGGTTCGGGTAGGAATGAGTTCGTTGTTCTTGTTGGTGATGACCGTCATTCCTCCCTTCTTTGGAACTACTTGAACTGGACTCACCCATTTGCTATCGGAGATAGGATAGATGATACCTGCATCAAGAAGTTTAAGAATTTCCTTCTTGACAACCTCCTTCATGGTCGGATTCAACCGCCTTTGAGGTTGTCTTGAAGTTCTAAAGTCCTCCTCCATTAGTATCTTGTGCATGCATAAGGAGGGTTTAATTCCTACTAAGTCCTCAATAGTATAGCCTATGACTTTTCTATGTTTCTTAAGGACAATCATGAGCTGTTCATGTTCATCTATGCTTAATTCGGAGCTAACGATAACCGGAAAGGTAGAATTAGATCCAAGAAAAGCGTACCTTAGATGAGTAGGAAGTGGTTTGAGTTCCATCACTTTCGGAGCCTCCAATGATCCTTGAGGAGCGTCCGACGTTTCCTTAGAAGTTTCTAAGGGTGTTGAGTGGTTTGGAGAAGAATTAGAAGAAGTTGAAGAAGTTTGCCGGTTACCCTCTTCCACGGTCAGAATTACGGCCTCCTCATGTGTTCCACGGCCGTGTAATCCCCTGGAATGGAGGTCGATTTTGGTTGTGAAATCCACGGTCGTGGAATACAGGGTATGACCGTGGATTCTTACATTCTCAGCCTCATCGTGGAGTTTCTCAAACTCCTCTTCATGGATCTCCTCTTGTGCTTCTAAGGCTTCAATTTCCTCTTTGCACTCTTCTTCTTCTCCTTCATTGGTTAGACTCATAGTGATAACCTTTTGTAAAGGATCGTTAAAGAGAATCGCACTTACCTCCTCCCTAGACAAACCTTCTTCGTCTTGGATATCGTAGATATCCTCGTCAAAGATCGGCTCCTTCACTAGAGTGGAAAGGACAAACTCTACTTTCTCTTCTCCAATATCAAAAGCGAATCTTTCATTCTTGCAATCGACCATGCAGCCGGAAGTTGCAAGAAACGGTCTTCCGAGTATAATCGGGACCAGACTATCTGCAGGAATGTCAAGCACGACAAAATCAATGGGAACAAAGAATTTACCTAGCTTGACCGGGACGTCTTCTACAATGCCGAGGGGACGGGTGATGGATCGATCCGCCATGTATAACGTCATCTTTACTGGTTTAGGGTCGCCTAAACCGATCTTCCTACATAATGCAAGTGGTATGATGCTCACACTTGCTCCCAAGTCACATAATGCGTCGTATGTGACGTCTCCCACTCCAATGGGAATGCAAAATGACCCCGGATCCTTCAACTTTGGGGGCATTTTCTCTTTCATGGTCTTGATGAGATCCGAAGAATCCGAACTCATCTTGACCTCTCCGAAGTCTTCTAGCTTCCTTTTGTTGGAAAGGAGCTCTTTCAAGAACTTGTCGTAAGCCGGCATACCTACAATAGCATCAATGAAAGGTATATTAATATGCAGCTTACTCATGAGTTCTATGAACTTACCGAATTGTTTGTATAGGCGCGCTCGCGCTCTAGATTGAGGGAACGGTAGGGGAGGTTTGAAAGCTGGAGGAGGAACATAGACATCTTCCTTCTCTTTTCCCTTTCCTTTTTCTTTCTCTACGGGGACTTCGACGAACGTAGGCTGCGGATCGGTGGTAGTCACTCCGCTCCTAGTTGTAATCGCCATTACCCTTCCCTTAGGGTTGTCCTCCGTCTTTCCTGGAAGTTTCCCTTGATTTCTAGGAACTTCCTCCGCATGGTCGAACATTTGGGTTTCTAAAACTTTTTGAGCTTTGTCAATCTTAGAAACTCGATCATCAACCTTAATGAGGCGGTTCTCCATCCCTTGAAGCTTTCCCAAGATCGTTTCCAACATGGGATCGGGCTTCTCCTTTCCCGTATTGTTTCCTCCATTAGATGATTGCCCCTGGCTTTTCAAAGGAGTAGAGGAAGAGGAAGGTGGAGTTAGCGAGTTAGAATTGGAAGGATAAGAGTTACCGGAATTTTGTTGATTGGGGCGCCAATTGTTGTTGTTTGAACTCCGATTGTTGTTCCAAT
This sequence comes from Fagopyrum esculentum, assembly GCA_033239045.1. Taxonomy (NCBI): domain Eukaryota; kingdom Viridiplantae; phylum Streptophyta; class Magnoliopsida; order Caryophyllales; family Polygonaceae; genus Fagopyrum; species Fagopyrum esculentum. The sequence continues at coordinate 12,003,547 of BSUD01000002.1, read as the reverse complement.
CATTGTTCCGGTTGTTGTTGTTTCCATTCCAGTTGTTATTCCGGTTGTTACCCCGGTTATTGTTGTTGCCGCCATTATTGTTGCCCAAATAACCAACATCCTTCCCTTGCTGCTTTGGGAAGTTGGTCTTGATAGCCTCCTTCAACTCTTTGATCTCATTGTTGAGGGAGAAAATCTGATTTTGAGCTTCATGTGTGAGCTTTGCTCCTTGCTCCACACGATTTCCCTCCACTTTCCGGTGGGAATACTTCTCTATGACTCTTGCTTGCTTCTCAATGAAGTCCCAAGTGTCATCTTCTCTCATGTCCATGAACGTTCCACATGAGAGGGATTGGAGGTTGAATTGCGTTCCCGCATCCAGCCCTTTGTAGTAAATTTCCAGCAAGGCAAGCTTGGATATGCCATGATGAGGGCAATCCAAGAGCAAATCCTGAAACCTTTTCCATGATTGAAACAAACTTTCGTTAGGTCTCATAGAAAAAGCATTAATCTTACCTCTAAGTTCCGCCGTTTTGGAAGGCGGAAAGAATTTGGTGAGAAACTCTGCGGAAAGGTCTTCCCACGTGTCTAGTTTCCCATTAGGAAGAGCTTGGTACCAAGATAACGCTTTCCCTTTCAAGGAGAAAAAGAAAGGTTTGAGCTTATAGTTGTTGGTAGTAGCGTTCTTCGGTCTCATCGTCTCCATCATACACTCGAAGTTTTGCAAGTGTTGGTGTGGAGATTCAGCACTTGTACCGCCAAATTGGTTTTGGCGGACAAGAGTGATAACTTGAGGGTTAAAGCTAAACCCTTGAACATCTTCAGCATCAAAATTCACACCTAAGCGGCGTGGTTGTTGTGTTGGATCCATCCGTTGGCCAAGAGTTCTTGGCTCATTATCCACACGTTCGATTCTCGCATTCCTTGGTGGGATGCGGCGATTAGTAGCTCCTTGTGGATGGAAGGGATTCATATTGATCGTGGGATCAATCTCTTCTAACGGCGGCATGGAAGAGTCACTATCATCAGCGGATGAGTGGCTTTTTCTTTTAGACCTTGATCTCCTTCTTGAGGACTTATTGCCTACCTTATCTTCAAGGTCGCTCATCTTTATCCTCATTTGGAAGAGCATGTCTTGTAGACCGTTAACTTGAGATTGATGACGATCCATCTCATTCTGGCGGAGAGTCTCATTCCAACGGAGTTGAGCTTCCTTTCCCGCCAACTCCGTTTGAAAATCACGTTCGTTTTCTTCGGCCATCTTCTTTTCCTTGCGCTTTTTCCTTAAGGTTTTCTCTAGCTCTTGATCAAGAGGCAAGAGATCTTCGGTGTTCCTAGACCTGCGCATGCACTCAAAGAAAAATCAAATAACGAGAGCAAGCTCCCAAGCTTGACAACCGGCTACCGGATTCGGCCGAAACCAAATCCCCGGCAACGGCGCCAAAAACTTGTTCGCCCCTAGAGGTGTGTGCAAATAAGTTTTAAATTTATAAAACTAGAATCAAGCAAGCGAACCCGCAGTGTACGGATCGACGTAGTTAAGCAAGAATTCCAGAGTATCGAACAAAGGGATTTGGGTGGGAACGAACTCGATTGCAGGTTATCAAGCAAGTAAATATGAGAGTTTGCAAATATTGGGAAAACAACAATCCTAAAGATCCAGGTATTCAGCTGTGGCAATTGATTCAAGATGTACTTAATGATGTAAAGACAGAGTTGAGATATGCAAAGGTATACTAATGTAAGGTAATCGTACGGTGAAGTTCCAAAGACCTTTTGTGACTCACCTACAAGGCACTCTCTATACAGGTTGTTGAGGCTCAATATAGAAAGATTCTAAAGGCGAGAATTAGTATCAAATACCCAAACTTATAACCTAAAGATCAAGACTAACTTAACCGATTGAGGTTGTTGAGGCTCACAATCGAGGTAGAGGTTGTTGAGGCTCACTACCACCTAGAAAAGACAAGTCTAAACTAAGCTTAAAACAAATCTTTAACTTTGGATTGAAGTAAAAGCAGGTTCATAAACTTGAGGGAAATTACGGTTGGATCTTGAGATTCCACGGTCGTGGAACTCAAGAACAGGCCGTAATTTAGGGTTGTCGACGATGTTTCTCTAACTCTCAGGGTCTAATCTGTTTGCGATCAATCTATCATCATCTATGCCACAACTATCAACCTTTCACCTTAGAATTGTTAAGGGTTTTTAGCCAATAACAGTCATGTTGATTTCAATTCAAGAATTAAAAGATGAAAAGATGAAAACTTTCAAGAACTTTCAATAATCTTCAACTTAATCTCAAAATCACAAAGAGAACAAACAATGTCAAAAGATTCACAATAGAACAAATAATCGTAATCTTAGGAAGGAAAAGAAAGCGGGATGTCAATCCGTTTTTCAAATCAAACCTAATCAAGAAGAGAGATCTTCTTGCAAAATCTACCAAGAACTTCGATCTTCCGCAATTCCTGGGAATCTCTACGGCAATCTCCACCACAAGTGCGAGATTCCAGGAATTCCAAACACGAACTTCGATCTCTTCAAAGAGATCTCAATTGCTTCCAAGCAAGCTAGGCAAAACGTGCTCGTCTAGACGGTGATGTCGCGAGTGTAAACCTAGAGCGGAAATGTCAGCGATCCTGTAAGCGATGATAAGTGTTAGTGTTCGCTCCAAACGGTGTGTGCAAGCTTTAAATTTATAACCCTAGACTTAAGCTTAAAACAAGGATGCGAACCCGCAGTGTACGGGTCAATCGTAGTAAAAGCAAGAAAATTCCAGGGGTCGATCACAGGGACTTAGTGAAACAAAGTCCAATACGGTATGCTAGTGTTGATGCTAACCACAAGAGCAAGTATACAATCAAAGATGAATAAGATGTCAAATAAAGCAAACATGCAATTCTAGGGATTAAAGCATCTAGTTGTGGTTCCAACTCAAGATCTATAGATAAGCGGACAAAGCTGAGATTTTTGCATGGGGAAGGTGTTTCTAAAGTGGAGTAGATCACCGGGTAAGTCTCACTACACACTAATCCCAAACCGTAACTCCTATTACCGGGTAAGTCTCAAGGAATTAAGATAAAGAACTATTGCCTCAAACTAACACACCATCTAAGGGAATAGAATCAACCTTTACCGGGTAAGTCTCAGGCTAACTCACAAAGATGGGATGGAAGCACACTCAAACCCCAATAAAGGACAAGCCTTTATTACCTACACTTATGATCGTTAGTATACAAACTAAGGAATTACCGGGTAAGTCTCATCCTAAGCTTGCTTTGAACCAGAAAGGTATAATAAGAATAGGATTTGGCAAACTCTAACACATTAACTCTCAGTTAAGGATCGGATAAGCCACCTCGGTCAGCCAGTTTCCACCCCGGCCGAGATGTTCATCGACTGAACGAGATGCTTAGGGTTAAGGTTAAAGACTCGAACTTTCAGGGTCCTACTGTGATTAAGATCATTCTATCATTGTTTTTCCCACAACCTTCAGCCAATCACCCTAGAATCACACAAGGAAATTAGCCACTCATCATCATAATGAAAGTATTAAATATATGGGAAGAAGGTGAATATTTGAACAAAGAAGAATTTAATGAAAACGCTTCAATAACTGAATCAAATATCACACAAAAATCGTTCCTTGGATAATGATCCAATAAGACAAGACAATCAAGGAAAGGAATTGAAGACAATCTTACAAAACCCTTCAAAAAGCTATAAAGCTATAGTCTTCAATCTTCCTTCAACCTTCAAAAAGGTTCTTCGAATCTCCCAAATTGGAGTATGATGCGGCTGCTGCGCTGATAGCGGATGTTCCGGTGTGTAAGCACGATCGGATTTGTAGAAAATCAACCCTTTTTATAGGAAAAATAAACCTCCAAAGATAATAAATCTTAAGAAGATATTATCCCATAAATATAGGTAAAATATATGATTCTGCATATCTCCTTCCTTCCAGAAGCCAAGCCCAAAAATATAAGATCACTTTCCAAAGATAAAAGATCTCAGCCAAGAATAAAATATTCTCGCCGCGTCCTAGGTATTCGCCTCGGTCGAGTCGGCGTCTCTGGATCGCCTCGGTCGAGATGAATCTCTGGGCAACCGAGGTGATCATAACTGAGTGTAGAATCTCTCAAAACTGGTCCAAAGTAAATCTTTAATCCATGGCTATGCTTCCTGAAGGATTCCTTTTTGCTCCTCAATGTAGCTCCAAATGACTCTTGACTCCTTTTGCTCCTTTTTGATGCAAAACGTACCATATTACCTGCAATTACAACGAAACTAGGTGTAGACCTCGATTCTCGCAAAGGTAGATGAAATGGTAGTAAAATCACATAATGCACATACAAACATGCAGATTATGAAAGATAAAACGTCCAAACAAACCCCAAAATATAGACTATAATTCATGCTATCAAAATACCCCATACTTAGCCCTTGCTTGTCCCTAAGCAAGTTCCTCATATAGAAATCAAGATAGAATGGATTATAAGTCAAGAAAATCAATGAAAAGTCTTTCAAAAACATTTTTATGGTGTGGAATTATCATAGATCACTCTAAGAGAGTACTTCCTGGAAATTAAAAACTCAATATGATCAAAACATTTTATAAATATAGGAAAGTTGTTCATCTTTGCATAAAATCATAGAATGCATAATAAATCATAATTATCAAAATTAATCATGTATAATCCGATTTAAACCGCTAAGTCAATCAACAAGCTCAAGGTCTCAAGGGCTTCCCAAAAGAAAAGGTCAAGAAACGTGTAGGGTAGGGATGAATGTAAGGTAATGTGGTGCTAGAATCCGGGAAAAGGATGAACTTCACTTTCACTTTGACTTGCAACATCTTCCACCAATAAGCTTTGCTTATTTCACACTTTTTCTTTTTACTTTACTTTTTGGGATGCATGGACAGAGGTGCACAATAACCGAAGCCTAGGAAATCCGCAATCATCAATTTCTCGAGATGCGTCAAACCCTTGATGCACATACCATGACCCGTTAGGAATATCGCTCAATCCGACTTTGGCAAGACACAAACACCCGGCTATGTGAATGGTGCCGAGTTACTCATCTTCATGATTGACTTCCCCAAACCTATTATTGCTTTCTAACACTTTCACTTTCAGCCACTTCTCAACTTTTAACTTGCTTTCACCACTTCGCTTGCTTCCAAATTCCCGGATAGGTAAAGGGAGGCAATATGTATATGAGGGGCTAAGCATGATCAAGAAGAAGAAGAAGAAGAAGAATGAATTGCCTTGGTCTTTCCAAGAAGAACGTGAGAGAACTTATGCTGCGGTGTCAACCTTCAAATTCAACATAATTTGGATAAAAATAAAGTATTAAACATGCCAATAATTTCAAACAAAGCATTTAGCAACTTAAACATATCATAAAACATTTCAAACATATAAAGAATTTAAATCCAGTCGGTAAACAAAATCTTCACTGAGATCATATCCAGATAAGTAACACAAAAATCGTTTTCGAAAACTCTCAGTTAACCCACCTCGGTCGAGATGTTCTTGGTTCAACCGAGGTAAAACACCTCGTTTTGCCAGAACTGTCCCGGTCGAGGTCAAAAAATTTTTTTTAAAAAAACATTTTTTTTTTCGGTTTCGACGTTTTTCTCAATCAAATAACCTGTAAGTATGCATGCAATCTCAGATAAACATATAAATGCAAAAGTGAAGCATAAATATGAAAATATCCGATACATCATAAGTCGAGTAATACATCATAAGTCAAATAAGTCAGATAATACATATAAATACCCCATACTTGAGACACACTGTCCCAGTGGGTATAATAAAAGTCTAAATGAAAGAGGACTCACCGGATAAAGAGCCGAACTGCATAAAAATATAATAAATAAAACTCTGCAGCTCCTCAGTAGTCCTGATCCGGTGGTGGTGGTGGTGGTACATAAGGATACTGGGTCGGATCGAATGGATAGCCCATAGTCTGCTGGAACTGTAGCTCCATCATCCTACGCTGATAGTGCTGCCCCTCCAACATCTGCTGAGTCCAGCTGTCAAGGTGTCGGTGCTGGGCGGCAAACCTCTCATGCATGTCTACTGTAAGGGCAGCATATGAGTCTATCATCTGCTCTGTCAACTCGTCGATCCGACGATGAGCCTCTGCATCTCTGTGACGGCGTGTCCGACGTCTAGTAGATCTAACGGGAGGTGCAGCAGGTGCAGGCTCAGTATCCTCCTCATCCTCATCCAAATCAATAATGGGAGGCGCGCTCGTCCCAGCTGTATCTGTCCCTGTGTCCATCGGGACGCCGCCTCCTCTCTCATCAACTGTCTCGTCATCATCGTCCTCCTCCTCAGCCTCCTCAGCCTCCTCAGCAGCTGCAGCTGCTCCCTCTCTATAGTCCTCCATCAGCGGGGCCCATGCTGTCTGCCAAAAATGCGGGTCGAAGACCGAAAACTGTGCAGACCATCTGATGCCCTGAGGCGCTGTCCGCTCCCAAGGCATGGCAACATACGGAGTAGTCAACCCACGAGGAACAAGAATCCGCCTCGTGATCATCTCCTGCAGACCCAGCGGCTTCGGAGCCGCTCGTTTTGGTCGAATCGCTCAAATTTCTTGCAGATTTGTTGTAGTAATCGACTCCTCTACTCCTCAATTGCAGTTTTGAAGCAGAAATCGTCGAAAACGAGCGAGAAATGAGGGAGCGAGGCGATTCTGTGCGCCGCGGTCGAAATGCGAAAAAATAAAAAGTGAAAAGTAATTTTTCCTTTTTATACTGTCACGAGATCTGCTGTCACCTCGGTCGAGATGGTCTCGACTGGACCGAGGTGGTACGGACCGAGGCGGTTCTGCAGAAACCCTAGTCGCCTCGGTTGCTTCAAGAATCAACTCGGTCGAGGTGTTCTGACAGTGACCGAGGTGCCTCTTTCTTCTCAGAATCTCGAACTTCTCCCTTTTCTGGAGTGCTCCTTCCTGTTATCTGTCCAGAACACCAAAAACAAAGCAGAGCAAAGCAAAGCAACAAAAAAAACTATCTAAACTAGACTAGAAAACGGGAAAGAAAGCAATACCTTGGGTTGCCTCCCAAGAAGCGCTTGATTTAAGGTCGCTAGCTGGACCATAGTGCGTCTCAAAGGAGGTAGGAGGTTCCCTCACCCCATACTTCACCTCCATCGTGGGGTGAAGTAAGTAAGTCCATCAAACGCTCCAGAACGTGCAAGTGCTCGTCGGGGAATGAATCGTCTATGGGTGGGCTATCCGGCTCGCGGGAGGATTCCGGTAGCCGGCTGAGGTGGTCCGCAACTGAATTCTCGGATCCCTTCTTATCGCGGATCTCTAGGTCAAACTCTTGGAGCAAGAGAATCCATCGAATAAGGCGCGGCTTTGCATCCTTCTTAGCCAACAAGTAACGAATGGCTGCATGGTCGGTGTAGACAATGACTTTCGCCCCTACTAGATAGGAACGAAACTTCTCGAAAGCATATACAACCGCCAATAACTCCTTCTCAGTGGTAGTGTTGATGCTAACCCTAGACTTAAGCTTAAAACAAGGATGCGAACCCGCAGTGTACGGGTCAATCGTAGTAAAAGCAAGAAAATTCCAGGGGTCGATCACAGGGACTTAGTGAAACAAAGTCCAATACGGTATGCTAGTGTTGATGCTAACCACAAGAGCAAGTATACAATCAAAGATGAATAAGATGTCAAATAAAGCAAACATGCAATTCTAGGGATTAAAGCATCTAGTTGTGGTTCCAACTCAAGATCTATAGATAAGCGGACAAAGCTGAGATTTTTGCATGGGGAAGGTGTTTCTAAAGTGGAGTAGATCACCGGGTAAGTCTCACTACACACTAATCCCAAACCGTAACTCCTATTACCGGGTAAGTCTCAAGGAATTAAGATAAAGAACTATTGCCTCAAACTAACACACCATCTAAGGGAATAGAATCAACCTTTACCGGGTAAGTCTCAGGCTAACTCACAAAGATGGGATGGAAGCACACTCAAACCCCAATAAAGGACAAGCCTTTATTACCTACACTTATGATCGTTAGTATACAAACTAAGGAATTACCGGGTAAGTCTCATCCTAAGCTTGCTTTGAACCAGAAAGGTATAATAAGAATAGGATTTGGCAAACTCTAACACTTAACTCTCAGTTAAGGATCGGATAAGCCACCTCGGTCAGCCAGTTTCCACCCCGGCCGAGATGTTCATCGACTGAACGAGATGCTTAGGGTTAGGGTTAAAGACTCGAACTTTCAGGGTCCTACTGTGATTAAGATCATTCTATCATTGTTTTTCCCACAACCTTCAGCCAATCACCCTAGAATCACACAAGGAAATTAGCCACTCATCATCATAATGAAAGTATTAAATATATGGGAAGAAGGTGAATATTTGAACAAAGAAGAATTTAATGAAAACACTTCAATAACTGAATCAAATATCACACAAAATCGTTCCTTGGATAATGATCCAACAAGACAAGACAACAAGGAAAGGAATTGAAGACAATCTTACAAAACCCTCCAAAAAGCTATAAAGCTATAGTCTTCAATCTTCCTTCAACCTTCAAAAAGGTTCTTCGAATCTCCCAAATTGGAGTAGGATGCGGCTGCTGCGCTGATAGCGGGATGTTCTAACTGTAAGCGGATTGTATGCGGCCTCCTCAAATTGTAGAAAATCAACCCTTTTTATAGGAAAAATAAACCTCCAAAGATAATAAATCTTAAGAAGATATTATCCCATAAATATAGGTAAAATATATGATTCTGCATATCTCCTTCCTTCTAGAAGCTCAGCCCAAAAATATAAGATCACTTTCCAATTTTAAAAGATCTCAGCCAAGAATAAAATATTCTCGCCGCGTCCTAGGTGTTCGCCTCGGTCGAGTCGGCGTCTCTAGATCGCCTCGGTCGAGATGAATCTCTGGGCAACCGAGGTGATCATAACTGAGTGTAGAATCTCTCAAAACTGGTCCAAAGTAAATCTTTAATCCATGGCTATGCTTCCTGAAGGATTCCTTTTTGCTCCTCAATGTAGCTCCAAATGACTCTTGACTCCTTTTGCTCCTTTTCGATGCAAAACGTACCATATTACCTGCAATTACAACGAAACTAGGTGTAGACCTCGATTCTCGCAAAGGTAGATGAAATGGTAGTAAAATCACATAATGTACATACAAACATGCAGATTATGAAAGATAAAACGTCCAAACAAACCCCAAAATATAGACTATAATTCATGCTATCAAAATACCCCATACTTAGCCCTTGCTTGTCCCTAAGCAAGTTCCTCATATAGAAATCAAGATAGAATGGATTATAAGTCAAGAAAATCAATGAAAAGTCTTTCAAAAACATTTTTATGGTGTGGAATTATCATAGATCACTCTAAGAGAGTACTTCCTGGAAATTAAAAACTCAATATGATCAAAACATTTTATAAATATAGGAAAGTTGTTCATCTTTGCATAAAATCATAGAATGCATAATAAATCATAATTATCAAAATTAATCATGTATAATCCGATTTAAACCGCTAAGTCAATCAACAAGCTCAAGGTCTCAAGGGCTTCCCAAAAGAAAGGTCAAGAAACGTGTAGGGTAGGGATGTATGTAAGGTAATGTGGTGCTAGAATCCGGGAAAAGGATGTACTTCACTTTCACTTTGACTTGCAACACCTTCCACCAATAAGCTTTGCTTATTTCACACTTTTTCTTTTTACTTTACTTTTTGGGATGCATGGACAGAGGTGCACAATAACCGAAGCCTAGGAAATCCGCAATCATCAATTTCTTGAAATGCGTCAAACCCTTGATGCACATACCATGACCCGTTAGGAATATCGCTCAATCCGACTTTGGCAAGACACAAACACCCGGCTATGTGAATGGTGCCGAGTTACTCATCTTCATGATTGACTTCCCCAAACCTATTATTGCTTTCTAACACTTTCACTTTCAGCCACTTCTCAACTTTTGACTTGCTTTCACCACTTCGCTTGCTTCCAAATTCCCGGATAGGTAAAGGGAGGCAATATGTATATGAGGGGCTAAGCATGATCAAGAAGAAGAAGAAGAAGAAGAATGAATTGCCTTGGTCTTTCCAAGAAGAACGTGAGAGAACTTATGCTGCGGTGTCAACCTTCAAATTCAACATAATTTGGATAAAAATAAAGTATTAAACATGCCAATAATTTCAAACAAAGCATTTAGCAACTTAAACATATCATAAAACATTTCAAACATATAAAGAATTTAAATCCAGTCGGTAAACAAAATCTTCACTGAGATCATATCCAGATAAGTAACACAAAAATCGTTTTCGAAAACTCTCAGTTAACCCACCTCGGTCGAGATGTTCTTGGTTCAACCGAGGTGAAACACCTCGTTTTGCCAGAACTGTCCCGGTCGAGGTCAAAAAATTTTTTTTAAAAAAACATTTTTTTTTCGGTTTCGACGTTTTTCTCAATCAAATAACCTGTAAGTATGCATGCAATCTCAGATAAACATATAAATGCAAAAGTGAAGCATAAATATAAATATCCGATAAAATGTCATACATCAAAAGTATCGAATACAAATAGTCACGTAGTCAAATAATACATATAAATACCCCATACTTGAGACACACTGTCCCAGTGGGTATAATAAAAGTCTAAATGAAAGAGGACTCACCGGATAAAGAGCCGAACTGCATAAAAATATAATAAATAAAACTCTGCAGCTCCTCAGTAGTCCTGATCCGGTGGTGGTGGTGGTGGTACATAAGGATACTGGGTCGGATCGAATGGATAGCCCATAGTCTGCTGGAACTGTAGCTCCATCATCCTACGCTGATAGTGCTGCCCCTCCAACATCTGCTGAGTCCAGCTGTCAAGGTGTCGGTGCTGGGCGGCAAACCTCTCATGCATGTCTACTGTAAGGGCAGCATATGAGTCTATCATCTGCTCTGTCAAATCGTCGATCCGACGATGAGCCTCTGCATCTCTGTGACGGCGTGTCCGACGTCTAGTAGATCTAACGGGAGGTGCAGCAGGTGCAGGCTCAGTATCCTCCTCATCCTCATCCAAATCAATAATGGGAGGCGCGCTCGTCCCAGCTGTGTCTGTCCCTGTGTCCATCGGGATGCCGCCTCCTCTCTCATCAACTGTCTCGTCATCATCCTCCTCATCAGCCTCCTCAGCCTCCTCAGCAGCTGCAGCTGCTCCCTCTCTGTAGTCCTCCATCAGCGGGGCCCATGCTGTCTGCCAAAAATGTGGGTCGAAGACCGAAAACTGTGCAGACCATCTGATGCCCTGAGGCGCTGTCCGCTCCCAAGGCATGGCAACATACGGAGTAGTCAACCCACGAGGAACAAGAATCCGCCTCGTGATCATCTCCTGCAGACCCAGCGGCTTCGGAGCCGCCGCCAATGTGCAGATACTGAGATCCATCCCGTGGTAGGAGGCGATGTGGGTGACTAGACCTCCACAGCAAATATCACCCTTCCCTTTGGCCTTGATCCTGTGCAGATCCTCTGCCAGGAGCAAGCCAAAGTCCGGGTATCCTCCCGTGACCATGCAGTACAGCGAAAATAACTCCCCCTGTCTGATCTTCTGGGGCGTCTCAGTACGCGCCAGAAGCATCTCGCTGAATATCCGGTGGGCGAGTCTGAAAGCTGGGTGGAAGATGACCTTCTCCCTGGAATCACCAGGGCGCCATCTGTCTGCATGTGTAGTGATGTGGGCTATCTGTCCCCAAAACTCCCTAGCTACGGATCGGGAGGGGAAGTCTACAGCTGTAGGGGTAGGAAAGCTGAAAATCTCTCTGAATATCTCTAATGGAACTATGAAGTTCCGGCTCATCAGCCGGTACTTCACAGATCCCTCTGTGGGTAGGTAGGAGAAGGAGCTGACGAACTCTAGTGTCGGCTCTATGTAGGCTGGGGCTCGGATCTCAGAAAACTGATCCAGCCCGACTGTAGCTATCATCCTCCTAAGGTCAGCCTCTAACCCTAGGCAGTCAAAAGCGGATACCTCCAGAAATCGCGGTGCGATAACCGGACGGCCCGCTATCCTCTCGTAATCTACCCGGCATCTCTCGTGGATAACCGGGCGGTAGGGACGGGAAGAAGAAGGGGAAGGGGAGGGTGAAGATCTGTCTCTCAGGGCTAGTATTCTGTCTGAACTCATCTTCACAAAACAGTCTGTCAGACCACCTCGGTCGACTGACAAATCTCAGAAATCACCTCGGTCGAGGTGCAGGCCGACTGGACCGAGGCGTAACAGTTCGAATTTCCAAATCTCAGATTTCCAGTTCTTTTCCCCCTAAAATCACTACAATTGCTTCCTAAGGGGTACTTATGGGTTTCCTCAGCAGAATCAAGGGCAACCAAAGCCCAATAAACAGTAAACGAGTCGGTTAGGGTTTTCGAACCTTTTTCGCTTCGTTTCGGCCGAAACTCTCAGAGTTCTTGCAGATCCGTGGTTGCAATCGACTCCTCTACTCCTCAATTGCAGTTTTGAAGCAGAAATCGTCGAAAAAGAGTGAGAAACGAGGGAGAACGAGGTGCTCTGTCGCCGCGGTCGAAATGCGTAAAAATAAAAAGTGAAAAGTAATTTTTCCTTTTTATACCGTCGCGAGATCTGCTGTCACCTCGGTCGAGATGGTCTCGACTGGACCGAGGTGGTACGGACCGAGGCGGTTCTGCAGAAACCCTAGTCGCCTCGGTTGCTTCAAGAATCAACTCGGTCGAGGTGTTCTGACAGTGACCGAGGTGCCTCTTTCTTCTCAGAATCTCGAACTTCTCCCTTTTCTGGAGTGCTCCTTCCTGTTATCTGTCCAAAACACCAAAAACAAAGCAGAGCAAAGCAAAAACAAAAAAAACTATCTAAACTAGACTAGAAAACGGGAAAGAAAGCAATACCTTGGGTTGCCTCCCAAGAAGCGCTTGATTTAAGGTCGCTAGCTGGACCATAGTGCGTCTCAAAGGAGGTAGATCGGTGCGACCTCCTCAACCGGCGTTTCCGGTTGGTACTTCTTAAGTCTATGACCGTTGACCTTGAAGCTTCCGCTAGTTTCGCCCCATATCTCAACTGCACCATGAGGGAAGACATGTTTCACAACGTAAGGTCCGGTCCATCTAGATTTCAACTTACCTGGAAAAAGACGGAGGCGGGAGTTGAAGAGTAGAACTAAATCTCCTTCGTTAAGCTCCTTTGGAACGATACGCTTGTCATGCCATCTCTTCGTCCTTTCCTTGTAGATCTTGGCATTCTCGTAGGCGTTCAAACGCAGCTCTTCCAGCTCGTTAAGTTCCAATAGTCGCTTCTCACCAGCCTCCTTAATGTCAAAGTTCAACCATTTGATAGCCCAATACGCTTTGTGCTCCAACTCAACGGGCAAGTGGCAAGATTTCCCATACACCAAATTATAAGGGGTGGTGCCTATGGGAGTCTTGAATGCGGTCCTGTACGCCCAAAGAGCATCGTCTAATTTCATGGACCAATCCTTCCTCGTCCTAGAGACGGTCTTCTCCAAAATTGCTTTGATTTCTCTGTTTGAGATCTCGACCTGTCCACTAGTTTGAGGGTGATAAGCGGTTGATACCTTGTGGGTTACCCCATACTTCGATAGAAGTGCCTTAAACTTCCGGTTGATGAAATGCGTTCCTCCATCGCTGATGATGATGCGTGGAGTTCCAAATCGTGGAAAGATAGTTCTATTCAAGAACTTCACAACCACCTTGGCGTCGTTAGTGGGAGAAGCGATGGCTTCGACCCATCTAGAGACGTAATCCACTGCAAGGAGAATGTAGAGGTTTCCTCCGGAGGATGGGAAAGGTCCCATGAAGTCAATCCCCCATACATCAAAGATTTCCACTTCTTGGATGTTGTTAAGTGGCATCTCGTTCCTCCTTGATAGGTTCCCTGTTCTTTGGCATGCATCACAAGAAACAACAAAAGATTGCACATCCTTAAATAGTGTAGGCCAAAAGAAACCGGAACGCAATACCTTGGCGCATGTTTTATCGGTGCTAGCATGCCCTCCACATGGAAGTGAGTGGCAATGCTTTATGACGCTATTAACTTCGTCTTCCGGAATGCACCTTCGAAGCATCCCATCCGGTCCGCGCTTGAATAGCAGCGGCTCATCCCAGTAGTAATGTCGTACTTCCTTGAAGAATCTCTTCTTTTGGGAGTACGTCAATCCGGGTGGTATTTCCAATTCTCTTGATTCTTCTTCATCGTAGATGTTGAAGATATCATCAGTTAGTTGCTCCCCTTTCATGGCTGCAAGTAGTGCGAACTCCACCTCATCGCCACCAACGTTGAATTTCAACTTGGCGTTCTTGCAATCCACATTGCAACCCGAAGTTGCTAGAAATGGCCTCCCGAGAATGATAGGAACAGGATAATCTGCGGGAATGTCAAGTACGACAAAATCTATGGGTAGATAGAAGTTACCTAACTTGACCGGAACGTCTTCCAAAATGCCCACGGGATGGGTGATGGAGCGATCCGCCATGTAAAGTCGAATCTTGACCGGCTTGGGCTCTCCAAGACCGATCTTAATGCATAGCTCCAGCGGAATGATGCTCACGCTGGCTCCTAGATCACATAGGGCTTCACAAGTGACATCCCCAACTTGAATGGGAATGCAAAATGAGCCGGGATCTCTCAACTTAGGTGGCATCTTCTCCTTCATGATCTTTATAAGCTCCGAAGACTTAGATGTCATCCTAACTTCACCAACATCCTCCAGCTTCCTCTTCCTTGATAGGATTTCTTTTAAGAACTTCCCGTAGGCGGGCATACCTAAAATAGCATCAAGGAAAGGGATATTAATATGGAGCTTATTCATCAAGTCAAGGAACTTACCAAAGTGCTTGTCAAGATGTGCTCTGGCTCTGGACTGGGGGAATGGAAGTGGTGGTTTATATGCAGGAGGTGGAACATAGGCTTCAGTTGTTCCTCCTGCTTTCTGTTGCACCGCCTCGGTTGGCATCTCGGTCGAGGTGTTCTTCGACTGGATCTGGACCGAGGTGGTCTGCGTCGAGCGAGGTACTGGATCTGTGGTTTTGAGTCCACTCCTCGTCGTGATGGCCATGCACTGGCCCTTAGGGTTAGTTTCCGTCTTTGCTGGAAGCTTCCCTGGATCTCTTGGCGCTTCATTCGCCCTATTAGCTGATAGCATGAATTATAGTCTATATTTTGGGGTTTGTTTGGACGTTTTATCTTTCATAATCTGCATGTTTGTATGTGCATTATGTGATTTTACTACCATTTCATCTACCTTTGCGAGAATCGAGGTCTACACCTAGTTTCGTTGTAATTGCAGGTAATATGGTACGTTTTGCATCGAAAAGGAGCAAAAGGAGTCAAGAGTCATTTGGAGCTACATTGAGGAGCAAAAAGGAATCCTTCAGGAAGCATAGCCATGATTAAAGATTTACTTTGGACCAGTTTTGAGAGATTCTACACTCAGTTATGATCACCTCGGTTGCCCAGAGATTCATCTCGACCGAGGCGATCCAGAGACACCGACTCGACCGAGGCGAACACCTAGGACGCGGCGAGAATATTTTATTCTTGGCTGAGATCTTTTAAAATTGGAAAGTGATCTTATATTTTTGGGCTGAGCTTCTAGAAGGAAGGAGATATGCAGAATCATATATTTTACCTATTTTTATGGGAATATATCTTCTTAAGATTTATTATCTTTGGAGGTTTATTTTTCCTATAAAAAGGGTTGGATTTCCACAATTCGATAAGCCCGCTTACACCGAAATACAGGCTGCATACACCCGCTATCAGCGCAGCAGCCGCATCCTACTCCAATTTGGGAGAGAGTTGAAGAACCTTTTTGAAGGTTGAAGGAAGATTGAAGACTATAGCTTTATAGCTTTTTGGAGGGTTTTGTAAGATTGTCTTCAATTCCTTTCCTTGATTGTCTTGTCTTGTTGGATTATTATCCAAGGAACGATTTTGTGTGATATTTGATTCAGTTATTGGAGTGTTTTCATTAAATTCTTCTTTGTTCAAATATTCACCTTCTTCCCATATATTTAATACTTTCATTATGATGATGAGTGGCTAATTTCCTTGTGTGATTCTAGGGTGATTGGCTGAAGGTTGTGGGAAAAACAATGATAGAATGATCTTAATCACAGTAGGACCCTGAAAGTTCGAGTCTTTAACCTTAACCCTAAGCATCTCGTTCAGTCGATGAACATCTCGGCCGGGGTGGAAACTGGCTGACCGAGGTGGCTTATCCGATCCTTAACTGAGAGTTAATGTGTTAGAGTTTGCCAAATCCTATTCTTATTATACCTTTCTGGTTCAAAGCAAGCTTAGGATGAGACTTACCCGGTAATTCCTTAGTTTGTATACTAACGATCATAAGTGTAGGTAATAAAGGCTTGTCCTTTATTGGGGTTTGAGTGTGCTTCCATCCCATCTTTGTGAGTTAGCCTGAGACTTACCCGGTAAAGGTTGATTCTATTCCCTTAGATGGTGTGTTAGTTTGCGGCAATAGTTCTTTATCTTAATTCCTTGAGACTTACCCGGTAATAGGAGTTACGGTTTGGGATTAGTGTGTAGTGAGACTTACCCGGTGATCTACTCCACTTTAGAAACACCTTCCCCATGCAAAAATCTCAGCTTTGTCCGCT
>BSUD01000002.1:11968134-11986899 GCA_033239045.1 Fagopyrum esculentum | reverse complement strand
TAGGGATTAAAGCATCTAGTTGTGGTTCCAACTCAAGATCTATAGATAAGCGGACAAAGCTGAGATTTTTGCATGGGGAAGGTGTTTCTAAAGTGGAGTAGGTCACCGGGTAAGTCTCACTACACACTAATCCCAAACCGTAACTCCTATTACCGGGTAAGTCTCAAGGAATTAAGATAAAGAACTATTGCCGCAAACTAACACACCATCTAAGGGAATAGAATCAACCTTTACCGGGTAAGTCTCAGGCTAACTCACAAAGATGGGATGGAAGCACACTCAAACCCCAATAAAGGACAAGCCTTTATTACCTACACTTATGATCGTTAGTATACAAACTAAGGAATTACCGGGTAAGTCTCATCCTAAGCTTGCTTTGAACCAGAAAGGTATAATAAGAATAGGATTTGGCAAACTCTAACACATTAACTCTCAGTTAAGGATCGGATAAGCCACCTCGGTCAGCCAGTTTCCACCCCGGCCGAGATGTTCATCGACTGAACGAGATGCTTAGGGTTAAGGTTAAAGACTCGAACTTTCAGGGTCCTACTGTGATTAAGATCATTCTATCATTGTTTTTCCCACAACCTTCAGCCAATCACCCTAGAATCACACAAGGAAATTAGCCACTCATCATCATAATGAAAGTATTAAATATATGGGAAGAAGGTGAATATTTGAACAAAGAAGAATTTAATGAAAACGCTTCAATAACTGAATCAAATATCACACAAAAATCGTTCCTTGGATAATGATCCAATAAGACAAGACAATCAAGGAAAGGAATTGAAGACAATCTTACAAAACCCTTCAAAAAGCTATAAAGCTATAGTCTTCAATCTTCCTTCAACCTTCAAAAAGGTTCTTCGAATCTCCCAAATTGGAGTATGATGCGGCTGCTGCGTATTCTTTGCTGTAATCGAGATCGTATGCGGTGTATGCAGCCTCCTCAAATTGTAGAAAATCAACCCTTTTTATAGGAAAAATAAACCTCCAAAGATAATAAATCTTAAGAAGATATTATCCCATAAATATAGGTAAAATATATGATTCTGCATATCTCCTTCCTTCCAGAAGCCAAGCCCAAAAATATAAGATCACTTTCCAAAGATAAAAGATCTCAGCCAAGAATAAAATATTCTCGCCGCGTCCTAGGTATTCGCCTCGGTCGAGTCGGCGTCTCTGGATCGCCTCGGTCGAGATGAATCTCTGGGCAACCGAGGTGATCATAACTGAGTGTAGAATCTCTCAAAACTGGTCCAAAGTAAATCTTTAATCCATGGCTATGCTTCTTGAAGGATTCCTTTTTGCTCCTCAATGTAGCTCCAAATGACTCTTGACTCCTTTTGCTCCTTTTTGATGCAAAACGTACCATATTACCTGCAATTACAACGAAACTAGGTGTAGACCTCGATTCTCGCAAAGGTAGATGAAATGGTAGTAAAATCACATAATGCACATACAAACATGCAGATTATGAAAGATAAAACGTCCAAACAAACCCCAAAATATAGACTATAATTCATGCTATCAGTTAGCATGAAATATTGTGATATTTTAGGCACGTTTTCTAATCGTATTTGATTCATATTGATAGTCTTTGATTGAGCTTTGTGCATATGTGAGCTAGTATTACCTATATTGTCAATATGGATGTCTACACGAGTTCTATGTTGATTATAGGTGATTTGGAGCTATTTCCGAACGAAATCGAGCAAAAGAAAGTTGAGTTGAAATGTCCATAGATCGAGGACACTTTTTGGAAGCAAATTGGAGTATTAGATTGAGGAATGCACGGATGAAAGCAAGAACCACGCTCTCACCTTAAATTACGGCCGTGGATTCAGAGTCAAAATTTGATGTTCATTCCAGGGAATTCTACGGCCGTGGAACTAACCGTAGTAGTTTCCACGCCCAAAATTACGGTCGTGGAATCTTCCACGACCGTGATCTTGGCGAATCTTTTCGCCATGTTTCGAAGCCATGATCTTTTAAAGATTGGGCCGGGCCGACACTTTGCCCTGCATTATAAAAAGACGGAAGAAAGGAGATTCCGTCATCATCGCTTACATTTTCCGCTCTAGGTTTACACTTGCGACATCACCGTCCAGACGAGCACGTTTTGCCTAGCTTGCTTGGAAGCAATTGAGATCTCTTTGAAGAGATTGAAGTTCGTGTTTGGAATTCCTGGAATCTCGTACTTTTGGTGGAGATTGCCGTAGAGATTCCCAGGAATTGCGGAAGATCGAAGTTCTTGGAAGATTTTGCAAGAAGATCTCTCTTCTTGATTAGGTTTGATTTGAAAAACGGATTGACATCCCGTTTTCTTTTCTTTCCTAGGATTACGATTATTTGTTCTATTGTGAATCTTTGACATTGTTTGTTCTCTTTGTGATTTTGAGATTAAGTTGAAGATTATTGAAAGTTCTTGAAAGTTTTCATCTTTTCATCTTTTAATTCTTGAATTGAAATCAATATGACTGTTATTGGCTAAAAACCCTTAACGATTCTAAGGTGAAGGGTTGATAGTTGTGGCTTAGATGATGATAGATCGATCGCAAACAGACTAGACCCTGAGAGTTAGAGAATTATCGCCGACAACCCTAAATTACGGGCTGTTCTTGAGTTCCACGACCGTGGAATCTCAAGATCCAACCGTAATTTCCTTAAGTTTACGAGCTTGCTTTTACCTTAATCCAAAGTTAAAGATTTGCTTTAGCTTAGTTTAGACTTGTCTTTTCTAGGTGGTAGTGAAGCCTCAACAACCTCTACCTCGATTGTGAGTCTCAACAACCTCAATCGGATAAGTTAGTCTTGATCTTTAGATTATAGGTTTGGGTATTTGATGCTAATCCTTGTCTTTAGAACCTTTCTATATTGAGCCTCAACAACCTGTATAGGGAGTGTCTTTTAGGTGAGTTACATAAGGTTTTTGGAACCTCAACCGTACGATTACCTTACATTAGTATACCTTTGCATATCTCAACTCTGTCTTTATATCATTTAGTATATCTTGAATCGATTGCCACAGCTGGATACCTGGATCTTTAGGATTGTTGTTTTCCCAATAATTTGCAAAGCTCCACATATTTACTTGCTTGATAATCTGCAACTGAGTTCGTTCCACCCAAATCCCTGTGTTCGATACTCTGGAATTCTTGCTTAACTACGTCGATCCGTACACTGCGGGTTCGCTTGCTTGATTCTAGTTTTATAAATTTAAAGCTTATTTGCACACACCTCTAGGGGCGAACAAGTTTTTGGCGCCGTTGCCGGGGATTTGGCTTCGTCCGAATCCGGTAGCCGGTTGTCAAGCTTGGGAGCTTGCTCTCGTTATTTGATTTTTCTTTGAGTGCATGCGCAGGTCTAGGAACACCGAAGATCTCTTACCTCTTGATCAAGAGCTAGAGAAAACCTTGAGACAAAGACGCAAGGAAAAGAGGATGGCTCAAGAGAACGAACGCGATCTTCAAACTGAGTTGGCGGAGAAGGAAGCTCAACTCCGATGGAATGAGACTCTCCTCCAGGATGAGATGGATCGTCATCAATCTCAAGTTAACGGTCTACAAGACATGATCGTCCAAATGAAGATAAAGATGAGCGATCTTGAAAATAAGGTGGGCAAGAAGTCCTCGAGAAGGAGAACAAGGTCTAGAAGAAGAAACCACTCATCCACCGATGATAGTGATTCTTCCATGCCTCCGTTAGAAGAGATTGATCCCACGGTCAACATAAATCCTTTCAATCCACAAGGAGCTGCTAACCGCCGCATTCCACCTAGGAATGCGAGGGTCGAACGTGTGGATAATGAGCCGAGAACTCTTGGCCAGCGGATGGATCCAACACAACAACCACGCCGTTTAGGTGTGAACTTTGATGCTGAAGATGTACAAGGGTTTAGCTTCAACCCTCAAGTTATCACTCTTGTTCGCCAAAGCCAGTTTGGCGGTACAAGCACTGAATCTCCACACCAACACTTGCAAAACTTTGAGTGTATGATGGAGACAATGAGACCAAAGAGCGCTACTACCAACAGCTATAAGCTCAAACCTTTCTTTTTCTCTTTGAAAGGGAAAGCGCTATCTTGGTACCAAGCTCTTCCTAGTGGGAAACTAGAAACGTGGGAAGACCTCTCCGCAGAGTTTCTCACCAAGTTCTTTCCGCCCTCCAAAACGGCGGAACTTAGAGGTAAGATTAATGCTTTTTCTATGAGACCTAACGAAAGTTTGTTTCAATCTTGGGAAAGGTTTCAGGATTTGCTCTTGGATTGCCCTCATCATGGCATATCCAAGCTTGCCTTGCTGGAAATTTACTACAAGGGGCTGGATGCGGGAACGCAATTCAACCTCCAATCCCTCTCATGCGGAACGTTCATGGACATGAGAGAAGATGACGCTTGGGACTTCATTGAGAAGCAAGCAAGAGTCATAGAGAAGTATTCCCACCGGAAAGTGGAGGGAAATCGTGTGGAGCAAGGAGCAAAGCTCACACATGAAGCTCAAAATCAGATTTTCTCCCTCAACAATGAGATTAAAGAGTTGAAGGAGACTATCAAAACCAACTTCCCAAAGCAACAAGAGAAGGATGTTGGCTATTTGGGCAACAACAACGGCGGTGATAACACCAACCGCAACAACAATAACCGGAACAATAACCGGAACAACAATTGGAATGGAAACAACAACAACCGGAATAACAACAATTGGAACAACAATCGGGGTTCGAACAACAACAATTGGCGCTCCAATCAACAAAATTCCGGTAACTCCTATCCTTCCAATTCCAATTCACTAACTCCACCCTCTTCTTCCTCTACTCCTTTGAAAAGCCAGGGGCAATCATCAAATGGAGGAAACAATACGGGAAAGGAGAAGCCGGATCCCATGTTGGAAACAATCTTGGAAAAACTTCAAGGGTTAGAGAACCGCATCATCAAGGTTGATGATCAAATTTCTAAGGTTGACAAAGCTCAAAAGGTTTTGGAAAATCAAATGTTCAACCATGCGGAGGAAGTTCCTAGAAATCAAGGGAAACTTCCAGGAAAGACGGAGGACAACCCTAAGGGAAGGGTAATGGCGATTACAACTAGGAGCGGAGTGACTACCACCGATCCGCAACCTACGTTCGTTGAAGTCCCCGTAGAGAAAGGCAAAGAAAAGGGGAAGGAGAAGGAGGACGTCTATGTTCCCCCTCCAGCTTTCAAACCTCCCCTACCGTTCCCTCAATCTAGAGCGCGAGCGTGCCTAGACAAGCAATTCGGTAAGTTCATAGAACTCATGAGCAAACTGCATATTAATATACCTTTCATTGATGCTATTGTAGGTATGCCGGCTTATGGCAAGTTCTTGAAGGAGCTCCTCTCTAACAAGAGGAAGCTAGAAGATTTTGGAGAGGTCAAGATGAGTTCGGATTCTTCGGATCTCATCAAGACTATGAAGGAGAAAATGCCCCCAAAGCTGAAAGATCCGGGGTCATTTTGCATTCCCATTGGAGTGGGAGAGGTCACATATGACGCTTTATGTGACTTGGGAGCAAGTGTGAGCATCATACCACTTGCATTGTGCAGGAAGATCGGTTTAGGCGACCCTAAACCAGTGAAGATGACGTTATACATGGCGGATCGATCCATTACTCGTCCCGTCGGCATTGTAGAAGACGTCCCAGTCAAGCTAGGCAAGTTCTTTGTCCCCATTGATTTTGTCGTACTTGACATTCCTGCAGATAGTCCGGTCCCGATCATACTCGGAAGGCCGTTTCTTGCAACTTCCGGCTGCATGGTCGATTGCAAGAATGGGAGACTCGCTTTTGATATTGGGGAAGAGAAAGTAGAGTTCGTTCTTTCCACTCTAGTGAAGGAGCCAATCTTTGATGAGGATATTTACAATGTCCAAGACGAAGAAGGTTTATCTAGGGAGGAGGTAAGTGCGATTCTCTTTAACGATCCCTTACAAAAGGTTATTACTATGAGTCTAACCGATGTAGGAGAAGAAGAAGAGTGCAAAGAGGAAATTGAAGCCTTATAAGCACAAGAAGAGATGCATGAAGTGGAGTTTGAGAAACTCCACGATGAGGCTGAGAATATTCGAATCCACGGTCATACTCTGTATTGCACGACCGTGGATTCCACGACCAAAATCAACCTCCATTCCAGAGGATATTACGGCCGTGGAATACCAGAGGAAACCGTAATTTTGACCGTGAAAAAGGGCGATCGGCATACTTCTTCAACTTCTTCTAATTCTTCTCCAGACCATTCAACATCCTTAGAAACTTCTAAGGAAACATCGGAAGCTCCTCAAGGATCATTGGAAGCTCCGAAAGCAATGGAACTTAAACCACTTCCTACTCATCTAAGGTACGCTTTTCTTGGATCTAATTCCACCTTCCCGGTTATCGTTAGTTCCGAATTAAGCATAGATGAACATGAACAGCTCATGATTGTCCTTAGGAAACATAGAAAAGCCATAGGCTATACTATTGAGGACTTAGTAGGAATTAAACCCTCCCTATGCATGCACAAGATACTAATGGAGGAGGACTTTAGAACTTCAAGACAACCTCAAAGGCGGTTGAATCCGACCATGAAGGAGGTTGTCAAGAAGGAAATTCTTAAACTTCTTGATGCAGGTATCATCTATCCTATCCCCGATAGTAAGTGGGTGAGCCCGGTTCAAGTAGTTCCGAAGAAGGGAGGAATGACGGTCATCACCAACAAGAACAACGAACTCATTCCTACCCGAACCGTGACTGGATGGCGAATGTGTATAGACTACCGCAAGCTCAACAACGCAACGCGGAAGGATCACTTTCCATTGCCATTCATCGATCAAATGCTTGAAAGGTTAGCACAACATTCATACTTTTGCTACCTTGACGGTTATAGTGGCTTCTTTCAGATCCCGATACACCCGGATGATCAAGAGAAGACCACATTCACGTGCCCTTGGGGTACGTTCGCTTATAGGAGAATGCCGTTCGGGCTTTGCAACGCCCCAGCCACCTTTCAACGGTGCATGATGGCCATCTTCTCCGAATACGTAGAGGAAATCATGGAAGTCTTCATGGACGACTTCTTCGTTTACGGTTCCTCTTTTAACGATTGTCTTTCTAACCTTTCTCTTGTTTTGCAAAGATGTGAAGACACTAACCTAGTTCTTAATTGGGAGAAGTGTCAATTCATGGTTAAGGAAGGAATCGTGTTAGGTCACTTAGTCTCTAGTAGAGGGATAGAGGTAGACAAAGCTAAAATAGAGACCATAGAGAAACTTCCTCCCCCAATTTCGGTGAAGGGAATAAGAAGTTTCCTAGGACATGCTGGATTTTATAGACGTTTCATTCAGGACTTTTCTAAGATATCAAAACCTCTCACTAATCTATTGATGAAGGATGCAGTTTTTGAGTTTTCACAGGAATGTCTAGATGCATTCAACACCATTCGGCAAGCTCTGATTTCAGCACCCATTATCCAACCCCCGGATTGGACTCTCCCTTTCGAGATTATGTGTGATGCTAGTGACGTAGCCATTGGAGCTGTTCTTAGGCAACGAAAGGAAGGACGAACCCACGCCATATACTACGCTAGCAAGACGCTAGACGAAGCTCAGCTCAACTACGCCACTACAGAAAACGAATTTTTAGCCATTGTCTACGCTATTGACAAGTTTCGCTCTTATCTTGTAGGTGCAAAGGTGATTGTTTACACGGATCATGCTGCGATCCGGTACCTCCTTGCGAAGAAAGATGCGAAACCAAGGCTGATTAGATGGATTCTTCTCCTACAAGAATTCGATCTAGAGATCCGCGACAAGAAAGGCTCGGAAAATTCTGTTGCGGATCATTTGAGTCGTCTAACACATCTAGAGGACGACCATTTGCCCATTGATGACTCCTTCCGGACGAACACCTACATATCATAGAGGAGTGCATCAAGGTAGTCTCCAAAGGTAACGAACCATGGTTTGCTGATTTCGTTAACTATTTAGTTTGCCAGGAGATACCACCCGGACTGTCATACGCACAAAGGAAGAAGTTCTTCAAGGACGTCCGGGAATACCATTGGAACGAACCTCTCCTCTTTAAGAGAGGTCCGGATGGCATCATTCGGCGATGTGTGCCGGAAGATGAGATGCAAAGTGTCATCCGTCATTGTCATTCACTACCTTGTGGAGGACACGCTAGTTCGAACAAAACTAGCGCAAAGGTATTGCAATCTGGATTCTATTGGCCTACTTTATTTAAAGATGTGCAATCCTTTGTTTCTTGTTGCGATGCTTGTCAAAGAACAGGCAATATCTCTAGAAGGAACGAGATGCCCCTCAACAACATCCAAGAGGTGGAGATTTTCGACGTTTGGGGAGTCGATTTCATGGGACCATTCCCTTCTTCTTGTGGAAACCAATACATACTATTGGCGGTAGACTACGTCTCTAGATGGGTCGAAGCAATTGCCTCTCCCACGAATGATGCCATGGTGGTGGTTAAGTTCTTCAACAAGACCATCTTTCCGCGATTCGGGACGCCAAGGACGATCATTAGTGATGGAGGTTCTCACTTCATAGCCCGTCGCTTTGAAGCTCTTCTAACCAAGTATGGGGTTACTCACAAGATCGCCACCCCTTACCATCCACAAACGAGTGGACAAGTTGAGATCTCAAATAGGGAGATCAAGGGAATTCTAGAGAAGACGGTTTCAAGGACTAGGAAGGATTGGTCCTTGAAACTAGATGATGCATTATGGGCATACCGGACCGCATACAAGACTCCCATAGGAACCACACCATACAACCTTGTGTATGGGAAGTCTTGTCATTTGCCGGTAGAGCTAGAGCACAAAGCGTTTTGGGCTATCAAATGGCTGAATTTCGGCATGAAGGAAGCGGGAGAGAAGCGTCTCCTAGACATCAACGAGCTGGATGAACTCCGTTTGAACGCCTATGAAAACGCTAAGATCTACAAGGAAAGAGCAAAGCGTTGGCATGATAAGCATATCATTCCAAAGGACTTCCAAGAAGGAGATCAAGTTCTCCTCTTCAATTCGAGACTTCGCCTCTTTCCATGTAAGTTAAAATCTCGTTGGACTGGACCTTTTCTAATTAAGCGTATTTTCCCCCATGGTGCAGTTGAAGTATGGGGTGAAGCTAGCGGAAGTTTTAAGGTGAACGGCCAACGACTCAAGAAGTACTCACCGGAACTCCAAGCTGAGGAGTTTGCACCTACCGCACTCGAATAAGTGCAAGATTGGTCTAGCTACGGACCTTAAACAAAGCGCTTCTTGGGAGGCAACCCAAGGTATTGCATTTTCGTTTTTGTTTTCGATTCATAGTTTAGCCTAGAATAGAAGTTTTTGCTTTGTTATGCCTCGATTTCTTCCGGTATATTCGTGTTTTTGGTTGTAGGATCGATGGAAAGGGAGAAAGGGAGGATAATGTCAAAGAGAAGTGACGAAATTTGGACTTTGAAGCTTTACAGAAGGTTCCACGGTCTAAATTACGGTCGTCATAGCTACAGTGGCCGTAATTCTCAAAGGCCTGTGAAAAATCACCAAAACCACGGGTCCGTACACTTCCACGGCCGTGGAATGCCCCGATAGACCGTGATTTTTGAAAATTTGCCTGCGAGTATAAAAGCCACACTTCATCACAAAAACACCACAATTCCTCCCCAATTCCACGCCCTAAATACCGAAAACCCGCAGCCTCTCCCAAATCTTCGTTCTTTAATCGTTTTCAACGATTCTTCGCTCTAATCTGCAGTAAATCCAACCAAGAACAGGATCCAAGCAACGAATCGAGTGGAAAACGATCAACAAACCCGCATTTTGGATTTTTCAATCCGAAAAAGAGGTTATTTCTTTCTCTTCGATTCTCGCGAATTTGGTACGTTTTTGCTATAGATTTTTAGGAAGAACTGACAAGGATTGGAAGGAATTAGATTAGGACTGCTTGTTGTGGTGAAATTTGGTGAATTTGCTGAGATTCACAAGATTCTGTGTCGAATTACGGTCTCTGGAGGTTCCACGGCCGTGGTTTCTGAAGAACAGCCCGTAATTTTGAACAGAAATGGATTTTGTAAGGAGGATGTCGGGAAGGATTAAGGAAAAGAAAGGGGAGCAAAACAAGAAAAGAAAGGGCAACCCCTCAACCTCTAGGGCACCACCACCCTCATCTCCCTCACCACCATCATCACCTTCACCTCCATCTTCACCCCCTCCTCCTAGCATCCCGACCATACACGAAAACCACATAGCTGCATTTGAGAAAATAGAGAAGAGGACAGTGATAGGTCCTAGATATTTGTTGTTGGAGGATCTACATCCTCTCAACATAGTAGATGACCTTACATGGCTCTTGGATAGAGCCGGATTGCTTATCTTCACGAACATTCGTGAAGACGCTTATGAGGAGATCACCCGAGAGGTTGTGACATCTTTCGAGCACAGCCATGTTGATAGGACCGTCTCCTTCCGTCTCATGAACAGAGACTACCATTTGAGCATTGTTGAGTTCGGGACCATTTTTGGGTTCCATGAGACCTATAACGGTCGACTTCCTAGAGGCGTTTCCGCCAAGGACTTTTGGGCGGAAGTGGCCATGATTTATGCCGACGAGGACCGTTGGCAACCAGCTGATACCAAGGCTAGATTGATGTACCATCTAGCCTTGAAGATAGCTCACCGTGTTCTTTCGGAGTGTCTCTTTCCTAGGACGGAGACGCCCCAAAAGATTAAGACGGATGAGCTATTCCTTCTCTACGCTATGCTTTATGGATGCCGCGCAGATTGTGCTACTCTTTTGGCGGCGACGATGAGTAAACTCAAGAATAAAGCGAAGGGGAACATTGGATATGGTGGGATAGTGACCCACATAGCTAGGAGCCTTGGTGTAGATTTTTCAGCCTGCACCCGCATACCCGCTGTACCTCTAGGACTACATGCATTCATGGTTAGGGGACTCATCTTCCCCACACATAGAGGTCCGCCTTATGCGGGCATGCCCTGGGAGAGTAGGACAGGCAGGGGTATTGAGTGGCTGCCAGAGTATTCCATTGTGGCAGGACGCCACAATTGGAAGGAGACGTTCGCTGCGATGCATGCGAACAGGCTTGTAGCTCCCCCCTACGTTCCACCACCGGCTGAGGATGAGGAGGACATGGGAGAGCAGTACGAGAGTGGTGGAGGAGCAGAGCAGGAGTTCGGCACGTTTCCGGATCAGCCGGAGGCGGCCCCGGATGTACCTAGGCGCTCTCCACGCCCAGCTAGAGCTTCAGGCTCGTCATCTCGCCGCGCCAGTGTGAGCGAGAGGCCCACGTGGATGACTACACCTCCCACCTGGTACGACACACCTCCTCCTTGGTCCACGACGCAGCCAGCAGCACCACCGCCACCAGCACCAGCCGATGCCCCCACATGGTATGATCACGCCCCGGGATGGTATGAGAGGATGCCGGAGTGGGCTACCGGACTTTTTGAGCGAGTCGGAGCACTAGAGATCCGGGCGGATGCTAGAGACGGACGCTTAGACGACCTTGACCACATGATGAGGGACGTCTACCGCCAGCAGTTTGGGCGGTCCTATGATCCGAGTTTCTCTCCATTCCCACCTCCACCGGCGCCGCAGTGATTCATGACCGGACCGCTCGTTTTAGACATTCCCGCCACCATTTGTGAGTTTCTTTTTCTTTTCTTTCTTTTGTTCTTTCTTGTGAACATTAGGGACAATGTTCGTCCTAAGTATGGGGTGGGATGTACTAAATGTTTGTAATAACTCTACTCTATATGTTGCTTTCATTCCGAGACTATCTTTGCATGTTCATTATGTGTTACACGTTTTATTTTTGCATTGCATGAAAAAGAACTTTAAAAACCCATAAAAATTGAAAAATTTTGAAAATTTTGTGCTTCTAATGAATTGAGATGATTTCCATGATAATCACTACTTGTGAATTGAGTTTGATGACAATTACATGCTTAAAAGGATTGTGAATTGAAAGGGATTTGAATGAATAAATTTTACCTCTTTTGCAAGTTTTATAATGTGAAAATGTTACCTAAATCATGTAAGAAATTGAAGTTGAAATCACATTATAAGTTCCTATACTTCTTGTTGAAATGATTAAGGCAATTCGGTACTTTCTTTCTTCTTTCTTTGATCATCTAACTCCTCATTGAAATATTAGCCTCCCTTACCCATCCGGGAACTTGGAAAGTGAATGAGAAAAAGGCATGTTTGATGTGGGAGGGCCATGAGAGCATATATTTGCGATCAATTGAATAGAAAGAAATTATAGGTTTGGGGAAGTCAATCATGACGATGAGTAACTCGGCACCATTCACATAGCCGGGTGTTTGTGTCTTGCCAAAGTCGGATTGAGCGATATTCCTAGCGGATTATGGTATGTGCGCTAAGGGTTTGAGGCATCTCTTGCAATTTTGAGAAACGCCGATCTCCTAGGCTTCGGTTTTTGTGCACCTCTGTCCATAACTCCAAAAGTAAAGTCGAAAAATGAAAAGGAGAGAGCGAAGCTCTAAGTGAAGTGTTGCGGAAACCGCAAAAGAAGAAGAAGGTAGTTGTCCACTTTCCCGGATTTATGCACCACTCTCCCTCAAAGTTTCCCTTCCCTTCCATACTCTAGACCTTTTCTTTGAAAGTCCTTAAGATCAAAAGAATGTTATATGGCTTGGTGATCTAAATTGAAGTTCTTATGATTGATTTTGATAATATTTGAAGGTTATAATGCTTGTTTGGAAGTTAAATTGATTCATGAGTTTTCTTTACCTTTTACTCTCTAATTAAGTGTGTGAAAGTTTGAAAAACGATTGAAGCAAGATTTGAGAATGATCTATTCTTTAGAAGTCACTTTCATCCAAAAGAAGGTACACATATTTCATCCTAACTCTTGTTTAAAACTTTTTGAAAGACCTTGCTTAGGGACAAGCAAGTGCTAAGTATGGGGTTATTTGTTAGCATGAAATATTGTGATATTTTAGGCACGTTTTCTAATCGTATTTGATTCATATTGATAGTCTTTGATTGAGCTTTGTGCATATGTGAGCTAGTATTACCTATATTGTCAATATGGATGTCTACACGAGTTCTATGTTGATTATAGGTGATTTGGAGCTATTTCCGAACGGAATCGAGCAAAGGAGAGTTGAGTTGATGTGTCCATAGTCGAGGACACTTTTTGGAGCATTTTGGAGTCTTAGATTGAAGAATGCCCGAGTTAGGGAAGAATCACGTTCTTGATTACGCCCTAAAACACGGCCGTACCACAAACCACGTTCTTGCCCTAAATTACGGCCGTGGATTTTGAGTCAGATTTTGATGTTCATTCCAGGGAATTCTACGGCCGTGGAACTAACCGTAGTAGTTTCCACGCCTAGAATTACGGTCGTGGAATCTTCCACGACCGTGATCTTGGCGAATCTTTTCGCCATGTTTCGAAGCCATGATCTTTTAAAGATTGGGCCGGGCCGACACTTTGCCCTGCATTATAAAAAGACGGAAGAAAGGAGATTCCGTCATGACCGCTTACATTTCCGCTCTAGGTTTACACTTGCGACATCACCGTCTAGACGAGCACGTTTTACCTAGCTTGCTTGGAAGCAATTGAGATCTCTTTGAAGAGATCGAAGTTCGTGTTTGGAATTCCTGGAATCTCGTACTTTTGGTGGAGATTGCCGTAGAGATTCCCAGGAATTGCGGAAGATCGAAGTTCTTGGAAGATTTTGCAAGAAGATCTCTCTTCTTGATTAGGTTTGATTTGAAAAACGGATTGACATCCCGTTTTCTTTTCTTTCCTAGGATTACGATTATTTGTTCTATTGTGAATCTTTGACATTGTTTGTTCTCTTTGTGATTTTGAGATTAAGTTGAAGATTATTGAAAGTTCTTGAAAGTTTTCATCTTTTCATCTTTTAATTCTTGAATTGAAATCAATATGACTGTTATTGGCTAAAAACCCTTAACGATTCTAAGGTGAAGGGTTGATAGTTGTGGCTTAGATGATGATAGATCGATCGCAAACAGACTAGACCCTGAGAGTTAGAGAATTATCGCCGACAACCCTAAATTACGGGCTGTTCTTGAGTTCCACGACCGTGGAATCTCAAGATCCAACCGTAATTTCCTTAAGTTTACGAGCTTGCTTTTACCTTAATCCAAAGTTAAAGATTTGCTTTAGCTTAGTTTAGACTTGTCTTTTCTAGGTGGTAGTGAAGCCTCAACAACCTCTACCTCGATTGTGAGTCTCAACAACCTCAATCGGATAAGTTAGTCTTGATCTTTAGATTATAGGTTTGGGTATTTGATGCTAATCCTTGTCTTTAGAACCATTCTATATTGAGCCTCAACAACCTGTATAGGGAGCGTCTTTTAGGTGAGTTACATAAGGTTTTTGGAACCTCAACCGTACGATTACCTTACATTAGTATACCTTTGCATATCTCAACTCTGTCTTTATATCATTTAGTATATCTTGAATCGATTGCCACAGCTGGATACCTGGATCTTTAGGATTGTTGTTTTCCCAATAATTTGCAAAGCTCCACATATTTACTTGCTTGATAACCTGCAACTGAGTTCGTTCCACCCAAATCCCTGTGTTCGATACTCTGGAATTCTTGCTTAACTACGTCGATCCGTACACTGCGGGTTCGCTTGCTTGATTCTAGTTTTATAAATTTAAAGCTTATTTGCACACACCTCTAGGGGCGAACAAGTTTTTGGCGCCGTTGCCGGGGATTTGGCTTCGTTCGAATCCGGTAGCCGGTTGTCAAGCTTGGGAGCTTGCTCTAGTTATTTGATTTTTCTTTGAGTGCATGCGCAGGTCTAGGAACACCGAAGATCTCTTACCTCTTGATCAAGAGCTAGAGAAAACCTTGAGACAAAGACGCAAGGAAAAGAGGATGGCTCAAGAGAACGAACGCGATCTTCAAACTGAGTTGGCGGAGAAGGAAGCTCAACTCCGATGGAATGAGACTCTCCTCCAGGATGAGATGGATCGTCATCAATCTCAAGTTAACGGTCTACAAGACATGATCGTCCAAATGAAGATAAAGATGAGCGATCTTGAAAATAAGGTGGGCAAGAAGTCCTCGAGAAGGAGAACAAGGTCTAGAAGAAGAAATCACTCATCCACCGATGATAGTGATTCTTCCATGCCTCCGTTAGAAGAGATTGATCCCACGATCAACATAAATCCTTTCAATCCACAAGGAGCTGCTAACCGCCGCATTCCACCTAGGAATGCGAGAGTCGAACGTGTGGATAATGAGCCGAGAACTCTTGGCCAGCGGATGGATCCAACACAACAACCACGCCGCTTAGGTGTGAACTTTGATGCTGAAGATGTACAAGGGTTTAGCTTTAACCCTCAAGTTATCACTCTTGTTCGCCAAAGCCAGTTTGGCGGTACAAGCGCTGAATCTCCACACCAACACTTGCAAAACTTTGAGTGTATGATGGAGACGATGAGACCAAAGAGCGCTACTACCAACAGCTATAAGCTCAAACCTTTCTTTTTCTCTTTGAAAGGGAAAGCGCTATCTTGGTACCAAGCTCTTCCTAGTGGAAAACTAGAAACGTGGGAAGACCTCTCCGCAGAGTTTCTCACCAAGTTCTTTCCGCCCTCCAAAACGGCGGAACTTAGAGGTAAGATTAATGCTTTTTCTATGAGACCTAACGAAAGTTTGTTTCAATCTTGGGAAAGGTTTCAGGATTTGCTCTTGGATTGCCCCCATCATGGCATATCCAAGCTTGCCTTGCTGGAAATTTACTACAAGGGGCTGGATGCGGGAACGCAATTCAACCTCCAATCCCTCTCATGCGGAACGTTCATGGACATGAGAGAAGATGACGCTTGGGACTTCATTGAGAAGCAAGCAAGAGTCATAGAGAAGTATTCCCACCGGAAAGTGGAAGGAAATCGTGTGGAGCAAGGAGCAAAGCTCACACATGAAGCTCAAAATCAGATTTTCTCCCTCAACAATGAGATTAAAGAGTTGAAGGAGACTATCAAAACCAACTTCCCAAAGCAACAAGAGAAGGATGTTGGCTATTTGGGCAACAACAACGGCGGTGATAACACCAACCGCAACAACAATAACCGGAACAACAATTGGAATGGAAACAACAACAACCGGAATAACAACAATTGGAACAACAATCGGGGTTCGAACAACAACAATTGGCGCTCCAATCAACAAAATTCCGGTAACTCCTATCCTTCCAATTCCAATTCACTAACTCCACCCTCTTCTTCCTCTACTCCTTTGAAAAGCCAGGGGCAATCATCAAATGGAGGAAACAATACGGGAAAGGAGAAGCCGGATCCCATGTTGGAAACAATCTTGGGAAAGCTTCAAGGGTTAGAGAACCGCATCATCAAAGTTGATGATCAAATTTCTAAGGTTGACAAAGCTCAAAAGGTTTTGGAAAATCAAATGTTCAACCATGCGGAGGAAGTTCCTAGAAATCAAGGGAAACTTCCAGGAAAGACGGAGGACAACCCTAAGGGAAGGGTAATGGCGATTACAACTAGGAGCGGAGTGACTACCACCGATCCGCAACCTACGTTCGTTGAAGTCCCCGTAGAGAAAGGCAAAGAGAAGGGGAAGGAGAAGGAGGACGTCTATGTTCCCCCTCCAGCTTTCAAACCTCCCCTACCGTTCCCTCAATCTAGAGCGCGAGCGCGCCTAGACAAGCAATTCGGTAAGTTCATAGAACTCATGAGCAAACTGCATATTAATATACCTTTCATTGATGCTATTGTAGGTATGCCGGCTTATGGCAAGTTCTTGAAGGAGCTCCTCTCTAACAAGAGGAAGCTAGAAGATTTTGGAGAGGTCAAGATGAGTTCGGATTCTTCGGATCTCATCAAGACTATGAAGGAGAAAATGCCCCCAAAGCTGAAAGATCCGGGGTCATTTTGCATTCCCATTGGAGTGGGAGAGGTCACATATGACGCTTTATGTGACTTAGGAGCAAGTGTGAGCATCATACCACTTGCATTGTGCAGGAAGATCGGTTTAGGCGACCCTAAACCAGTGAAGATGACGTTATACATGGCGGATCGATCCATTACTCGTCCCGTCGGCATTGTAGAAGACGTCCCAGTCAAGCTAGGCAAGTTCTTTGTCCCCATTGATTTTGTCGTACTTGACATTCCTGCAGATAGTCCGGTCCCGATCATACTCGGAAGGCCGTTTCTTGCAACTTCCGGCTGCATGGTCGATTGCAAGAATGGGAGACTCGCTTTTGATATTGGGGAAGAGAAAGTAGAGTTCGTTCTTTCCACTCTAGTGAAGGAGCCAATCTTTGATGAGGATATTTACAATGTCCAAGACGAAGAAGGTTTATCTAGGGAGGAGGTAAGTGCGATTCTCTTTAACGATCCCTTACAAAAGGTTATTACTATGAGTCTAACCGATGTAGGAGAAGAAGAAGAGTGCAAAGAGGAAATTGAAGCCTTATAAGCACAAGAAGAGATGCATGAAGTGGAGTTTGAGAAACTCCACGATGAGGCTGAGAATATTCGAATCCACGGTCATACTCTGTATTGCACGACCGTGGATTCCACGACCAAAATCAACCTCCATTCCAGAGGATATTACGGCCGTGGAATACCAGAGGAAACCGTAATTTTGACCGTGAAAAAGGGCGATCGGCATACTTCTTCAACTTCTTCTAATTCTTCTCCAGACCATTCAACATCCTTAGAAACTTCTAAGGAAACATCGGAAGCTCCTCAAGGATCATTGGAAGCTCCGAAAGCAATGGAACTTAAACCACTTCCTACTCATCTAAGGTACGCTTTTCTTGGATCTAATTCCACCTTCCCGGTTATCGTTAGTTCCGAATTAAGCATAGATGAACATGAACAGCTCATGATTGTCCTTAGGAAACATAGAAAAGCCATAGGCTATACTATTGAGGACTTAGTAGGAATTAAACCCTCCCTATGCATGCACAAGATACTAATGGAGGAGGACTTTAGAACTTCAAGACAACCTCAAAGGCGGTTGAATCCGACCATGAAGGAGGTTGTCAAGAAGGAAATTCTTAAACTTCTTGATGCAGGTATCATCTATCCTATCCCCGATAGTAAGTGGGTGAGCCCGGTTCAAGTAGTTCCGAAGAAGGGAGGAATGACGGTCATCACCAACAAGAACAACGAACTCATTCCTACCCGAACCGTGACTGGATGGCGAATGTGTATAGACTACCGCAAGCTCAACAACGCAACGCGGAAGGATCACTTTCCATTGCCATTCATCGATCAAATGCTTGAAAGGTTAGCACAACATTCATACTTTTGCTACCTTGACGGTTATAGTGGCTTCTTTCAGATCCCGATACACCCGGATGATCAAGAGAAGACCACATTCACGTGCCCTTGGGGTACGTTCGCTTATAGGAGAATGCCGTTCGGGCTTTGCAACGCCCCAGCCACCTTTCAACGGTGCATGATGGCCATCTTCTCCGAATACGTAGAGGAAATCATGGAAGTCTTCATGGACGACTTCTCCGTTTACGGTTCTTCTTTTAACGATTGTCTTTCTAACCTTTCTCTTGTTTTGCAAAGATGTGAAGACACTAACCTAGTTCTTAATTGGGAGAAGTGTCAATTCATGGTTAAGGAAGGAATCGTGTTAGGTCACTTAGTCTCTAGTAGAGGGATAGAGGTAGACAAAGCTAAAATAGAGACCATAGAGAAACTTCCTCCCCCAATTTCGGTGAAGGGAATAAGAAGTTTCCTAGGACATGC
>BSUD01000002.1:11949260-11967687 GCA_033239045.1 Fagopyrum esculentum | reverse complement strand
AGATGGGTCGAAGCAATTGCCTCTCCCACGAATGATGCCATGGTGGTGGTTAAGTTCTTCAACAAGACCATCTTTCCGCGATTCGGGACGCCAAGGACGATCATTAGTGATGGAGGTTCTCACTTCATAGCCCGTCGCTTTGAAGCTCTTCTAACCAAGTATGGGGTTACTCACAAGATCGCCACCCCTTACCATCCACAAACGAGTGGACAAGTTGAGATCTCAAATAGGGAGATCAAGGGAATTCTAGAGAAGACGGTTTCAAGGACTAGGAAGGATTGGTCCTTGAAACTAGATGATGCATTATGGGCATACCGGACCGCATACAAGACTCCCATAGGAACCACACCATACAACCTTGTGTATGGGAAGTCTTGTCATTTGCCGGTAGAGCTAGAGCACAAAGCGTTTTGGGCTATCAAATGGTTGAATTTCGGCATGAAGGAAGCGGGAGAGAAGCGTCTCCTAGACATCAACGAGCTGGATGAGCTCCGTTTGAACGCCTATGAAAACGCTAAGATCTACAAGGAAAGAGCAAAGCGTTGGCATGATAAGCATATCATTCCAAAGGACTTCCAAGAAGGAGATCAAGTTCTCCTCTTCAATTCGAGACTTCGCCTCTTTCCAGGTAAGTTAAAATCTCGTTGGACTGGACCTTTTCTAATTAAGCGTATTTTCCCCCATGGTGCAGTTGAAGTATGGGGTGAAGCTAGCGGAAGTTTTAAGGTGAACGGCCAACGACTCAAGAAGTACTCACCGGAACTCCAAGCTGAGGAGTTTGCACCTACCGCACTCGAATAAGTGCAAGAATGGTCTAGCTACGGACCTTAAACAAAGCGCTTCTTGGGAGGAAACCCAAGGTATCGCATTTTCGTTTTTGTTTTCGATTCATAGTTTAGCTTAGAATAGAAGTTTTTGCTTTGTTATGCCTCGATTTCTTCCGGTATATTCGTGTTTTTGGTTGTAGGATCGATGGAAAGGGAGAAAGGGAGGATAATGTCAAAGAGAAGTGACGAAATTTGGACTTTGAAGCTTTACAGAAGGTTCCACGGTCTAAATTACGGTCGTCATAGCTACAGTGGCCGTAATTCTCAAAGGCCTGTGAAAAATCACCAAAACCACGGGTCCGTACACTTCCACGGCCGTGGAATGCCCCGATAGACCGTGATTTTTGAAAACTTGCCTGCGAGTATAAAAGCCACACTTCATCACAAAAACACCACAATTCCTCCCCAATTCCACGCCCTAAATACCGAAAACCCGCAGCCTCTCCCAAATCTTCGTTCTTTAACCGTTTTCAACGATTCTTCGCTCTAATCTGCAGCAAATCCAACCAAGAACAGGATCCAAGCAACGAATCGAGTGGAAAACGATCAACAAACCCGCATTTTGGATTTTTCAATCCGAAAAAGAGGTCATTTCTTTCTCTTCGATTCTCGCGAATTTGGTACGTTTTTGCTATAGATTTTTTGGAAGAACTGACAAGGATTGGAAGGAATTAGATTAGGACTGCTTGTTGTGGTGAAATTTGGTGAATTTGCTGAGATTCACAAGATTCTGTGTCGAATTACGGTCTCTGGAGGTTCCACGGCCGTGGTTTCTGAAGAACAGCCCGTAATTTTGAACAGAAATGGATTTTGTAAGGAGGATGTCGGCAAGGATTAAGGAAAAGAAAGGGGAGCAAAACAAGAAAAGAAAGGGCAACCCCTCAACCTCTAGGGCACCACCACCCTCATCTCCCTCACCACCATCATCACCTTCACCTCCATCTTCACCCCCTCCTCCTAGCATCCCGACCATACACGAAAACCACATAGCTGCATTTGAGAAAATAGAGAAGAGGACAGTGATAGGTCCTAGATATTTGTTGTTGGAGGATCTACATCCTCTCAACATAGTAGATGACCTTACATGGCTCTTGGATAGAGCCGGATTGCTTATCTTCACGAACATTCGTGAAGACGCTTATGAGGAGATCACCCGAGAGGTTGTGACATCTTTCGAGCACAGCCATGTTGATAGGACCGTCTCCTTCCGTCTCATGAACAGAGACTACCATTTGAGCATTGTTGAGTTCGGGACCATTTTTGGGTTCCATGAGACCTATAACGGTCGACTTCCTAGAGGCGTTTCCGCCAAGGACTTTTGGGCGGAAGTGGCCATGATTTATGCCGACGAGGACCGTTGGCAACCAGCTGATACCAAGGCTAGATTGATGTACCATCTAGCCTTGAAGATAGCTCACCGTGTTCTTTCGGAGTGTCTTTTTCCTAGGACGGAGACGCCCCAAAAGATTAAGACGGATGAGCTATTCTTTCTCTACGCTATGCTTTATGGATGCCGCGCAGATTGTGCTACTCTTTTGGCGGCGACGATGAGTAAACTCAAGAATAAAGCGAAGGGGAACATTGGATATGGTGGGATAGTGACCCACATAGCTAGGAGCCTTGGTGTAGATTTTTCAGCCTGCACCCGCATACCCGCTGTACCTCTAGGACTACATGCATTCATGGTTAGGGGACTCATCTTCCCCACACATAGAGGTCCGCCTTATGCGGGCATGCCCTGGGAGAGTAGGACAGGCAGGGGTATTGAGTGGCTGCCAGAGTATTCCATTGTGGCGGGACGCCACAATTGGAAGGAGACGTTCGCTGCGATGCATGCGAACAGGCTTGTAGCTCCCCCCTACGTTCCACCATCGGCTGAGGATGAGGAGGACATGGGAGAGCAGTACGAGAGTGGTGGAGGAGCAGAGCAGGAGTTCGGCACGTTTCCGGATCAGCCGGAGGCGGCCCCGGATGTACCTAGGCGCTCTCCACGCCCAGCTAGAGCTTCAGGCTCGTCATCTCGCCGCGCCAGTGTGAGCGAGAGGCCCACATGGATGACTACACCTCCCACTTGGTACAGCACACCTCCTCCGTGGTCCACGACGCAGCCAGCAGCACCACCGCCACCACCAGCACCAGCCGATGCCCCCACATGGTATGATCACGCCCCGGGATGGTATGAGAGGATGCCGGATTGGGCTACCGGACTTTCAGAGAGAGTCGGAGCATTAGAGATCCGGGCGGATGTTAGAGACGGACGCTTAGACGACCTTGACCACATGATGAGGGACGTCTACCGCCAGCAGTTTGGGCGGTCCTATGATCCGAGTTTCTCTCCATTCCCACCTCCACCGGCGCCGCAGTGATTGATGATCGGACCGCTCGTTTTTAGACACTCCCGCCACCATTTGTGAGTTTCTTTTTCTTTTCTTTCTTTTGTTCTTTCTTGTGAACATTAGGGACAATGTTCGTCCTAAGTATGGGGTGGGATGTACTAAATGTTTGTAATAACTCTACTCTATATGTTGCTTTCATTCCGAGACTATCATTGCATGTTCATCATATGTTACACGTTTCATTCTTGCATTACATGAAAAAGAACTTTAAAAACCCATAAAAATTGAAAAATTTTGAAAATTTGATGCTTCTAACGAATCGATATGATTTCCATGATAATCACTACTTGCGAATTGAGTTGATAACAATTGCATGCTTGAAAGGATGGTAATTCGAAAAGAAATTGAATGAATAAATTTTACCTCTTTTGCAAGTTGTATAATGTGAAAATGTTACCTAAATCATGTAAGAAATTGAAGTTGAAATCACATTATAAGTTCCTATACTTCTTGTTGAAATGATTAAGGCAGTTCGGTACTTTCTTTCTTCTTTCTTTGATCATCTAACTCCTCATTGAAATATTAGCCTCCCTTACCCATCCGGGAACTTGGAAAGTGAATGAGAAAAAGGCATGTTTGATGTGAGAGGGCCATGAGAGCATATATTTGCAATCAATTGAATAGAAAGAAATTATAGGTTTGGGGAAGTCAATCATGACGATGAGTAACTCGGCACCATTCACATAGCCGGGTGTTTGTGTCTTGCCAAAGTCGGATTGAGCGATATTCCTAGCGGATTATGGTATGTGCGCTAAGGGTTTGAGGCATCTCTTGCAATTTTGAGAAACGCCAATCTCCTAGGCTTCGGTTTTTGTGCACCTCTATCCATAACTCCAAAAGTAAAGTCGAAAAATGAAAAGGAGAGAGCGAAGCTCTAAGTGAAGTGTTGCGGAAACCGCAAAAGAAGAAGAAGGTAGTTGTCCACTTTCCCGGATTTATGCACCACTCTCCCTCAAAGTTTCCCTTCCCTTCCATACTCTAGACCTTTTCTTTGAAAGTTCTTAAGATCAAAAGAATGTTATATGGCTTGGTGATCTAAATTGAAGTTCTTATGACTGATTTTGATAATATTTGAAGGTTATAATGCTTGTTTGGAAGTTAAATTGATTCATGAGTTTTCTTTACCTTTTACTCTCTAATTAAGTATGTGAAAGTTTGAAAAACGATTGAAGCAAGATTTGAGAATGATCTATTCCTTAGAAGTCACTTTCATCCAAAAGAAGGTACACATATTTCATCCTAACTCTTGTTTAAAACTTTTTGAAAGACCTTGCTTAGGGACAAGCAAGTGCTAAGTATGGGGTTATTTGTTAGCATGAAATATTGTGATATTTTAGGCACGTTTTCTAATCGTATTTGATTCATATTGATAGTCTTTGATTGAGCTTTGTGCATATGTGAGCTAGTATTACCTATATTGTCAATATGGATGTCTACACGAGTTCTATGTTGATTATAGGTGATTTGGAGCTATTTCCGAACGAAATCGAGCAAAAGAAAGTTGAGTTGAAATGTCCATAGATCGAGGACACTTTTTGGAAGCAAATTGGAGTATTAGATTGAGGAATACACGGATGAAAGCAAGAACCACGCTCTCACCCTAAATTACGGCCGTGGATTTTGAGTCAGAATTCGATGTCCATTCCAGGAGATATTACGGCCGTGGAACTAACCGTAATTGTTTCCACGCCCTAGAATTACGGTCGTGGAATCTTCCACGACCGTGATCTTGGCGAATCTCTCGCCACACTTCGAAGCCATGATCTTCTTGAAGATTGGGCCGGGCCGACACTTCGTCTTGCCCTATAAAAAGACGGCCGAAAAGAGATTTCAGGAGGCTCGCTTACGACCCTTCAACCCTAGTTTAGCGGCAAAAAAAACGCACGCTTACAATTCACATTTTAGCAACGCACAAAGCCTCATCTTGGAGGTAATTTTGGAGATCTCATTGAAAATCAAGGTTCGTAATTGGAGAGTTGCTGTTTGTGATCTTCGCGTTTGTGGAAGATCGAAGTTCTTGGAGGATTTTGCAAGAAGATTCCTCTT
Source organism: Fagopyrum esculentum (assembly GCA_033239045.1). NCBI lineage: Eukaryota > Viridiplantae > Streptophyta > Magnoliopsida > Caryophyllales > Polygonaceae > Fagopyrum > Fagopyrum esculentum. The sequence goes on along the minus strand of BSUD01000002.1, from coordinate 11,962,418 downwards.
CTTGCTTAGGTTTGATTTAGGATCGGATTGACATCCCGTTTCTTTTCTTTCCTAAGATTGTGATTGCTTATTCCGTTTTGAATCTTTTGATAAACACTTGTTCTTGACTGTGATTCTGAGATTCATTTGAAGATTATTGATAGTTCTTGAAAATTCCCATCTTTTGTCTTTTAATTCTTGAATTAATATCAATATGACTGTTATTGGCTAAAAACCCTTAACAATTCTAAGGTGAAGGGTTGATAGTTGTGGCTTAGATGATGATAGATCGATCGCAAACAGATTAGACCCTGAGAGTTAGAGAATTATCGCCGACAACCCTAAATTACGGGCTGTTCTTGAGTTCCACGACCGTGGAATCTCAAGATCCAACCGTAATTTCCTTAAACTTATGAGCTTGCTTTTACCTTAATCCAAAGTTAAAGATTTGCTTTAGCTTAGTTTAGACTTGTCTTTTCTAGGTGGTAGTGAAGCCTCAACAACCTCTACCTCGATTGTGAGCCTCAACAACCTCAATCGGATAAGTTAGTCTTGATCTTTAGATTATAGGTTTGGGTATTTGATGCTAATCCTTGTCTTTAGAACCTTTCTATATTGAGCCTCATCAACCTGTATAGGAAGAGTCTTCTAGGTGAGTTACATAAGGTTTTTGGAACCTCAACCGTACGATTACCTTACATTAGTATACCTTTGCATATCTCAACTCTGTCTTTATATCATTAAGTATATCTTGAATCGATTGCCACAGCTGGATACCTGGATCTTTAGGATTGTTGTTTTTTCAATATTTGCAAAACTCCCATTTTCACCGCTTGATAACCTGCAATCGAGTTCGTTCCACCCAAATCCCTGTGTTCGATACTCTGGAATTCTTGCTTAACTATATCGATCCGTACACTGCGGGTTCGCTTGCTTGATTCTAGTTTTATAAATTTAAAGCTTATTTGCACACACTTCTAGAGAAGACGGTTTCAAGGACTAGGAAGGATTGGTCCTTGAAACTAGATGATGCATTATGGGCATACCGGACCGCATACAAGACTCCCATAGGAACCACACCATACAACCTTGTGTATGGGAAGTCTTGTCATTTGCCGGTAGAGCTAGAGCACAAAGCGTTTTGGGCTATCAAATGGTTGAATTTCGGCATGAAGGAAGCGGGAGAGAAGCGTCTCCTAGACATCAACGAGCTGGATGAGCTCCGTTTGAACGCCTATGAAAACGCTAAGATCTACAAGGAAAGAGCAAAGCGTTGGCATGATAAGCATATCATTCCAAAGGACTTCCAAGAAGGAGATCAAGTTCTCCTCTTCAATTCGAGACTTCGCCTCTTTCCAGGTAAGTTAAAATCTCGTTGGACTGGACCTTTTCTAATTAAGCGTATTTTCCCCCATGGTGCAGTTGAAGTATGGGGTGAAGCTAGCGGAAGTTTTAAGGTGAACGGCCAACGACTCAAGAAGTACTCACCGGAACTCCAAGCTGAGGAGTTTGCACCTACCGCACTCGAATAAGTGCAAGAATGGTCTAGCTACGGACCTTAAACAAAGCGCTTCTTGGGAGGAAACCCAAGGTATCGCATTTTCGTTTTTGTTTTCGATTCATAGTTTAGCTTAGAATAGAAGTTTTTGCTTTGTTATGCCTCGATTTCTTCCGGTATATTCGTGTTTTTGGTTGTAGGATCGATGGAAAGGGAGAAAGGGAGGATAATGTCAAAAAGAAGTGACGAAATTTGGACTTTGAAGCTTTACAGAAGGTTCCACGGTCTAAATTACGGTCGTCATAGCTACAGTGGCCGTAATTCTCAAAGGCCTGTGAAAAATCACCAAAACCACGGGTCCGTACACTTCCACGGCCGTGGAATGCCCCGATAGACCGTGATTTTTGAAAACTTGCCTGCGAGTATAAAAGCCACACTTCATCACAAAAACACCACAATTCCTCCCCAATTCCACGCCCTAAATACCGAAAACCCGCAGCCTCTCCCAAATCTTCGTTCTTTAACCGTTTTCAACGATTCTTCGCTCTAATCTGCAGCAAATCCAACCAAGAACAGGATCCAAGCAACGAATCGAGTGGAAAACGATCAACAAACCCGCATTTTGGATTTTTCAATCCGAAAAAGAGGTTATTTCCTTCTCTTCGATTCTAGTGGATTTGGTTCGTTTTTGCCATAGATTTTTAGGAAGAACTGATAAAGATTGGAAGGAATTAGATTAGGACTGCTTGTTGTGGTGAAATTTGGTGAATTTGCTGAGATTCACAAGATTCTGTGTCGAATTACGGTCTCTGGAGGTTCCACGGCCGTGGTTTCTGAAGAACAGCCCGTAATTTTGAACAGAAATGGATTTTGTAAGGAGGATGTCGGGAAGGATTAAGGAAAAGAAAGGGGAGCAAAACAAGAAAAGAAAGGGCAACCCCTCAACCTCTAGGGCACCACCACCCTCATCTCCCTCACCACCATCATCACCTTCACCTCCATCTTCACCCCCTCCTCCTAGCATCCCGACCATACACGAAAACCACATAGCTGCATTTGAGAAAATAGAGAAGAGGACAGTGATAGGTCCTAGATATTTGTTGTTGGAGGATCTACATCCTCTCAACATAGTAGATGACCTTACATGGCTCTTGGATAGAGCCGGATTGCTTATCTTCACGAACATTCGTGAAGACGCTTATGAGGAGATCACCCGAGAGGTTGTGACATCTTTCGAGCACAGCCATGTTGATAGGACCGTCTCCTTCCGTCTCATGAACAGAGACTACCATTTGAGCATTGTTGAGTTCGGGACCATTTTTGGGTTCCATGAGACCTATAACGGTCGACTTCCTAGAGGCGTTTCCGCCAAGGACTTTTGGGCGGAAGTGGCCATGATTTATGCCGACGAGGACCGTTGGCAACCAGCTGATACCAAGGCTAGATTGATGTACCATCTAGCCTTGAAGATAGCTCACCGTGTTCTTTCGGAGTGTCTTTTTCCTAGGACGGAGACGCCCCAAAAGATTAAGACGGATGAGCTATTCTTTCTCTACGCTATGCTTTATGGATGCCGCGCAGATTGTGCTACTCTTTTGGCGGCGACGATGAGTAAACTCAAGAATAAAGCGAAGGGGAACATTGGATATGGTGGGATAGTGACCCACATAGCTAGGAGCCTTGGTGTAGATTTTTCAGCCTGCACCCGCATACCCGCTGTACCTCTAGGACTACATGCATTCATGGTTAGGGGACTCATCTTCCCCACACATAGAGGTCCGCCTTATGCGGGCATGCCCTGGGAGAGTAGGACAGGCAGGGGTATTGAGTGGCTGCCAGAGTATTCCATTGTGGCGGGACGCCACAATTGGAAGGAGACGTTCGCTGCGATGCATGCGAACAGGCTTGTAGCTCCCCCCTACGTTCCACCATCGGCTGAGGATGAGGAGGACATGGGAGAGCAGTACGAGAGTGGTGGAGGAGCAGAGCAGGAGTTCGGCACGTTTCCGGATCAGCCGGAGGCGGCCCCGGATGTACCTAGGCGCTCTCCACGCCCAGCTAGAGCTTCAGGCTCGTCATCTCGCCGCGCCAGTGTGAGCGAGAGGCCCACATGGATGACTACACCTCCCACTTGGTACAGCACACCTCCTCCGTGGTCCACGACGCAGCCAGCAGCACCACCGCCACCACCAGCACCAGCCGATGCCCCCACATGGTATGATCACGCCCCGGGATGGTATGAGAGGATGCCGGATTGGGCTACCGGACTTTCAGAGAGAGTCGGAGCATTAGAGATCCGGGCGGATGTTAGAGACGGACGCTTAGACGACCTTGACCACATGATGAGGGACGTCTACCGCCAGCAGTTTGGGCGGTCCTATGATCCGAGTTTCTCTCCATTCCCACCTCCACCGGCGCCGCAGTGATTGATGATCGGACCGCTCGTTTTTAGACACTCCCGCCACCATTTGTGAGTTTCTTTTTCTTTTCTTTCTTTTGTTCTTTCTTGTGAACATTAGGGACAATGTTCGTCCTAAGTATGGGGTGGGATGTACTAAATGTTTGTAATAACTCTACTCTATATGTTGCTTTCATTCCGAGACTATCATTGCATGTTCATCATATGTTACACGTTTCATTCTTGCATTACATGAAAAAGAACTTTAAAAACCCATAAAAATTGAAAAATTTTGAAAATTTGATGCTTCTAACGAATCGATATGATTTCCATGATAATCACTACTTGCGAATTGAGTTGATAACAATTGCATGCTTGAAAGGATGGTAATTCGAAAAGAAATTGAATGAATAAATTTTACCTCTTTTGCAAGTTGTATAATGTGAAAATGTTACCTAAATCATGTAAGAAATTGAAGTTGAAATCACATTATAAGTTCCTATACTTCTTGTTGAAATGATTAAGGCAGTTCGGTACTTTCTTTCTTCTTTCTTTGATCATCTAACTCCTCATTGAAATATTAGCCTCCCTTACCCATCCGGGAACTTGGAAAGTGAATGAGAAAAAGGCATGTTTGATGTGAGAGGGCCATGAGAGCATATATTTGCAATCAATTGAATAGAAAGAAATTATAGGTTTGGGGAAGTCAATCATGACGATGAGTAACTCGGCACCATTCACATAGCCGGGTGTTTGTGTCTTGCCAAAGTCGGATTGAGCGATATTCCTAGCGGATTATGGTATGTGCGCTAAGGGTTTGAGGCATCTCTTGCAATTTTGAGAAACGCCAATCTCCTAGGCTTCGGTTTTTGTGCACCTCTATCCATAACTCCAAAAGTAAAGTCGAAAAATGAAAAGGAGAGAGCGAAGCTCTAAGTGAAGTGTTGCGGAAACCGCAAAAGAAGAAGAAGGTAGTTGTCCACTTTCCCGGATTTATGCACCACTCTCCCTCAAAGTTTCCCTTCCCTTCCATACTCTAGACCTTTTCTTTGAAAGTTCTTAAGATCAAAAGAATGTTATATGGCTTGGTGATCTAAATTGAAGTTCTTATGACTGATTTTGATAATATTTGAAGGTTATAATGCTTGTTTGGAAGTTAAATTGATTCATGAGTTTTCTTTACCTTTTACTCTCTAATTAAGTATGTGAAAGTTTGAAAAACGATTGAAGCAAGATTTGAGAATGATCTATTCCTTAGAAGTCACTTTCATCCAAAAGAAGGTACACATATTTCATCCTAACTCTTGTTTAAAACTTTTTGAAAGACCTTGCTTAGGGACAAGCAAGTGCTAAGTATGGGGTTATTTGTTAGCATGAAATATTGTGATATTTTAGGCACGTTTTCTAATCGTATTTGATTCATATTGATAGTCTTTGATTGAGCTTTGTGCATATGTGAGCTAGTATTACCTATATTGTCAATATGGATGTCTACACGAGTTCTATGTTGATTATAGGTGATTTGGAGCTATTTCCGAACGAAATCGAGCAAAAGAAAGTTGAGTTGAAATGTCCATAGATCGAGGACACTTTTTGGAAGCAAATTGGAGTATTAGATTGAGGAATGCACGAGTTAGGGAAGAATCACGTTCTTGATTACGCCCTAAAACACGGCCGTACCACAAACCACGCTCTCACCTTAAATTACGGCCGTGGATTCAGAGTCAAAATTTGATGTTCATTCCAGGGAATTCTACGGCCGTGGAACTAACCGTAGTAGTTTCCACGCCCAAAATTACGGTCGTGGAATCTTCCACGACCGTGATCTTGGCGAATCTTTTCGCCATGTTTCGAAGCCATGATCTTTTAAAGATTGGGCCGGGCCGACACTTTGCCCTGCATTATAAAAAGACGGAAGAAAGGAGATTCCGTCATCATCGCTTACATTTTCCGCTCTAGGTTTACACTTGCGACATCACCGTCCAGACGAGCACGTTTTGCCTAGCTTGCTTGGAAGCAATTGAGATCTCTTTGAAGAGATTGAAGTTCGTGTTTGGAATTCCTGGAATCTCGTACTTTTGGTGGAGATTGCCGTAGAGATTCCCAGGAATTGCGGAAGATCGAAGTTCTTGGAAGATTTTGCAAGAAGATCTCTCTTCTTGATTAGGTTTGATTTGAAAAACGGATTGACATCCCGTTTTCTTTTCTTTCCTAGGATTACGATTATTTGTTCTATTGTGAATCTTTGACATTGTTTGTTCTCTTTGTGATTTTGAGATTAAGTTGAAGATTATTGAAAGTTCTTGAAAGTTTTCATCTTTTCATCTTTTAATTCTTGAATTGAAATCAATATGACTGTTATTGGCTAAAAACCCTTAACGATTCTAAGGTGAAGGGTTGATAGTTGTGGCTTAGATGATGATAGATCGATCGCAAACAGACTAGACCCTGAGAGTTAGAGAATTATCGCCGACAACCCTAAATTACGGGCTGTTCTTGAGTTCCACGACCGTGGAATCTCAAGATCCAACCGTAATTTCCTTAAGTTTACGAGCTTGCTTTTACCTTAATCCAAAGTTAAAGATTTGCTTTAGCTTAGTTTAGACTTGTCTTTTCTAGGTGGTAGTGAAGCCTCAACAACCTCTACCTCGATTGTGAGTCTCAACAACCTCAATCGGATAAGTTAGTCTTGATCTTTAGATTATAGGTTTGGGTATTTGATGCTAATCCTTGTCTTTAGAACCTTTCTATATTGAGCCTCAACAACCTGTATAGGGAGCGTCTTTTAGGTGAGTTACATAAGGTTTTTGGAACCTCAACCGTACGATTACCTTACATTAGTATACCTTTGCATATCTCAACTCTGTCTTTATATCATTTAGTATATCTTGAATCGATTGCCACAGCTGGATACCTGGATCTTTAGGATTGTTGTTTTCCCAATAATTTGCAAAGCTCCACATATTTACTTGCTTGATAACCTGCAACTGAGTTCGTTCCACCCAAATCCCTGTGTTCGATACTCTGGAATTCTTGCTTAACTACGTCGATCCGTACACTGCGGGTTCGCTTGCTTGATTCTAGTTTTATAAATTTAAAGCTTATTTGCACACACCTCTAGGGGCGAACAATAAGCGGGGCTAAGCGGGTCTAAGCGGGTCTGCCGAAATCTCTTTTCGGCCGTCTTTTTATAGGGCAAGACGAAATATCGGCCCGGCCCAATCTTCAAAAGATCGTGGCTTCGAAGTGTGGCCAAAAGATTCGCCAAAATCACGGTCGTGGAAGTGTTCCACGACCGTAATTTAGAGCGTGGAAACAAATACGGTTTGCAACATATGTTCCACGGCCGTGTAATCCCCTGGAATGAACATGGTTTTCTGACTTCAATTCCACGGCCGTAATTCTGAACGTGGTTTGTGATACGGCCGTATTTTAGGGCGTAATTTAGGGCAAGAACGTGATTCTTCCCTAAACTCGTGCATTCCTCAATCTAAGACTCCAAATTGCTTCCAAAGAGTGTCCTCGATCTATGGATATATCAACTCAACTTTCCTTTGCTCGATTCCGTTCGGAAATAGCTCCAAATCACCTATAATCAACATAGAACTAGTGTAGACATCCATATCGACAATATAGGTAATACTAGCTCACTTATGCACAAAGATCAATCAAAGACTATCAAATATGAATCAAATACGTTTAGAAAACGTGCCTAAAATATCACAATATTTCATGCTAACAGTGCTCAGGTGTGGTTGAGAGTATCACCTACGAGAGGAGTCAGGCGTTTCGGCATTAAGGGAAAGCTGAGTCCCCGATATGTCGGACCTTTTGAGATCCTGGAGAGAGTTGGGGAGGTGGCCTACCGACTAGCACTACCGCCGAGACTAAAGAGTATCCATCCGGTCTTTCATGTATCTCAGTTGAGAGAGTACATTCCGGATCCGAGACACGTCATCAGCCATGATGATCTGACAGTTGAGCCTGACCATACATTTGTAGAGTACCCAGTGGCTGTCTTGGAGTGCAGTACCAGACGTCTGCGATCCAAGGAGATACCTATGTTGAGGATCCAGTGGTCTAGGAGAGGAGCTGATGAGGCCACTTGGGAGACTGAGGAGAGTATTAGACGTAACTATCCCGAGTTCTTTGCGGGGTTAGAGGCTGTTTCTGTTTGACGAGTTAGTACTCGGATGTTGTGTTGTTTGACCTTTCAGGTTTTCCTATTGTTTTGAGTGATTCTGTTTTTGTGCTACTTGCTTGTTTGATGCTTGAGTAGTTGCAGGGTAGAAAATGAAAATGTCAAGAAAACTAAAATATACCAAAGGAAATGTGCGAGTAAGAGGAACATTCTAAGTTTTGGGACGAAACTTCTTTTAAGAGGGCACTGATGTAATAACCGAAAATTTTTAAGTTCCGATAAACTACAATTAACCAATTTCCGAGGCGGCGAGCTTAAGTAAATAAATAAAGAAAATAAAACGAGTTTAAATATTATCATTTTATGTGACTTTAAGTCACATAAAATTTATGAAAACTTATAACCGGAATTAATTAATTTACGCGCCTTAAAATGAAGATAATAATAAAGTAGATAATACGGAATTTAAATCCCGTATTATATAAATTTCCGCACATAAGTAACAAGTTCCGAATTTTCCGTTCTAATGAGAAGGGCCGGATATAAGCCCACCTATCAGCCCATTAATTATTTCCTAAACTAACCCTAACCCTAAATTAATTAAACTAACCTAATCCTAATCAGCCGCTGCTGCTTCCCTCTCTTCGTTACCTCTCCTCTGAACAAAACGACGCTTTCCTCTCTTCCGCTTCAACAGAAGACCGCCGTTGTCGACCGCCACTACCAGGCCTGCCGCCGCCACCTTGCCTGCGCCGCCCTCGCCTAGTTTCTCCGTCCGCCGGCGACTACAGCAGCCAGGTGAGCCCACTGTTCCCTCATCCCTTCTCGTCACCCTTCCTTCTCTCGATTCCGGAATCGTAACCACCGCATCTTCTCTCGGCCTGCAGTAGCACTGCCCCCGGACCACCGTCTTCTCCGACGCCGCCGCAGGAGCCGCCTCGCACCGCCTTAATCCTGGTAAGTCGCCGCCCTTCCTTCTCCTCGCCTTCTGTCGACTTCGAGAACCTAACCGCTGCCTCTTCGATCGTTCCGCAGCAGCAGCCAGTCGACCACCAGGGAGGGGCCGCCGGAACACCAGCCATCGCCGGACGCTAGTGCACCGCCTGGACTCACCTCGTCGGACTGCAGCCCGGTAAGCCGGCTTCTCCGATCTTGTTCCCCACCTGCAGTACGTATATATGTATGCTCAAAATAAATGTATATAGTTGGATGTGGCTCCTACCCTGCAGTACACATAGTTGTATAGTTTAGTTGTGTGTATTACCCGTATATATGTATAGAATGATAAATATAGGAGACGTAATGTGTATATAATTATATACGGGTACTGAGTTGAGTATGAATAAGTAGATCAAAATATATATATATATATATTTAGAATACATATAAGTACATATATATTCAGTCACGGAAGGTTAACGGGAGCGAGTGTAAGCCGAGTACATAAATATACATATATATATTATATAAAAGTATACTTACGAGTTTAAGTAGGTGAAATATTAAAGTATGTGAATTTATATATGTATATCTAAATACCTAAGAACTTCGGATGTTATAAAATTAGAAGGAAGGTTAATATGCACGAAAGTATATGTATATATATAGATATGTAGATATATATAAGAACTGTTAATACCCGGAAATGAAGTAACGTGATTCCAGACGACGAATGGACGAGATTAATTTTTAGAACCTTAGTAAACTGTTTTGGAAATAATCCTAGATTAGAAAAATGTTCCAAAAGAAATATGAGAGGTCAAGAAGCGACCGGAGAAGTATTTATACGAAGGGTAAAACGGTCTTTTACCGCATGAGAATCGTCCTTTCCGTAATTCCTTCGCATGAGGTTGGACATAGAGATGTGATTTTTATACACATGCCTTCATTTGACAGGCTCTTGAGTTACCATGAGTACGGACTATCTGAGACGTATTAGAGTGCATTTTGACTCAAGTAAGTCCTTGCGACTTACTTAGCCAGTTTCTGAGTGTTAGTTGAGTGATAGTAGTGGTGTGTGCTATTGCTTGATTTAATAATAATAACTTGCTAGGACGACTGTTTTTACGTTTAAGGCCCAAGTGTATGTATAACGGGCCGTGACATCACTGCCCAGCTCTGACAGGAGACTGGGAGGTTCTCTATACCCAGACCATACAGGTACAAGGTGAGGTGCATCGGATCCATTCCTGATGGTTACACGGGGGCGGAGGCGAGGTTTGGGAATCCCTCGTGTCACAAAATAAGTATCATTAGAGTGAATGAGTAATTTAAAGTAAGATAATAAAACGGACTTGTTTGAAAGCATGCTGAGTGGTTATGTTTATCTGAGTGTGTTTATGCTGCTATTATTCTGCTAATACTTAGATAACTAGCTAACGGTTCTTGTTGTTGTTGTTTTAGGTTTACCGCAGGTTAGATCAGCAGTTGAGTGATCCGGAAGTAGTGGTCAGTCGGGTCTCCGTACTCCTTAGAGTGGGGTTGGGGTTGTTTTGTCTTTCCTTTCTTTTGGTTAAGACAGTTGTTCTTTTCTCTTGTTTAAGTACTGTAGGCTGCTAGACAGTGTTGCATTCATTACACTAAAAACATGGTTTTTATGAATTTCGGTTTCTTTATTTGTGTCTTGTTGCAAGGTCCTAGTAATGTTGTTGTCAAACTGAGGTCGGGACCCATTGTGAGGTCCTAACCAGTAATACTCCGAGTTCCGAGAATTCGGGGTGTTACACTCGAGGCTGGGACTGGTAGCAGCTTGACCGATTTCTTCCGACGACAACTTTGCTCAGACTTGTTGTTGTGAGACCGCTAACTAGTGAACCAAGCGATACCGACAATGGTGAGTCTCCTGGTCTTAGGGATGATATAGGCTAGAGCCTCGCGCAAGACGGGGGATATACCGTAAGTTCTGCCTATCGTTTGCTCACTGATGCCGATGAGTTGATCGTGAGTGAAGGAGATCTTTTCAAAAAGATGTGGAAGCTAAGGATCCAGGAAAGAGTCAAAATATTTATCTAGAAATTATTTTTTGAAACCGAGGGGGTTTACGTGTTATGATATGGAGAAGAAATACATCGAGAATTGGTACATAGTGAGGTTGGAACCAAAGAGAAAAAGATGCAAAAGAGCAGTAGCAAAGAAGCAGTAAGAGGTTAAGGGGAATCTAAGCTAGATGATATGGAGATAGCTCAACCAAAGATTGCTAGAAGACGAGTGATTGGTCCATTTCGAAGAGACGAGAAGCTTGATGTAAGCCATTATCTTATGAGCATTGGTGACCGGGTTGATGGTGGTATGGTTGAAGATGAGATCATTACGACTTCTCCAAGTGAAGTAGATGAATGTGGTGAAGGTGGCTGCATAGAGTTGAGACTTGAAGCTATGATTGTTGGAAGATCCGAGCCATTCAAGCCAACCAATAATAGTTTGGTGTCTTGAGGAAATGAGGAGCCAATTGAGGATGATATCAAGAGTTGTTTCTGAAGTGGGACAATGCAGGATAATGTGGTCCTCCGTTTCATCACTGCGGTTGCAAACGGGAAAAAGCTTGGTGTTGGAGCTCCCCTAGTTGAAGCGTTTAGTGTTGGTAGGTAACTTGCCGAGATCAGCAAGCCACGAGATAAAGCTGCAACGAGGAGAGTTGAGATTACCCCAAATGGAGACGTTCTAGGGAAGGAGAGGGCCTTCGGATCTGAGAAGATTGTATATGTCTTTGCTTTGATATTTATTTTTGGTGCCGACCATTAAAGCTTTAAGATGAGTAACCGTTCCTTTGGTTAGAAGCACGTCCCGAACCTGGAGGATGGCCCGCCATGAAGCACTGTGGGAGGGGGAGGCAGTGGCACTCCATATGGTGCAATTCTTGAGAAGGTTGGCATGGGTCCATTGACACCATAAACTCGAGTTGTCGTCATGGTGATTGTCTAGCTCGTAGATGAGTTTAGCAATGCTGGTTGTGTTCCATAAAAGCATGTCCTTCAAGCCTAAGCCGTCTTCATTCCGGGGTCTGCAGACTTTGTTCCAAGCAACAAGGCTTTTCTTGGTATTAGATGAACCAGACCATAAAAAAGAGCGAAGGAGAGATTTGATTGTACCTGCAATAGAGATTGGGAGAAGAAGAACATTGCACCAATAATTTTGAATACCAGAGAGAATAGATCTTATGATTTGAAGACGCCCTGTGTACGTGAGGTTTTTTGAGTTCCAACAGGAGATTCTTGTGGTGATTTTTTGTATGAGAGGGAAGTAATTAGTGCTTTTGAGTTTGTTGGATCCAATGGGGAGACCGAGGTAGGTAACAGGGAGCTTTCCTATGGTAAACCCGTTGGCTAAAGCGATTGAGGTTTGGTCTTGGTTTGTGATTCCACTAAAAAATATGGCAGACTTATCTCAGTTAGTATCAAGGCCCGAGGAGGATGTGAAGTCATCAATCTCGCTCTTGAGGATGTGAACCGAGGTTGGGTCGGCTCCACAAAAAAGAAGTAGGTCATCGGCAAAGATGATGTGGGTAGTGCGGGTTTGGTTGCATTTGGGGTGGTGGTTGAAGTCGGGGTTGGAGGTTTTCTCATGAAGGATACGCGAGAGATACTCCATGGCGATAGTGAAGAGATAAGGGGATAGAGGGCATCATTGCCTAAGTCCCTTGGCGATAGTGAAGAGATCTGGAAATTATTGAGAGGAGGTGTACTAAGTAATGATGAAAGAGCTAGAAGACACTTAAGTAACTCGGATGAATGCAGGTGTTGTAGTTGCAGCCAAGAAACACTCATTCATTTATTCCGTGGCTGCCAGAAGACCAGATCCATGTGATAATCCCTACATGTCGCCTACTGTGTTGATGATTTCTTCAACTCCCACTTTTCCGCATGGCTACGAGGTAACATTCGCTCTACAACTCATTTTAATAATGATTATTTGTGGAGTGAATTATTTGCAGTGGGCATTTGGCGGGTTTGGAAGTGGAGAAATGAAGCGACTTTTACCGACAAGAACTCTGGAGGCAATACGAGTTGGGACGTTAAAGAGTCTAATAAAGAGTACATCAAAGTGTGGACCAGGCGTCAAGTGCATCAAAGTCGCCCTCGTTTGTGCAGGTTTTATGTTGCTTGGGACCCCCCCCCCCCCCCCCCCCCCCCCCCCCCCCCCCCC
>BSUD01000002.1:11924607-11949250 GCA_033239045.1 Fagopyrum esculentum | reverse complement strand
CCCCCCCCCCCCCCCCCCGCGCGCGCGCTTGGCTACGTCAAATTTAACACGGATGGGTCCAAGAAAGCGGATGGCTTTGCAAGCGCGGAAGGTGTAGTTAGGAATAATGCAGGAGAGTAGGTGAGAGGTTTTGGTGTTAACCTTGGCATATGTTCCGTCCTCATTGCTGAATTATGGGGGTTGGTTCATGGGCTAAGGTTTGCTTGGGAGTTAAGTCACCGCTCGGTGATCTTGGAATCAGATTCCTAATTGGCTATCAAACTCGTCAAGAGCAACATAGCCCCTCATCACCCTCCTGCGAGTCTGGTACATTTGTGCCAAGACTTTATGAAAAAAGACTGGGATATCCAGTTTCGGCATACCTACCGCAAGGCGAATAAAGTGACGGATTTTATAGCTAGTTTCGCTTTGAACCTTCATATTGGATTGAATGTATTGCTTGACCCGCCGGATGGTATAGTTGATATTTTGCTTGATGATATGTAAGGGGTTGGGCTACCCCCGCTTGAGGACTACTTTACCTTCTTTCTTAAAAATAAAAACGCGTTTAGATGCGCCGAAAACCACTAACTCTCCTTCCCACCGACTCTCCTTCCCACCAAAAGAAATATACATCAATTTCTCTCTACATATGATGCGGATGACATTACATATAACATGATACTAAGGATGCTAAACTGTCACTTTGTGTTAATATCAAAAACTTAGTGCTAAATTACTTATATTATTTGATATCTTTTATGATTCTAATTTTTAAAATTGAAAGTGACGGTCAATATAACGGCGATTTCAACGGGGCAAGATAACTCTGTGCATGCCCCATTGCCCCCAGAAGAATTGAGAGGTTACATTCGCTACGTTATGATTAAATGAACATTCGTTGCCTGGTATTGTATGTAGTAACTTGCACCACACGGTACAACTTGAAAGTTAGTATATTTTTAAGTAATATTTATGGAGTTTAAATTTTATAAGTATATCTTCATTATAATATTATTAGTTTAAAAAATTTTATACTATTAGTTTATATGACTGTTTTATTTATTTAAACATTTTGTATTACTATCTTATATTTTTTTAGTTATACTTTTAAAAAACTTTTATAAGATTACATATTTGCACTTTCATACATTATGTTAAAAAAATTATTTTCCATTAGTTCGAACTGGTAGTTTAAATATGCACGATTTAGAAAGTGCATGTTAAGAAATAAAAAAAATGTAGGAACCAATAATATAATATATTGAAACTAAGTAGTATATCGGTTTTTTAAAAGAAGCTAAGGGCCCGTTTTGTTCCAAGTCCGGAAACGGAATGGAAACGAATCTAGTCCGTATGTGTACAATTATTCATGAAATTTCATGGAATCATTCCTAGTGGTTTAAAGTAATTATAGTAGAATTTAATTACTTTTGATACCCTATAGGGTAACAAAATAAGAAAAACAGATACATTTTACATGCTACCACAAGGAATGATTCCAAAAATATTCATGAATTAAGATAACATATGGACTAGATGCATTTTCATTCCATTTTCGTTTCCGGAGTTATAACCAAACGGGGGGGCTAAGTGTGTTAGTGTGGAAATGTCGCATATCGCCAATATGATAATAAGTGAACTTAACATATAAGTCATGGGATGCTCCTCCTATTTGATTTTAGAATGAAACCCCGAAAGTTTGTGTGTACGCTCACCTTAGCATACTTGTAGATTCGGGTTGTGTAAAAACATCTTTATATGCGTTTAGTAAAAATAGATTTTGTGGGATTTCATTCATGTAAAAAACGAAAATATCCCTACATTACCCATCCCATTTTCTTTCTTTTTTTTCTCTTTTATGGTTATGTCATTTTCTTTTCTTCTTTGACCTAAACCCCATTAAAGATGAAGAAATTGGATCTAGGCAAATGGTTTCCAATGTAGGATTATAGTGCCGGATTTGGGCAAATCGGGAAGAGTGTTGCCACTCATTGTCAATGACTTGAATCTAGGTAAATCGGTGAAGAGTGTCCGAGAAGCCTAAAGAAGCAATAGTGCAACTTCGATTTGGGAAACTTGTTGTCCGTCGACTTGCAACGAGATCTTAGATTTAGGCACTCGTTTGTGTTAGATATTCCAGATCTAGGGTTTTGAATGGGCGTCCTCAACTTTTTGTTGTTTGTTTGTACAAAAGAAGAAGAGGAAGAAGAAACCAGAGAACCGATGGGTTTAATTTTGATATCGTACATAACTGAGAGAAAGAAGAAGAAGATGATATATTAAGTAGGTCATTTTGGAAGAAGAGAGGAAGATGGAAACAATGGTCTTCTATATCCCCAGTAATGCTAGAGAGGAAGAGAAGTAGAAGAGAACAAGTAAAGATAGAGAAGAAGAGAGGTAAAAGAGGACAATTACGTAACTTAGTTTTATATATAATTTCCAAGTCTCATAAAATGTTCAAAATTCAACTTTCTAAAATCTCCTCTTCAAAGATCTTCAAACACACCAAAGAAATAATAACCTAACTAGTGTATTACCCGCACTTTGTGCGGGATTGCGTTATAAATTTATTTTTATATAAGAGTTTAATTTTAATTTATATAAAATTTTTCAATCAAATCTTAACCTTTTCAAATTTTTTTAAATTTAGTTCATTTTAATTTATTTGAATAAAATAAAACTAAAAGGATTTGTTAGATATGATTGTTGGTAAAATTAATGGCAAAAAAAATCCGTAAACTTAAACTATTTTTGTAAAAATGTTTATTTAGATTTTTTTATAAAAATATAGAAATTAATTTTTTAATTTATATTATCATTCAAAAATCACTTTAAAAAAAATTGTAGGCTTCGAGAAACGTGACGTTGATACGTGGCAAAAGAGGCTCGTGCTTTAATAGTTATAAGATTTTCATATCCTTAACTAAACAAATGTATAAAACGGTGGGGCTCATTTGAAATCTAAAATAAATCTCAAACCCTACACCACTAAACACGTCATAAGGCATAGTGGTATACATTCATCCAATTCTTACTCCTTGTAAACAACACCATTTTAGCACTTGAACCTAATAGTGATCAAGACTATTATCTCGCAATGTTGTTGAATCGTAAATCAAAGGACCAAGATATTTATATAGGAGAGATGTTAGTCCTGAATCTCTTATACAAAACATAAAAAACCAAAGAGATGAGTTAAAAGACAACTCAAAATAAAAGATAGCAATTAAGTGTCCGTTTAGTTAGAGTGGTGAAATGGAAATGGAATGAAATCGTATAAGGGTAGAAAAGGAAATAGGAACGATGAGATTACTTTCATATATTAAAATACCTCTAAATAAACATAATTTTTTTATTGATTCGAAATCATTATGTTATCGGGAATGATGCTTAGCGTTTTTAAATGGACCCTAAATTTAAGAAAATGGATCAATTGATCCATTGTCTTAAGATTAGGAAATGATTCATCTAAACCAAGCAAGAAATAAAAAAATTTACCCTTTCACCGTCACGATCTTTTGTTAGTAATTTCAGACACGCAATATAAATCTTGTCTTTGGATGGGAGAGGTGTTGCTAGATCGTCCAAAGCCGACGCATACTTTTATGGTAGAGTACGACTCGTTGGCTCTTTTATTTGAACCAAGCAAGATCAACATGTAACTTAAGTAACCGAGGGTCATTATTGATTGAGGTGTTGATAAAACTATTAAGGAAAGACTATCCTCATAGACTAGAACCAAGTCCGACTATAAACCTGTGTAACATGGGCCCCGTTTGGTGCTTAATTGATGAAATATTAATCTGATCCTCATAATTCCCATAATCCAAATAATCTATCTCTACGAAGATGAAAAAAAAATTTTGAATTTAATTTTTCATAATCTCATAATCTTTATTCATCTCCATAATCTCCTTCTACCAAACAGGGTCATGTTCAGTTGCAAAGAGCCCCAAATCACATGAACCTCATTTGCAGCTGCAACACATCTTTTGTCTCCAACGACGCCAATCGTACTTGTTTTGTCGTCCCTCCTGCACCACCAATGACCCTCGCCAATCATATTGAAACCTCCTTGTTTTGTCCTACTTGAATTGTCAGGTTGATTTCCATAGTGGCCGGTTGACGCGTTTTGTAGAAGAAGAACAACGGAGGTGAAGAGGACGGTGAAATTCGATGGAGCGTCCTTGGAGCGGAGTAAATCGACGCTTTGTAGGTAGTTTTGTGTTGAAGAGAGTTGTAAACGGAAAACTTGTTTTATTTTATTGATCAAACAATATTTTTCTAGGCAAAAACAAATAAATAAAATTAATAAAATAATACTGAAAAGATAAGTCTAAATATTTAAAGATAAGCTCTATACTCTAACACGCCTTTTAATCTTATTATCATTATGTTTTACGTGTAGATCTTGATTCACTTTTTGCCTACAAATTTTGTTTTATTTTGAATGCGTTTGTTTGCAGATTTTAATCTTATTTTTCTTATTTAAAAAATTTTAGTTATTTGTGATGATTAAGTTTTCAACTAGCTGCTATGCAAAATGATTTACATAGGGGCGTTTGGGAAGCAGCTTATGAAAGCTTCAGCTGACACTGTATATATTTAGCAGACGTTTGGGAGCGGAAGCTAATGGTAGTTGAAGAAGCTATGAAAGCTTACAGAAGTTATGAAATGGTGATTTTCATCAGCTCCTCATGATAAACTTATGGGAGTTTAGCTTAAGGAGGTGATGAAAATTTTAAAATCTGGAAATACCCTTTGATTAATTTGTTGGCTTCAAATGCAATTTCATTCCAGCTACTAACATACTAGACAATTACCATTTTAATAGGGATGGTATATTATTAATTAGAGTATTCATAGCCCTAAATTTAGGTTTAATATTTAAATTAATCTCCACATTTAAACTCTCTTAAACACGCTATCCAATTTTGTTAAATCACTCCTCTACTTTGTCTCAATTTTTAAATTATTTTCTAGAGGAATAAAGTGATATATTTTTTTAAAATCATGTAAATTTATTAAAAGTATAATAATTCAGTTATAGGTTAAAGACAAAATCAAATACAATATTCTACATCATTTTTCTCGACTTTGTTTAAATTAATACCAGTGGACAAAAATCTTTTAAAATATTTTCTTTATTAATTCATTTTATTTAAATTTTTGTAAAGTATAAACTAATCACACTATTATATATTTTTTTTATCTTTATAAAAATTTGAAAACGGTGATAATAAATATTAGTTTTTTTATTTTCTCAGTTGTAAGATATGTTCAATTGAAAAACTTTCTACCGAAATAATTGTAATCGTAAGAATATCAAGCGTAATTAGAACTTAATATGTGCAGGGAGAGATACAAGAGCATATGATACATAAGCATCGGTCAAAATATTTTTTTAGGTTAGAAGGAGAGATCTCTAACGTTTTGATGTGTTTTTAATTTTATTAATAAAAAGAAATAAGTTAAGTAGTAATCATCCGGATAACCCGACCATTTATATCAAAATGTAAAATATCAACTACATAATACACTCTGTATAATCAAAACTAAAAGCAATACTAGTTAAAAAAAAAAATTGTAACATAATTTACTTCGTGATAGACACGACAAATCTGCATGATTAAGTTTTTTTGGAAAAATCTTACCATCTAAACATCATACTAAAGAGAATTGCATGATATAGTAGAGTGACTAATATCTTTGATTACATAGTATGTTTCTTTTACATATGAAATATACGAGACAAACCGTCTATAGAAACGTGAGTAGAAATGGAAGCAGAAAGAGGGCCCAGCAAACCCACGGGACCCACACCAATGAATCATGAAGAAACGTGGAGACGAGACCACAAAAGGCGGCGGCAACAAGAGCCACACCCAACTGCTCAACTCTTCTAGCCCTGTCCTCTATAATGTCCCTCAAAAGCAAGCCATTCCAAATGCAAACAAAGCCAATGCACAATGAAATCACAACTAAACGCACCACTAATGGGTTAGCCTCTTTGTGTAACGACAAAAGCCCGGTCGTCACCGGAATCGCAAATCCCAATATAGCCTTACCTAACTCATGCTGCTCGTACAACACCACTATGCTCTTCAACCGTAACGTTGCTCTTGGACCTTTGCCCGATTCATTGTCATCCCTCGCTACATCAATGACTTTGGATATACCGATTGTCGGTGGTGAGGATACGGAAACATCGGTTACTGATCCGATTTCTAGGTCTTTTGAGAAGATGTTCATTAGAGAAATAAAATTGACCAACTTGTGTTTAAAGGGCTCTATCATCACAATTGCAATCTAGCTAGCTAGCTAACTTAATATTTGTTGCTGAATTTTTTTGGGTGTGCATACAAATTAAAGCTTTTATAGATGTATAATGGCATGGTTGCACGTACTTTTAGATAAAGTTAGTATGATGTCTATGTGGCACGTACTTTTTATTACAGAAACTAAAGCTCTTTTCAAAAAGTATCACGTCTTCTGTGACCTATTAGGCTACTGCGTAATAAGCGTATTCACACACAAGAGATCGCTATTAAACCATATTTTGACTTCTTTTTTTGTAAAGTTATGTTTCTGATTCGATTGGCCGAAGTCCCTCTACAACCGATTCGAACTCGAATCTCTAATCTAACCAGTTAAGAAGTCTAGCACCACATCCTGCTAGACCAACTGAGTATTGGCTACCGTCAATCTTCCATACAACACATAGTTTGTTCTTAACAAATCATATTATGGGTCCATTTTGTAAGATAATATTGTGTAGGTGAAGATGAAGATAATTATTTAGATAAAGAATAAAAAAAATAAAATTGTTTAAGAAGATGAGTATGAAAATAAGTGAAATGAGTGTTTGGTAAAATGAATATGATTGTAAGTAAAATTACGAAAAAAGTATGTGTTAAATTTTTTTACAGATAAAAATAATAAAATAAATTAAAAAAAAAGGATAAAAACGAGATTTTAACCTCAACAATCTTATAATCCTTGTAATCGAAGTGTTATAAAACTACAAATTTTCATGTTCTAGTTTTCTTAATTTCTATAATATAACCCATTTCATCTTTTTCATTACCTTACCAAACGAGAATAAGAGAACTATTTCTCATTTTTAATTTTTATTATTTTAATCCTATTAATTTATTTGATTACCAAATGGAGCCTATCGTACTCGTTTATATTTATATTATTAACAAAAAATATAATTAAAATACTAAAAATAAATATAAACTAAATTTATATTTTATAATTGTTAGAAAATTGGAATTTTATCCCTTGTATCCAATCAATTAAATGTTATAAAATATGCATTATAACAATAAAATAAATACATGTAAAATGGATATTGATGAATAGATAAAAATAAATTTATAAATTATAAGAAAATATTTATTTTGTTAATTTATAACTTTGTTATCTTTAAAAAATTTACATATTAAAATAATGTAAACCCTACAAACTACGCTAAAAAGAAAAAAGTCACAAAATTAAATGTTGTATGTACTATTCATAAAAATAGTACATACAACATACTCATGATGTCCCGTTCCCATCCCCTTCCCTCTCTCACTTGATCGAATGGTTTGTGAAAAATTTTAGATAGTGATGCTATATTTTACTCTATTCTAGATTATATTTAAGAGTTTTTTAATTTTTGGATAATATTTTGGAGATTTATAATTTTTTAAAATATATCTTTTCATAATCAAAAATGGGTTAATTAAGTAAATAGCTTTTTTCAGTTTTCATTCTACAAACTAGGCTTTTATATAATTCCGTTTAGTAAGTGTACCCCGATTTTTTTTACTGTTCACAAACCTAAAAGTCTTCTCACTACTCTTCTCGCGCCAGCGTTTCTTCAAGCTTATTATTCACAAACCCTTGCACCTCCATGAATCCTACCCTGGCGTTCTTCATATTCAAGCTTCTTGTTCTTCCATCTCGCCATGCGATTTTGGAACCATACAACAACTTTTTTGGGATCGAGTGCGAGTTTACTCTTCCTCTCATACTCAACCTTATGCTCAGATCCAAAGTTGTTCTCCAATCTCGGGCAGCTATGTGGAGATCTGAATCTGGAGGATCAACTAAACCTCTTCAGAGAGTACAAGGAGGCGTTGATAGCGAGAGTGGGGGAGAACCAAACGGAGATCTAGATCTAGACTGAGCGAGACTTGTTTTTCTTAGAGATGGAATTTATCTTGGGAGGTATGTTTGATAGATTATGTAATTATATGTAAATATAGGGATGCCTTCTGTAATTATGTAAACCCTGTTTATTATTTATACAAGCCGTCTGATGACGGAAACTCTAAGGGGAATTTATTCAGTCTCTCCCATTCTCACATGGTATCAGAGGGTTCAGATCCATAATTCTCTCTTCACCTACTTTTCACGTTTCCTCCGCCCCTCTCTTTTCCAATGTCGATCGATAAGAAGCAAACGTTTCATTCCGCACTTGGGATCTCCAACATCAAGAACAACATCGCTCTTGTTCTTGATCATGATACACCCTATGCGTCATGGGTCACTCTCTTTTGCGTCACCGCCAAGGCGCACAATGTCTTGGATCATATTGATGCCAAAGTTCCTCGCC
The DNA here is from genome assembly GCA_033239045.1 of Fagopyrum esculentum. Taxonomy (NCBI): domain Eukaryota; kingdom Viridiplantae; phylum Streptophyta; class Magnoliopsida; order Caryophyllales; family Polygonaceae; genus Fagopyrum; species Fagopyrum esculentum. The sequence goes on along the minus strand of BSUD01000002.1, from coordinate 11,940,660 downwards.
CGGCCGACATTGATGATGCTCTTTGGATGCAAGTTGATGCACCCGTTCTGCAATGGATTTACAGTACGGTCTCCAAAGACATTCTTCTTCAAATTCTTGATCCTGAAGACACCGCCCTCAAAGCTTGGGGTCGCATTCAGGATATTTTTCAAGATAATAAGCACACCCGCGCAGTCTATCTGGAAAATGAATTTTCCAACTGCAAATTGGCGTCTTTTACTTCCGTATCCGCCTACTGTCAACACATGAAAGCCTTGTCTGATCAACTCAAGGGCGTTGACTCACCAATCTCTGACAATCGGTTAGTTCTCCAATTACTGTCCGGTTTACCTGCTGAATATAACGTCATTGCTAGTTACATTCAACAATCAGATCCGTTGCCGACGTTTCACAAAGCTCGTTCGCAACTTATACTTGAAGAGACTCGAATGGCTAAGCAGCAGGCTCTTGAAAAAGACTCAACAGCCTTAACTGCGGCTGCTGGAAGTCCGGCCAAATCACAGTCCACCGGCGACCGTGAAGCCACCAACGCCAGCCACCAGGACGGTGCATCACGACCTCGCAGCAAAGGTCGGAAAGGGCGCAGCCGGAACAGTAACGCACAGCAGCAGCAGACGGTGCAGTACGTCTTTCGCCCTGGATTCGGATGGACCCCTGTGCAACCCGGCCCAAGCAATTCGCCAGCCCACTGGAATCCGGCCCAATGGCCTGCCTTCCACCCAGCCCAACTGCAAAGGCCTCCAGCCCCCTATCCGTCTCAATAGGGCCTGTTGGGCCCAGCTCCTATGCAGTCCAACGGCCAACAGGCCCATTTCGCCACTACTTCCAATTTTCTGCAGCCCACCACTGTTGATCAAGCTTTTGCCTCGATGACTTTGAATCCCGCGGACAACCTATGGTACATGGACACCGGTGCTACGTCTCACATGACGAATGATTCAGGTAACCTCTCGTCCATCTCGTATAATGGTTTCTTAAATTCGATTATTGTCGGAAATGGCATGCGGATACCATCTACAGGTCTTGGTGACGCTAATATACCCACCAGTACCAAACCTCTTCATTTATCCCAAGTTCTTATAGCACCAAAAATAGTCAAAAACCTTGTTTTTGTTCGTCGTTTCACAACCGATAACCAAGCCAACATTGAATTTGACCCGTTTGGTTTTTCTGTGAAGGATTTACACACAGGGATAACCCGTCTGAGATGCAATAGCTCTGGGGATCTTTATCCAGTCACCAAAGGTTCTGAGTCTGCCCATGCTCTTTCTGCTCAATCATCGAGTCTCTGGCATGCTCGTCTAGGTCATCCCGGCACGCCAGTTCTAGATGTTCTTAGGAAGTTTTCTTTTCTAGATTTTAATAAGGAGCGAGTCTCCTCTCTATGTCATGCTTGTCAACTTGGGAAACATCATAGGCTCCCATTTGAACGTTCGATCAATAAAACTTTTGCACCCTTTGACATTATTCACAGTGATCTTTGGACCTCTCCGGTTCCTAGTCGAGAGGGTTTCAAATATTACTTGCTTTTTCTTGATGATTTTTCACATTTTCTTTGGGTCTACCCAATTAAATATAAATCTCAAGTTTTCGATCGGTTTGTGCAATTTCATAAGCTCATTCAAACACAATTCAATGTGCCTATTAAAAATTTCCAATGTGACATGGGCCGCGAGTTTAATAACAATCAATTTCACTCGTTCTTTTCCCTCCATGGCATTAATTTCCGTTTTTCATGTCCTCACACCTCCCCCCAAAATGGCAAAGCTGAACGGGTCATCCGAACCATCAACAACATGATGAGATCCCTTCTCTTTCATGCCTCTCTACCCATCATTTTTTGGTCTCATGCCCTTGACATGTCATGTTTTCTTCTTAATATTCTCCCATCCACCACAATTCAAAATCGATCCCCCACCCAAGTGTTGTACTTCTCAACACCTTCCTTTCAACATCTCCGCGTTTTTGGATGCCTTTGTTATCCAAATCAAAGCGCAACTATTCCCCACAAATTAACTCCTCGAACAACTCCTTGTGTTTTTTTAGGATATCCTAATCATCACCGCGGATTTAAATGTTTGGATTTAAAATCAAACAAGATTATAATTTCCAGACATGTAACGTTTGATGAGTCAATTTTTCCCTTCTCCAATCCTGCGTTATTTTGTTCTCCACCTACGGTGCTGGAAAATGAACCCAGATGCTCCATTTATCATCAGGCCCAACAGTAAACTCTCCGGCCCAGCCTTCCACTACTGCTGCCGCCCCAGTTTCCCAGGCCCAGCCCACCGACAGTGCTGATATCCCCCTCAGCGTGTCCCCCTCTTCCAGGCCATGCTCCACTACCCGGCCCAGCTCATCCTCCGGCCCACAAACAAACAATCCCAACGCTGGCCCACCTCCAGCCCCTGCTGCACCCGCGCCCCAGCTTGCCCAGCTACCTCCCACATCAACTGCAGCAACGACCTTGCACCAGCCTTCACCCAATATTAATGTACCCAATCGACCCAATACTCGCTCTTCCAGCAGTATTTTCAAACCCCGTCAAATCTTTGACCTTCATACATCCACCACATCCAGCTTATCACCTATACCCACATCCCACAAATTAGCTCTCCAGGATCCAAAATGGTCCGCTGCCATGCTCGACGAATATCGAGCCCTTATACGAAATGGCACTTGGGTTCTTGTTCCTCGTCCTGAGCAGACTAGTATTGTGCGTTGTATGTGGCTTTTTCGTCATAAGTTCAGATCTGATGGTTCCCTTGAGCGGTATAAGGCGCGCCTAGTAGCTAACGGATGTTCCCAACAAATCGGAATAGATTGCGATGAGACATTCAGCCCTGTGGTTAAGCCAGCTACCATCAGAACGGTTCTCAGTCTAGCCGTCTCTCGTTCTTGGCCTATTCATCAACTTGACGTTAAGAATGCCTTTCTCCATGGGCATCTCAACGAAACAGTTTACATGTTTCAACCACCTGGTTTCGCTGATTCCTCACGTCCCTCTCACGTATGCTTATTAAAGAAATCTTTATATGGCCTAAAGCAGGCACCCCGGGCTTGGTATCAACGATTTGTAGGATATTTGCTCAGCATTGGCTTCATAGGCAGTAAGAGCGATTCTTCTCTGTTTATCTATCGGAATGGGAATCAAACTGCTTATCTATTATTATACGTTGATGATATTATTCTTACTGACTCCTCTGATGCTCTCCGCACCAATCTCACTGCTACACTCAGTAGGGAATTTGCTATGTCAGATCTTGGCCCTCTTTCCTATTTTTTGGGCATCTCTGTTCAACGATCTTCTGCAGGTCTATTCTTGTCCCAAGACAAATATGCTAGAGAAATTGTGGCACGAGCTAAGATGACTGCTTGCAAACCTGCAGTCACACCGGCTGAAACCTCAGTTAAACTCAGTGCTTCTTCTGGACCACCTGTAAGTGATACAACCTTATATCGGAGCTTAGCAGGCGCACTCCAGTATCTCACTTTCACCAGACCGGATATCAGCTTCGCAGTGCAGCAGATTTGCTTATTCATGCATGACCCGCGTGAAGCACACTTCGCTGCCCTCAAGCGCATCATTCGTTACATCTCTGGCACATCTTCCTTAGGTATCACCATTTCTCCTTCACCGAAATCAGATCTCATTGCCTATACAGATGCTGATTGGGCTGGATGTCCGGATACAAGACGATCAACATCCGGTTATTGTGTCTTCTTCAATGACACTCTGATCTCATGGTCTACCAAACGGCAATCAGTTGTTTCCAAGTCAAGTGCAGAAGCAGAATACAGGGGAGTTGCTAATGTTGTCTCTGAATGCTCTTGGCTACGCAATCTGTTGCTCGAACTTCACTGCCCACTCACCAAGGCGTCCATCGTCTACACTGACAACATCTCCGCAACTTACCTTGCCAGCAACCCAGTTCAACACCAGCGGACTAAACATATTGAGATTGACATCCATTTCGTCCGAGACAAGGTTGCTCAAGGGCACATTCGAGTTCTTCATGTCCCCTCAGCTTTTCAATACGCAGATATTTTTACAAAAGGTCTTCCACGACAATTGTTTCTAGATTTTAGATCCAGTCTCACTGTTATTCCTCCCCCAGTTTCGACTGCGGGGGTATGATAGATTATGTAATTATATGTAAATATAGGGATGCCTTCTGTAATTATGTAAACCCTGTTTATTATTTATACAAGCCGTCTGATGACGGAAATCTAAGGAGAATTTATTCAGTCTCTCCCATTCTCACAATGTTTATGATTGCAGTACAGAGATTAATTAGTTCTTGATTAGCTCAAATGGATATTCTTAAGCTGAATATGTTTATGTGTGTAGTGTTGTCGGATCTGCGACAATTGTGGTGGGGTTTTATGCAGTTATTTGGGGACAAGTGAAGACGAGGGTTGGCAAAAGATAACAAAATTGGTGGCTTAGAGAGTCAAGTGACCCCTTTGTTGCAAAAACTCAATAGTTTAAACTCTGTTTCCCATTAAAGATATGTTGATGCTGAAGAAGGCTTTGTATACATATCTAGTGTTCTTGGATCAGCCACAACAGGATACTGCTATATGATGATTCTAGGAGTGCAAATTCAATTTCCTGATGTTCAATCAATTGTGAGATTCAACAAAGGATTCTTATCCTTCATCACGGGAAGAATTCATTCTAGCAGTAATATTTTCTACTGAAGATCACTTTTGTTTTCTTGTTCATAGTGTAAATAAAGAGTCCGGTATGTAAATTCTACATGTAAATTATTAAAAAAAAAATTATGGTATGAGTTTCTGGTATAAACTCATACCAGAAAATTATAAACAAATAAAAATAAATAAAAATAAATAAAAATAAATAAAAATAAAATTCTGGTATGAAAAAATTATGGTATGAAAAAATTATGGTATGAAAAAAATTCTGGTATGAAAAAAATCCGGTATGAGAAATTCTGGTATGAAAAAATTATGGAATGAGAAATTCTGGTATGAAAAAATTCTGGTATGTAAAAATTTCTGGTATGAGAACTTTTCTGGTATGATAAATAAAAAAGAAAATAAAAAAGGCAAAAAGAAAATTAAAGAAAATAAAAAAAATAAATTTAGTAATTAAATATTAAAACTTATACTTATATAACAAATAACAAACAAGAATTATTATTTTTTCAAATAGAAGGGTTAATTGTCAATTCTCTAGATTTCTGGTATTTAATTTCTGATATTTAATTTCTGGTATGTAGTTTATGGTATTTAATTTATAGTGTTTAATTTCTGGTATCTAGTTTCTCGTATCTAATTTTCGTATGATAATTTATGGTATAAAATTTCTGGTAAGAAAATTCTGGTATGAGAAATTCTGGTATGAGAATTCCGGTATGAAAATTTCGGTATGAGAAATTCAGTACAGAAAATAATAAAAAAATAAAAAAAGCAAGAAAAATAATTAAAGAAAACAAAACTCAATAATTAAAATTAAAACTTATACTTATATAACAAATAACAAACATCATTTATTCTTTCTTTCTAAATAGAAGGGTTAACAATTTTTACCTACTATTAAATGAAAGTGGTAAAAAAATATGGAATATAGTTTCTTTAACAAAAACAAAAAAGAGCCTAGTAGGCCAAATTCTCCCATCAAAAATTAACATTTTGAGAAAAAAAGAAGAAGATGATGTTGATGATTGTTGTTTACTAGTTATAATTAATAGTTAAGTTAAATAAATAGATAATGTATTTAAGATCTTATCTTTTTTTTTCTCAAAATGTTTACAAATGTCAACTTATGGATGGTCGAAGAGTATCATCCGAAATAATATAATTTTAAAAGACGCCATTCAAAAACTTTTTTTTTAGTATAATTCGAAAAAACCCGAAAAGAATGGGATTAGGGTTATCATCATCAAGAATTGGAGTTTGAGGCACCAAACGACAACGGTGGCTCGAAAAGTCAACAAAACAATAGACAAGACAAACCAACAACTTACATTTCTGGAAGATTTTGTGGGGATTATATTGCAATTTAAAATTAATTGGTTGAATGAAAACAATAATGTCATCTTCGATAATCTTCTATGAGTGATACAAAGATGAAAACAATTCATTCCTGAATTAATCTCATAACCTTAGACCTTAGTCGAGAGGGTTGAAACTTGAAAGAATTGATAAATTCCATCTCTTTGTTTCTTTTTTGGTTCCATAAAATAATTTTCTCCATCTTTCTTTGTCAAACACATATTTTATTCCTTAAACAATCTATGTGGCCTCTCTATCAAACAAATCCTATATAAATATACACATTCGGATCAACATTCGGATCAACCCGTAGGCTACAATCACGATTCATTCCCATCTCATAATGTGGTCGAACACGTTCAAATTAAAGTAATTACCTATATCATAAGTTTTATTTTGTGGCGATTCAAATAGGTAAAATGAACCCAAATTTATACAGATCTAAATCATCAAATTGAAACGAATGAAGCTTATTTGTTAATGATTAGAAATTGTTTGTAAAACCTCCTAAATCTCACGTAACATAATTATATAGCTTATATGCAACAATATAATATGTAAGATATAGTTTAGTTTTTAGGGTCAAAACAATGCCAAAGTCTTTACATGTTCGAAACACAAACACAAAACGATTATATACAAAACTGGACAGAGATCTTCGAACTTTCTAAAGGGTGACCACGTACCACCAAGATCTCCTAATTCAACATTTCTTATATCAAATTTAAAACAAAAAAAATAAACATAAAGGATCGATCGATCACCGTACCCAATTGAAAGCCTTGAAGGTGACGACCTGAGGACGAGGCACCACCCTGACACTTGTCACAATCATAACGGTGCCAACAAGACACCCCCAAGGGACCCACTCCACAATATAATACCCGCCTTTCCTACTCACAAACGCGTCCACCACCGCAAAGAACGGAAACAATATCGCCGCCAGCCCGGCCCTCTCCGCCCCGACAGCGATAGCCGGGAAAACCCTCGCCACCAGCATCACATTCCAAACCACCACGGCTGCGGCTGTAAGGACGGCGGCGATTATGATACTCAGGAACTTCGGGGAGATCACCTTCGAATCGTATCGGAACCAAGCTGTGCTGATGGCGAGTCCGATTGACATTCCGAGTGCCGCCTGCGCGAACCGCCTTCCCCGGAGAAGCTTCCCGAGGGGATGGAGGTTGTTCTCGGGGTTGAGTTGGATATCGGCGGTGTCCTTGGTGCAACATGGTAGGAGAAGTGGGGTTGTATGAGTCATCTTATCTGTACCGGTGCCGGCCCCTTTGCCGATCAGTTGGGGTGATCAAAATGGAGGAGAAAGGGTAGATGGTAATTTATATGAAAATTAGGGCTAGTTAAAGACTAGTTGGTTTGTGTTGGTATAAATGACTAGTAGGTTTTAACTAGTCGTGTCGTGTGTGTTGCATATCACAACTCAGAAGTAAGCTTAAGACTGTTCAACTATATGAAGAATTTTTTTTTTTAAAAAAAAAAAAAGAAAAAAGAAAAAAAAGAAGGGAAATTCCGGATGGTATGGGTTGGGGTTTTCCGGATTTTGTCCCAACAATTTTTTCGAATTCGGATGGTACCCTTAGGATTACGTTATTTTTCGAAATTTGTCCAAATTCATTAAAAATTTTCAAATACCATTAAAAAATATAAAAGAAAATAAAGTAAAATTGAATAATAAATAAAATATAAAGACTGATTTATCATTTTGATAATAAATTAAAACAATGATTTTTAAAATTTTTTTAAAAAGAATCCTTATTTTATTTATATTTTAAATAAAATACTGATTTTTTTAAAAAAAATTTAATGTTTACTTTATTTGTAAAATAAATAAATCATTCTTTCTATTTTATATTTATTTTTCAATTTTACTTAATTTTCTTTTATATTTTTTAATGGAATTTGAATTTTTTTAATGAATTTGGGCAAAATTTTGAAAATAACTAAAACTTAAGGGTATCATCCGAACTCGAAAAAACTGTTGAACAAAATCCGAAAAACACCAAACTACGAGGATACCATCCGAAATTTTCAAACAAAAAAACTATATGAAGAAGTTTAATGCTATTTTGCGATTCACTGGGTCATTTGTACATAATAATGCCCACTTGTCGTTTCTGCATTATTTATATACATTACAGAAGTTTTAATTATTAAACCAACAAATTTTGACCAATTATTACTTCATATATTAAAAAACAAAAAATTTAGGTTAATGGCGTTTTGTGGAAGATAGTTTGTGTTTCCCTCCCATATATAAATTTATATTTTTTAAATAATCTTAATATATTTGTAGGGGAAAATTAAATTTTAATAAATGCATGAAATAGTTAGTTAAAAAATTTAAAGGAGTGCTGTAGTTTTCTCAACTCAATTAGGGAAAATAATCAATTTGAAGAATAAAGAGTTAATTGGTGGAAAGAGCATTGACTTGATTGTAAATTTTGGGCCAAATTAGGAGTTTATGAATGCAGGGCCCAATTCAACCTATTCCTATCTTCTGTATGCTTATTTTGAAAAATTCAGGATAATGTTTTCATGGATAAGGTTAAAAAATGGGGCTGGGTTTAAAAATATGAAGGTAGGGGAAGGGTTTGCTTTTGGTTCATTTAAATAAAATAGGTTTGGTTCATTTACAGTAATAATATTAACTAACTGTCTTGGTTTAAAGGAGATAATAATAAAATATTTAAAAGTGACTGATTGGCGACAAAACCGACAGATCGGGGGTGTTACTCTGCTAACGGAATGTATTTAATGGGTGTTCCTAAACAATTAAGGATTAAGGCGTAGTTAAGTGTAAATGACCTCTTTTAACTGGTAGTTTCGCAATTAACCCTATAAATAAAGACTTTTGGTAATTTATTGATGACTTGATAATCTAGCAAATTGGTTAACAAGGTGAATTTTCGTATCCGAGTGAATAATTCATAAAACTTGGATTACCTTTTGTTCAAGGGTGATTTTTTGTTTTTTTTTCTTTTTCTAATAATACCTGGTAAACGAAAGATTAACTAACATTTAGTTTGGATGATTGAAGAAAATATATCCTAAAAAGTAGAGAGCACGAACATTATCTGAAAAAGGTAAAATATAAGGTATCATTCAAAAATTTTATTTTACTTTATTTGCAGCGTATATCGATCATAACAAGTAGGTTTGACAAAAACAATAGGGTGGGGTCATGAGCATATAAACATATATGTTCAAACATAACCCGTAATTTTTATAAGATTTTATCTGAAATCAATTGACAATATAAAAAGTAGTTCACCGACCTTATATACTACGATCATAATGTCTTTCACTTTAATCTGTCAAATTTTATGAGCCACACAAATTAATCATGAAATGAGAAAGATATTTTGTGGTTGTAAGATTATATAATTTGGGGTGGATTTCATTATCATGGTTTAGCATCCAATAAGTTTTTGTTTTTTCCCATTGAGTTAAATTAAATTAATCCCATGATGTGAAAGACCCCACCTAAAGAACAATATTTATCACCGATAGTTGTTCAAATTGAGCATGGCCTGGTTGCCGCTACCCATAATTTAGGATAAGTGAAAATCGGTTCCTTGCTATTCGTACCACCTTATCCATGTTATATGTACCCGTTTTACGTCTACGCAGAAAAAAAAACGGCGTAGTAAGTTTTCCTTAATTTTTTGAACCAAATGTATGTTATGGTTACTACACATACGCTCTACGATTACGCTTGGCGTATGCGTAGTATGGCTACGCTTCTGCAAAGCGTAGTTGTAACCATTTTACATTATTTTTGAACGAATGAGCTTGTTGATACGGCTACGCATTGCGTACGCGTAGTCGGGATATGAATAACATGTTTCAGGTGGTACGAATAGCAATCTCGATGAAAATCCAAGATTTTTAACCTTAATCGTACAAATATTTAAGCCAACTAAACTCTAATATAAAACAAATCATTTTGTACCTCTTTAAAAACTTGACAAATAGACATGAATTTGAAAATGAGTGTTTGAGATCCAAACTTGTAAAGTTTATGATAACGAATAGAAAATTAAAACTTTTTTAATATAAGTTATCTGAAAGAAGTTCCCGAAGATTTTTGTAGCTCATTAATATACTATAAAAAAAATATATTTAAGTAAAAGTTTTTTAAAATAAATTTACACTTACATTAGAGTAAATAACTTTTATTCTCTCAAACACGAAATTTATCAAAAAAACCGATTCATTCAATCAGTCAACTATTTCACCTACTCGATAAACTTTAATCATCAATAAATGGGATGCGCACCGTAATTTCCAAAACCTTGGACCGGAGTCCGGATCGATCCGGCCCGATCCATGCCAGATTTGGACCATAATGTAGTTATGAGTCCACTTTAGGGCAAACCGTCGAACCGACGGTTTTCAAACCGACCCAAACCGTCGCTCGACGGTTTAGGTTTGTCATTTCGACAAACCTAAAACGGCGGTTTACCCCAAACCGGAGGTTAAACCGCTGCTTTGATTAGTTTTTTATTTTTTTATTTTTAAAGGGACTAAACAGGCCGGTTTAGTCCTTAAACCGGCGGTTCAGGTTTGTCAAATTTTTTTATTTTTATGTTTTATAAACCGCCTAACAAACCGCTGGTTTGGTTTTATCAGGTTTAAGTTTGGTCTTGAGCCAAATCTAAAGCGGTGGTTCCTAAACCTAAACCGCTTGTTTAGGTTTAGGACTCAAGTCTACCATAATGCACCGGAAGTTGAATTTGACAAGACTAGAAGTTAATTCATATCAAACAAATAGTAAAATAATTTAAAAAAAACCCCAGTCCAAACCTGATCCACCGGTTCTTTCCGATCCTAGGTCGAAACTGGACCAAAACCGAAAATCTAGAATAGTATGTACCTTGGACCAAACCGTAAAGATTGGATCAATTCTACACAACTCTATTAATAAATTTAAACTATGATAAATTAGTGGTTCTCTAACAAACCTTTAATTTACTACTTTGAATAGAAAGTCTAGTTATGAAATCTTGGGCAATAAGTACAGCCCATAATCTCCTACTTGTACAATTCACCACGCCACTAAATACTGGCCACTCAATAAAATAATCCTTTATATATTAACCTTGTAATCAAACTAAAACTCCAATACAAATATTATGCAGCTATAAGTTTGAAAAACTATACATATACAACATCAAGGAGTAGTACATCCGTGATTTTAGTATAGAAGGAAGGGCAATTTTGGTAACTAACCCTTTTTAAAAAATTATAATAGTAATTAGACTTTTTAATGTTTCAGTTAATTAAATATATCTCAATCTTTTGTATTTATTCTCAAATTCTACACACTCTTCTCTCAAGAGGTACATTTACTAAACACAAAACTAAAAAAAGCCTAATAAACCAAATTATTTATATAATATAAAGTTTGATAGATTTATTTATTATCAATTAATTTTAGGATGATATTTCACACGACTCACATACAAAACATGAACCCAACATATATATGCGCTCAATGGACCTCATGTCATATCCGACCCATGAAAATTGTATCAAACAGTTTTGATGGTCGCTGACATAAACTAGACACGTATTTTTATTAATATCAAGCCTAAAATTCATTTTTACCCTTATTAAATCATAACTATATAAATGAAACATAAAATAAAAAGGCAGTATGAAATTTAAAATATAAACAAATATTAATTAAATTTTTGATTAAGTACGTCACGATTTGTGGATAGACATGCTTCATATTTATTTAAAAAATATTGATGAAAAGATGTATAGATGAAAGGTTAAGTTTGGATTGGGTTAGTATGGTTTGAACTAGTTTGTTGTGCCTTTTGGCATATTCCAAAGTGCAGTTGCAATACGCCTCTCTTGTTTCTTAAGTACATCTCCCTTAGTGCAAACTTATACAAGCAATTGGAATGTTTCTACGCAATAAACTACAGAGAAGTGACCAATTAATGGAGGATCAACTTCTAATAAAACTCTATCGTAGCTAAGGAAGTTCATATCAAGGCTGTGTTTGGCTACCAAAGGAAAAACACTAGTGTTAGTGTTCAGATGTGTTTTTTGGATGAGTTTTGAGAAAACACTAGTGTTAGTGGTTTTTAAACACTAACGAGCGTTTGGTTGGACCAAGTACTTAAACTAGTATTTCTTTCCTGATCTATTATGTTCTTGCTTCCACCACCGTCGCCCGCCGGAGAGCTTGATAAATAGTGCTGGGTAGTTGGTATCACGCCATCAACCTGTACCAAAAGCTTGAACCATTCCCCGATATGAATCATTCAAAGAAATTGCAAATGCTTGAAACGTGATCAATCACTCGTAACATAGAAACTTGATTTAAGCTGAATAGAAAAAATTAGGACTCAAATTTAACCCAATTTAATTCAAACAATTACATCAGGATAGTTGTTCATCAACTAGCCACATCTAAAACACCCAATACAGCAAATGTTACACAAAAACTCAATTGATCAAACTACCATCACACAATTACAGAAACAGATGCAAACAATGAGCAAGGGCTCTAAAAACAAAGGGGAAAGGTTTGAAGAGAACTCACAAACCTTATAGAGGCAAAATTGGAGATACCCAAATGATCATAAGGCAAAAATTCAAGAGAAATCACAAGGTAGAAGTTGAAGAGCTAAGAGCCTATCAACTCAATTTGTTTACAGGGATTCAGAATTTTTAAAAAAAGGCATGCCCTAATCCTGAAAAAACCTTGAAGGAAGTGATGAACTAGGCTTGTTCGTTGCTTCTTGCCACCGTCGGTTGTCCTCGTTTCTTCAATAACCGACAGAAGAACTCGCTGCAGATGGGCCTGATTCAGAAAAACTCCAGTTTCTTATTGGTGGATCTGGATTGGTACAAGGGAGGGATTGAGGGCAGGTGAATCCTGTGCAAGACAAAAGGATATGATTCGAGGTGAAGGAGGCGGAGGTGGGTGGCGATGGCCTGGGTCTGGGCTGAGGAGAAGGTGACGGGTTCGAGAACGCTCCGATAGACGCGGACTTGGTGGTAGCATTGACGGACGGTGACGGCGGGTTCCGGTGAGTGTGATTGGTCAAGGTCAGAGCAAAGGTGGCTCGTGTAGACCAAATCTGGCTCGAGTAAGGGAGGGGCGATGGGTTCTTCGAAGCAACAATGGGGTTCACAGGTGAGAGAATGTGGTTTATATACCTGGTTACGGAGGGTAAAAACGAAACAAAGTAGGGACAATAACGTCATTTTCTAGCATAAACACTAGTGTAAGCTGAAAAACCCTTGCTTTGATCAGTGTTTTAAAAACACTCCCGAAAATACTAGTCACTAGTGTTTTTCAACTTACCAAACACTCGTTAAATTTATTAACACTTCTAAACACTCATAAACACTAGTGTTTATGGCATGCCAAACATAGCCCAAGTGTCAATCAAATAAGTTGGTTGTATTTAAAGGAGACATATGAAGCTTTTAGTGTATCCACGTTGATAATGAAATTAAACTAAACTCGCAGTTCATTATATAAAGTCGGTGAACTAATTTTTGGGCTAATTTGGAAACTAGGCTTTTTTGAATTATGGTTAAAGTAACTAGACTTTTTTGTTTTTTAAGTAAGTAATTGTACCCCAAATTTTTTTTTTACCGTGAACCCTAATATTTCCTCTCATCCCTCAGCCGTCTTTCTTTCTTTCTTACAATCTCCTTCACCCTCTTCCCTCACCTCTCTCTCTCGTATGAGTTTTCTACCATCAAATCCCAGATCTAGTCACCCCATCGGCCGGCCGTCGCTGCCCGTGCCGTTTAACTTAAGGCCAGAGGAGGTATGTCCGCCGCTATTGTCGTCGCGCCACCAAGGAGAAGTTGAGGTCCTCCTGCCTTCCCCGCATAGATGCCACGCCGCCTCGCCGGTCTAGCCGCCGAGTTCTGTTACGAATATAGGGTTTGATGTAACAACGTTTTTGGATCTTGAAGATGCCGCCATTGCCACACAGGTGTAGTCTCTTTTGGCCCCCGTCCACCACTAATTCCATCGCCAAATTCGCCGCCTAGGTCCGCCGGTCCGCCGTTCTTCCCGCTTCGATTCGCCCGTTACCTCGCCTGAATACTGCCACGCAAACTTCACGAAGTACTTCACTTCTGGACGGATGAGCGATTCCACCGAAAAATACTGTTGGCATACTGTATGAGGTCCTTATTATTTGATTTATTTCATGCTGGTTTTGGGTAATTGGGGATGTTTCTTCCGGATTTTATGATCTGAAAAACAAGATAAGAAGTAAGAGAGATAACTAAGATATTAAACTGCTAATGATGGATGAGTGAAATAATTAGCTTATTGGACGCTGGGGAGTATAAACATGATTTGCAAGAGTACATTTAAATGTTATTCCAGTCATGTTGACAATTTCAGATGTCTGCCTATATTCACTCATTTACATTACCACTCTTTGATTAGTGTAGGTCTGTACCATGATATGCTATTTATAAAAAATAAATAAGGATACAAAAATAATAAAAAAAAATTTGGTATGTATTTCTGGTATGTATTTCTGGTATGTATTTGTGGAATGTAAATTCTGGTATGGAAAATTCTGGTATGTAAAATTCTGGTATGTAATTCTGGTATATAAAATTATGGTATGTAAATTCTGGTATGTAAAATTCTTGTATGAAAAATTATGGTATGAAAAATTATGGTATGAAAAATTATGGTATGAAAAATTTCATACCAGAAATTTATTTCAGGAAATAAAAAATATAAAAAATAAAATTAAAAGAAAAAATTTAAAAAATAAATAAATTCAGTAATAGTAATTACAACTTAAAACTAACTAATGTCTATTATTCTTTTTTTTATTAAAATAAAGGGGTTAATTATTTTTACCTACCATTAAATGAAAGTGGTAAATAATTATGGGGTACATTTACTAAATCATATTCTTAAAAAAGCTGTCAAATTCTTACTCTCAACTGTTTCCGAATACAACCAGCTAGAATGAGTTTGTTTAAATGTACATTAATCAAACCTTAAAATTAAATTGATACATGAAATTTCACAACTTATCGGATTACAATCTCACATGCTATCAACAACATTCACATCTCTCTCGCTCACCCAGAAATTTTGTTAAACCCTAGTCCACCGGCCATAATTGTCCGCCTCCATGCCCATTGTATTGATGTCGGCCGGTCTGCCCGGTCGTGTTCATTGTGTCTCTCTTCTTCTCCAACCGTCGACCTCCTCTTTCCTTTAGTACGTTGTCACCGAACCTAAATTTCATTGTGTTCATGCAATGTTTAATAATTTTATTTTATACCCTTAACTTTAAATTTACATTCGACACTACTTCCTTTAGGTTGCGTTGTTTTATGAGATTGTCAAGGCTAATCAAACTTTAAATTATTAAGGATTTTTCCTCTTGGTGCCATCAAAGTTTGAACTTTTCCTCTTGGTATCCACTAAGTTTTAAAATTCCTCTTGGTATCCTTAAGGTTTCATTTATTTTCTCTTTATACACATTCTTAATATATTACATTAAAATTTATTATAAAATAATTAAAAAAACAAAAAAAATAGATTATGACCTCATTAAATTTAATTAATAAATATTTCTATTATATATATATATTATTTTATTTTTGAATTAAAATATTTTTTTTACTTTTTACTTTTGATTTAAAAAAATATAAATATAATTAAATAAAAAAACAAAATTTTGAAATTGTATTAAGTGTCTAGAGAATTAAAATATAATAAATTTTAATTTATTTTGAATTTAATTTTATATAATTTATATTAATTCGAAATTTTTAAAAAATTATGTTTTTTTAATTTTAAGATTATGGAAAATTATATTGTAAAAAATAATAAATTAAAACATAAAAAATAATATTTTTATTTTCAAATTAAAATAAATTATAGAAAATTAACTTAAAAAAATTATATGTTTAATTCTTTGGACTCTTAAAAAAATTTAAATATTTTTTTATCTATTTTAGTTCAAAAATAAAACTTAGCTTTATTTTACT
>BSUD01000002.1:11852900-11924373 GCA_033239045.1 Fagopyrum esculentum | reverse complement strand
AGCTTTATTTTACTTTACTTTTTTTTTTAATTACAAAAATATATTTAAAACAAATACTATTACTATAAATTTATTAGTTTAAAATGTAATGAGGTCATAATCTATTTTAAATTTATTTTTTTAATTTTTTTATTATTTTATAATGAATTTTAATGTAATATATTAAGAATGAATATAAAGAGAAAACAAATGAAACTTTGAGGATACCAAAAGAAATTTTAAAACTTAATGAATACCAAAAAAAAAAAAATTCAATGAGATACCAAAATAAAAAATCCAATTATTAATATCTCATTTCAGCGTCTTAAGTTGGACACATATCTACTCAGAACTAGTTAACATATATATTGTTCATGTAACACCCCAAATTTTACAACTTAGGGAGTTACTGGTTAGGACCGCACAGTGGGTCCCGACCTTAGTTTGACAACAACTTAACGAGATCTTACAACAAGGCACAGATAAGGAAAATCATAAATCAAAAAAAATAGTTTTTAATAATGCATGAATGTGACCAGATCGACTACAGCCGGAAAAGTAATATATCAAAGTACGAAAGGAAACGATGTTCAACGGAAAAGCCCACAAATGCAAAAACTGCAAAACGTCCTAAAGTACGACACCCCGGCTGACCACTACCATCTGGATCACTCGGCATCTGCTCTAACCTGTGTCAAGTCTAAACAACATATCAACAGTTAGCTAACTATCCAAATATAAGCAAAAATGATAACAGCACAAGCACAATCAGAAACAAAAATAAACAAACATCATGCTGGCACTCAACCAATTATTATCTATTATTTAAGTGATTCACATTATTCAATTTAAGTTGTGGCACGAGAACTATTATTAGTTCTCGCCTCCGTTCCTTATCCAACTTGTGTAGGTCTAGCTGACTTCCTTTGGTAGCATCACTACAAACCATGTGTGGACTAGTCCCGAAAGAAACCCCCAGCGCCCCGCGAGCTACTGAGCGGAATGCCACCGCCCGTTACTCTTAGGCCAAAAAAATACAGGTCGGTAATTATATATCACAACCTATCTCTCTGACATGTCAATCACACACCACCATCATCATTTATACTCATATTTAGTAGTCAGCTAAGTAAGCCCAAAGGACTTACCTGTTATAACGCTCGACTCTTTAATAACCACTCGCTCTGTAACTGTACCCACTCAGTTGCCTGTCAAAGACGATAAGTGTATTAGCACACTTTCACGTAGATAGAAGTCTAAAACTTCTAGGATCAAATAAGTATTAAGACGTACTAGTTACAGTATTAGTTTTAGGGTAAAATGACCATTTTACCCTTGGTTCCGATTTTCTCGAAAACCCTAAAATTCATGTCCAAACTCCTATTTGAAGTTCTAAAATTATATCCTAACTCTTAGAATTTTATTTGGTTCGAAACTGACATTTTTTTCTATGTTTCTATTTTCCGGAAGAATCGAAAAAGGTTTAACTTTGGCTCTAAATATAAAATTCTTAACAGCTTATAAAATTTCCGAATTAACTATCTAGATCATCTATGAGGTTCTATCTAGCCTTAGAAGAAAGAATTTCTCCAAACTATTCAGCCGATATTTTTATAATAATTCCCAAAGTCGGTTCTTCACTCTACTTTCCTATACTTAGCCAAATTTTAAGTTTACCAAAACTGCTCAACTACCTAACTTCGGGAGCTCATAACTTTCAATCCGACCGTTAACTTTCTCTCAAATTTTAACACATTAAACTATATGTATCCACCTACGACATATCCAAAATTCAACGGTGGATGTTCGAGTTAAAGTGTCCAACTGCAGCCTTACATTCCACAGTTTCTACCCTCCAACAAAATGAAACTAACCCTTAAAAAGGCAAGTTTTATATCAACTCTCCAACCAGCAGCCCTAGATGACAACCTATGCAATAAGTATACTCCACCAGAAATCTTCATACCCATTCCTCCCTCACCCATCTTACCCTCTCTATTATCCTAAATGCACAGATCCAAACCGAAACAAGGAGACGGAAGGCTAACTGAGGACTCACCAGAATGGAAGACTTGCGACAGTCCAAGGTTTGTGTGCGGCGTGCCTCGGGTCTGGATGCAAATGGATGTACTGGTGTGTCCGGTTCTGGCTGCAAAGGGACGTGTGGAGCGTCCGGGTCTGGCTGCCACGAGACCTGTTGTACGAGGTGCTGTTACTCAGGAAAACAGAAGGGAAGGAGGAGAAGACAGCCCTGGGGCTCACCTGGTGGTCGACGGGGAAGCGGCGACAGAGGGCGGCGGACGAGCAGGTGGTGGCGTCGGCACAGGGGAAGGGCGTAGCAGAAGGCGGCGAAGGACTCACTGGCGCGACTCGCAACTGCATATGTCCGACTTTGCTGCTCTTCGAACCCAGATAGAGGAACAGCGAGAGATAGACGAAACGGTGGCTCCCTGGTGGTGCCTTGGTGGTAGCAGCGGCGGGCGGTTGCAGGATCAGGTTCGGCAGCGTGGTGTTGCTCCCAGGCGAGGCGTGCTCTCTCCTCCCAGGCGAGCGTGCGGCGGATGAGAGTAATAAGCGAGTTACAGGTTTGATTAGGGTAGAAAATTAAGGGGGGGTTAATTAGGATTTGAGCTGATTAGGTTTAAGCTTAAACATGGGTTGGGCTGAAGGTTACTGGGCCGGATCTATTGGGCCCGGTCATCTAGTTAAAAAAAATGAGCTGAATGAATAAATCATTTCGCACGGAACCGCTCTTCGGTTTTTAAATGTGCGGAATTATTTACGGGTTACATAAATTATGAATAATTGTATTCGGGTTCCCTATTTATTTATTATTATTCTTATTTTAAGTGTGTAATTTATTTCCAGTTAAGAGATTCCGTCATTTTATGTGAATTAATATCACATAAAATGATGGAACAACACTCGTTCTATTTTACTTTTTATTTATGTACTCATTTATTTAATATTGACGTTTCAGAAATCGGTCAAATTCAGGTTTTTCGGAGTTTCAAAATTTCGGTTATTACAGTTCATTCAAAGAAAAGCTAACAAATATATTGTTGATAAATACGTTAAACTATGTATTTCACGTCGTCCCTATATAATATTCAAATTAGATATATAATAACCATGATTTACTCATTCTATGTAACCAACCACAATTAATTAGCCTAATAATAGCAAGTGAAACCCTTTTTTAGTGTACGGGAGCTAAGCCTAGAGGCGAAACCGATATTTTTGTGGGCGGTTTATGAGTATCTCCAAAATCAATAATAAAGAATTTTAAAGATTTATTTATTTAAAATATTTATTTTCTCCCGTATTCTATTCGAATCTATTATACATACTAAAACAGAGTACATGATTTGATGACGTGGCGCTGTGGAAGCAGCAATCAAATGGAGCTCCCACAATTTTTTGGCCAATAAATCTTTATTTTTTAAGCCATAAAATCTTTTTTTCTTAAACTAACACACTGCTATTCAAAATTATACGTAATTTTTTTTGTTGGAGATTCTCCAAGATTTTATAGGCCAATAAATCTTTATTTTTTGTGGGAGGAAATCTTTTTTTACTAACCTAACAAACTTGGACGTAACTTTTTTTTTTAGATTTTCCAAGATTTTATAGGTTATAGTCAAATCTCCTTTTTATTTTTATTATTTATAAGCCAATAACTTTTTTTTTACTAAACCTTAATTATTTTGTAAAATATGAATTTTGTTATCCCACATCGGTTATCAGAGAAGGATGACACTTTGACAACACGTATAAATAGACCTCAAATGTTTTAAATTTATACAAATCATACATTTTCGGACCTTTTGGTCAGAATCAAGTATAATACTTATTATACCGGATTAGCATTTGTATGTGGAGTTGATTGTTGTGACCTACTAATTCGTAGGTCCTTTTGATCTAATGATTTTTGAGTCGTTTTGATCTAATGATTTTTGGGTCGTTTTGATCTAATGATTTTTTGATCGTTTTGACCTATAGATTTTTGGGTCGTTGTGACTCACTGATTTGTGGGTCTGTAATAACCGGAATTTTTTTTTAACCTCCGTTAAACCTGAATTAACCTCTTTCCGAAACGTCAATCATAATTAAATAAGTACTTAAATTAAAATCGGAATTTAATTTACATACTTTAAAATAAGAATAAAATTAATTTATAAAATACGGAATTTAATCCCGTATTATGTATATTTTTCCGCGCTTAATTAACGAGTCCGGATCCTACATTAAAGAGAGAGTCTGGATATAAACCGCTACCAGGCCCAATTGCCGGCCCAGCCAGCCAGCCCATTCGTAAGAAAATAATATAATTAAACTAATTAAAAATTAACCTAATTTAACCTAATTAATTAAACCTAATCCTAATCCTACGTTAAACCTACCGCTGAATCGACTCACCCTTCTGCCAACTTATCGCGCCTTCCTTGCCGCTGAGGAGAGACGTTCGCAACATCGAACCGCCACCGCTCGCGCCGGCCACCTTGCGCCGCTCCCCGCCGGATCCAGCCGCCCAGCCCTGCACGCCCAGCCGGCCGGTAAGATCCGATTCTTCCTTCTCTCGTCTCCCTCCCGCACCCCTCTTTCGTTTCTGTTTCTGTTCGAGCCGGACCTTAACCACCGCACCTTCGGACCAGGCGGATCTCTTCGACCCAGTAACGACACAGCAGCGCCGCGGTGGGTGACGACGCCATTGCTCCCTACCGCTCTGCACGGACCGCCTGGACGCCGGAACCTCCGCTGTCGGACTAAATTCGACCCCCGCCTGTACATCGTAACGCAGGTAAACCGCATGTGCTCTCGGACCTTCCTTCTGTTTCGTGTAGATAGCCGGACCTTCCTTCTGTTTCGTGTAGATAGCCGACTGAACATGTGCTCTCGGACCCTGCAGCGACTCGCCAAGACGTGCGGAAGTCTTTGGAGCCAACTTACAAGCCAATATACGGATCTACTGCAGGATTGCAACGCCGGTAAGGCTCCCTCGTTGCCCTCTATCCTTCTGCACTGGTGTTGGTGGTATAAGCTGTTGGGAATTCGTAATGTACAATACTGCTGTAAATTTAGTTTAGATTCTTCAGCTTTTAGATTTCGAACAGCCCATCTTGTCGATCAATTATAAAATGTTTGGATAAAGATCCACCGTTGAATTTTGGATATGTTGTAGACGGATATAGGTAGTTTCTCATATTAAAATTTGGCGAGAAATGAACGGTCGGATTGAAAGTTACGAGCTCCCGAAGTTAGGTAGTTGAGCAGTTTTATTGAACTTATAAATTTGACTAAGTATAAGAAAGTAGAGTGAGGAACCGACTTTGGGAATTATTATAAAAATATCGGCTGAACAGTTTGGTGAAATTCTTTCTTCTAAGGTTAGATAGAACCTCATAGATGATCTAGATATTAAATTCAGAAATTTTATAAGCCGTTAAGAATTTTATATTTAGAGCCGAAGTTAAACCTTTTTCGGTTCTTCCGGAAAATTTAAACATAAGAAAAATGTCCGTTTCGCACCTAATAAAATTCTAAGAGTTAGGATATATTTTAGAACTTCAAATAGGAGTTTGGACATGAATTTTAGGGTCTTCGAGAAAATCGGAACGAAGGGTAAAATGGTCATTTTACCCTAAAAACTAACAATGTAGCTAGTACGTCTTCATAATTATTTAATCTCAGAAGTTTTAGACTTCTATCTACGTGAAAGTGTGCTAATACACTTATCGCCTTTAACAGGCAACTGAGTGGGTACAGTTACAGAGCAAGTGATTACTAAAGAGTCGCGCATTATAACAGGTAAGTCCTTTGGGCTTACTTAGCTGACTACTAAATATGAGTATAAATGATGATGGTGGTGTGTGATTGACATGTCAGAGAGATAGGTTGTGATATATAATTACCGACCTGTATTTTTTTGGCCTAAGAGTAACGGGCGGTGGCATTCCGCTCAGTAGCTCGCGGGGCGCTGGGGGTTTCTTTCGGGACTAGTCCACACATGGTTTGTAGTGATGCTACCAAAGGAAGTCAGCTAGACCTACACCAGTTGGATAAGGAACGGAGGCGAGAACTAATAATAGTTCTCGTGCCACAACTTAAATTGAATAATGTGAATCACTTAAATAATAGATAATAATTGGTTGAGTGCCAGCATGATGTTTGTTTATTTTTGTTCTGCTTGTGTTTGTCCTGTTATCATTTTTGCTTATATTTGGATAGTTAGCTAACGGTTGATATGTTGTTTAGATTTGACACAGGTTAAAGCAGATGCCGAGTGATCCAGATGGTAGTGGTCAGCCGGGGTGTCGTACTTTAGGATGTTTTGCAGTTTTTGCATTTGTGGGTTTTTCAGTTGAACATCGTTTCCTTCCGTACTTTGTTATATTGCTTTTCCGGCTGTAGTTGATCTGGTCACATTCATGCATTGATAAAAACTATTTTATGATTTTTAGTTTTTCCTTATCGGTGCCTTGTTGTAAGATCATGTTAAGTTGTTGTCAAACTAAGGTCGGGACCCACTGTGCGGTCCTAACCAGTAACTCCCTAAGTTGTAAAATTTGGGGTGTTACAGGGTCGTTGTGACCCACTAATTTGTGGGTCGTTGTGACCCACTAATTTGTGGGTCGTTGTAACCCACTGATTTGTGTGTCATTGTGACCTATTGATTCGTGGGTCGTTGTGACCTACTAATTTGTGGATTGTTGTGACCTACTGATTCATGGGTTGTTGTGACCTACTAATTCATGGGTCTTTGTAACCTACTGATTCGTGGGTCTACTGATTTGTGGGTTGTTTGTAACCTACTAATTTGTGGACCGTTGAACTATTAAATTCGTAATTCTTATTATATCAATATAATAAATATACATCTATATACTTTACTAAAACAAAAAACACTAATTCTTGACTGCCACCCCACGTTTTTTCTCTAATTAAACTTTTTATTAAATCACGAATTAAGCTAAGAAATTCTTTTTTTACTAAATCATAATCAGAATCTTTGATTATTTTGTAAAATAAAAATTAAGACTCTATATTTTTATCGGATTAAAATTTTTTACTAAATCTCGAATTAAGTTAATAACTTTTTTTTACTAAACCTTAATTATTTTTGTAAAATATGAATTTTGTTATCCCACATCGGTTATCAAAGAAGGATAACACTTTGACAACATATATAAATAGACCTCAAATGTTTGAAGATTATACAAATCATACATTTTCGGACCTTTTGGTCAGAATCAAGTATAATACTTATTATACCGGATTAGCATTTGTATGTGGAGTGGATTGTTATGACCTACTAATTCGTAGGTCCTTTTGATCTAATGATTTTTGGGTTGTTTTGATCTAATGATTTTTGCATCGTTTTGACCTACAGATTTTTTATCGTTGTGACCTATAGATTTTTGGGTCGTTGTGACCCACTTATTTGTGGGTCGTTGTGACCCAATATGTTGTGGGTCGTTATGACCCACTGATTTGTGTGTCATTGTGACCCACTGATTTGTGTGTCACTGTGTCCCAGTGATTTGTGTGTCATTGTGACCTATTGATTCGTGGGTCGTTGTGACCTACTAATTTGTGGGTTGTTGTGACCTACTGATTCGTGGGTCGTTGTGACCTAATAATTTATGGGTCCTTGTGACCTACTAATTTGTGGGTCCTTAAAATCTACTGATTTGTGGGTTGTTTGTGACCTACGAATTTGTGGATCGTTGAACTATTAAATTCGTAATTCTTATTTTATTAATATAATAAATATACATCTATATATATTTTACTAAAACAAAAAACACTAATTCTTGACGTGCCACCCCACATTTTTTCTCTAATTAAACTTTTTATTAAATCACGAATTAAGCTAATAAATCCATTTTTTACTAAATCATAATCAAAATCTTTGATTATTTTGTAAAATAAAAATTAAGACTCCATATTCTTATCGGATTAAATTTCTTTACTAAATCTCGAATTAAGCAAATAACTTTTTTTTTTACTAAACCTTAATTATTTTGTAAAATATGAATTTTGTTATCCCACATCGGTTATCAAAGAAGGATGACACTTTGACAACATGTATAAATAGACCTCAAATGTTTGAAGATTATACAAATCATACATTTTCGGACCTTTTGGTCAGAATCAAGTATAATACTTATTATACCGGATTAGCATTTGTATGTGGAGTGGATTGTTGTGACCTACTAATTTGTAGGTCCTTTTGATCTAATGATTTTTTGGTCGTTTTGATCTAATGATTTTTGGATCGTTTTGACCTACAGATTTTTGGATCGTTGTGACGCACTGATTTGTGGGTCGTTGTGACCCACTGATTTGTGGGTCGTTGTGACCCAATATGTTGTGGGTCGTTATGACCCACTGATTTGTTTGTCATTGTGACCCATTGATTTGTGTGTCACTGTGACCCACTAATTTGTGTGTCATTGTGACCTATTGATTCGTGGGTCATTGTAATCTACTAATTTGTGGGTTGTTGTGACCTACTGATTCGTTGGTCGTTGTGACCTAATAATTTATGGGTCCTTGTGACCTACTAATTTGTGAGTCCTTAAAATCTACTGATTTGTGGGTTGTTTGTGACCTACTAATTTGTGGACCGTTGAACTATTAAATTCGTAATTCTTATTTTATTAATATAATAAATATACATCTATATATACTTTACTAAAACAAAAAAACTAATTATTGACGTGTCACCCCACATTTTTTCTCTAATTAAACTTTTTATTAAATCACGAATTAAGCTAATAAATCCTTTTTTTACTAAATCATAATCAAAATCTTTGATTATTTTGTAAAATAAAAATTAAGATTCCATATTTTTATCAGATTAAATTTTTTTACTAAATCTCGAATTAAGCAAATAATTTTTTTTTACTAAACCTTAATTATTTTGTAAAATATGAATTTTGTTATCCCACATCGGTTATCAGAGAAGGATGACACTTTGACAACATGTATAAATAGACCTCAAATGTTTGAAGATTATACAAATCATACATTTTCGGACCTTTTGGTCTGAATCAAGTATAATACTTATTATACCGGATTAGCATTTGTATGTGAAGTGGATTGTTGTGACCTACTAATTCGTAGGTCCTTTTGATCTAATGATTTTTGGGTCGTTTTGATCTAATGATTTTTGGATCGTTTTGATCTACAGATTTTTGGATCGTTTTGACCTATAGATTTTTGGGTCGTTGTGACCCACTGATTTGTGGGTCGTTGTGACCCACTGGTTTGTGGGTCGTTGTGACCCACTGATTTGTGGGTCGTTGTGACCCAATATGTTGTGGGTCGTTATGTCCCACTCATTTGTGTGTCATTGTGACCTATTGATTCGTGGGTCGTTGTGACCTACTGATTTGTGGGTCGTTGTGACCTACTGATTTGTGGGTTATTGTGACCTACTGATTCGTGGGTCGTTGTGACCTAATAATTTATGGGTCCGTGTGACCTACTAATTTGTGGGTCCTTAAAATCTACTGATTTGTGGGTTGTTTGTGACCTACTAATTTGTGAACCGTTGAACTATTAAATTCGTAATTCTTATTTTATTAATATAATAAATATACATCTATATATACTTTACTAAAACAAAAAACACTAATTCTTGACGTGCCACCCCACATTTTTTCTCTAATTAAACTTTTTATTAAATCACGAATTAAGCTAATAAATCCTTTTTTTTACTAAATCATAATCAGAATCTTTGATTATTTTGTAAAATAAAAATTAAGACTCCATATTTTTATCGGATTAAATTTTTTTATTAAATCTCGAATTAAGCAAATAACTTTTTTTTTTACTAAACCTTAATTATTTTGTAAAATATGAATTTTGTTATCCCACATCGGTTATCAGAGAAGGATGAAACTTTGACAACATGTATAAATAGACCTCAAATGTTTGAAGATTATACAAATCATACATTTTCGGACCTTTTGGTCAGAATCAAGTATAATACTTATTATACCGGATTAGCATTTGTATGTGGAGTGGATTGTTGTGACCTACTAATTTGTAGGTCCTTTTGATCTAATGATTTTTTGGTCGTTTTGATCTAATGATTTTTGGATCGTTTTGACCTACAGATTTTTGGATCGTTTTGACCTATAGATTTTTGGATCGTTTTGACCCACAAATTTGTGGGTCATTGTGACCCAATAATTTGTGGGTCGTTGTGACCCAATATGTTGTGGGTCATTGTGACCCATTGATTTGTGTGTCATTGTGACCCACTGATTTATGTGTCATTGTGACCCACTGATTTGTGGGTCGTTGTGACCTACTAATTTGTGGGTTGTTATGACCTACTGATTCGTGGGTCGTTGTGACCTAATAATTTATGGGTCCTTGTGACCTACTAATTTATGGGTCCTTAAAATCTATTGATATGTGGGTTGTTTGTAACCTACTAATTTGTGTACCGTTGAACTATTAAATTCGTTATTCTTATTTTATCAATATAATAAATATACATCTATATACTTTACTAAAACAAAAAACACTAATTCTTTATGTGCCACCCCACGTTTTTTCTCTAATTAACTCTTTATTAAATCACGAATTAAGCTAATAAATCCTTTTTTTACTAATTCTGATGTGGCGCTCCACATTTTTATCGGATTAAATCTTTTACTAAATCACAAATTAAGCCAATAACTTTTTTTTTACTAAACCTTAATTATTTTATATAATATGAATTTTGTTGTCCCACATCGGTTATCAAAGAAGAATGACACTTTGACAACATGTATAAATAGACCTACAAGGTTTGAAGATTATACAAATCATACATTTCTAGACCTTTTGAGTCATTGTAACCTACTGATTTTTGGATCGTTGTAACCTACTGATTTATAGTTCGTCTTGACCTAATGATTTGTGGGTCGATTTGATCTAATAATTTGTGGGTCGTTGTGACGCACTGATTTGTGGGTCGTTGTGACCTATGAATTTGTGGGTCGTTGTGACCTATGAATTTGAGGGTAGTTGTGACCTATGAATTTGTGGGTCGTTGTGACTTATTGATTCGTAGATTGTTGTGGCCTATTGATTTGTGGGTAGTTGTGACCTACTGATTCGTGGGTCGTTGTGACCTACTGATTCGTGGGTCAGTGTAACCTACGGATTTGTGGTCGTTTGTGACCTACTGATTTGTGGATCGTTGAACTATTAAATTCGTAATTCTTATTATATCAATATACTAAATATACATCAATATAATTTATTAAAACAAAATACAATAATTCTGACGTGGCACCCCACGTTTTTTCTCAGATTAAAATTTTTACTAATTCACGAATTAAGCTAATAAATCCTTTTTTTTACTGAACCATAATTATTTTGTAAAATATAAATTTTGTTATCCCACATCCGTTATTAGAGAAATATGATAGTTTGACAACATTTATAAATAGACCCATAAGGTTTGAAGATTATACAAAGCATACATTTCTGGACCTTTTGGTCAGAATCAAGTATAATACTTATTCATACCGGATTAGTATTTGAATGTGGATTGTTGTTACCTACTAATTCGTATGTCATTTTAACCTAATGATTTGTGGGTCGTTTTAATCTAATACATTGTGGGTCGTTGTGACCTATTGATGCTTGTGTCCTTGTGACCTATTGATGCTTGTGTCCTTGTGACCTAATGATTTGTCGGTCCTTGTGATCTAATGATTTGTGGGTCCTTGTGACCTATTAATTTGTGGGTTGTTGTAACCTATTAACTTGTGTGTCGTTTGTGACCTATTGATATATGGGTCGTTTGTGACCTACCAAGCTACTGATTTTTGAATCGTTGTGACCTACTTATTTGTGGGTCGTTGTGACCTATTGATTTGTGAGTCGTTATGAGTTGTGATCTACTAATTTGTGGGGGTCATTGTGATCTTTTAATTTTCGTTGTGACCTACTGATTTGTGGGTCGTTTGTGACCTACTGATTTGTGGGTCGTTTGTGACCTACTAATTTGTGGACCGTTGAACTATTAAATTCGTAATTTTTATTTTATTAATATACTAATTATACATATATATACTATATACTTTACTAAAACAAAAGATATTAATTCTGACGTGGCGCCCCCATGTTTTTTCTCGGATTAAACTTTTTACTTAATCACGAATTAAGCTAATAAATCTTTTTTAATTAAACCATAGTTATTTTGTAAAATATGATTTTTGTTCTTCCACATCGATTATGAGAAAATGATGACACTTCGAAAACATGTATAAATAGATGTAGAGTGTTTGAGGCTTATAAAATTCATACATTTCTAAACCTTTTGGTCAGAATCAAATATAATACTTAATCATATCGGATTAGTATTTGTATGTAATCATTGTGACCTACTAATTTTTTGGTCGTTTTGACCTATTGATTTTTTGGTCGTTGTGACCTAATGATTTGTGGGTCGTTGTACTCTTGTGGGTCCTTGTGATCTACTAATTTGTGGGTCCTTATAACCTACTGATTTCTGGACCGTTGAACTATTAAATTCGTAATTCTTATTTTATCAATATAATAAATATACATCTATATTCTTCATATTTTACTAAAACATACGAAACTAATGCTGACGTGGCGCTCCTATGTTTTTTCTCGGATTAAATTTTTTTACTAAATCACAAATTAAGCCAATTAATCTTTTTTTACTAATTGGATTCGTATCAGATTATGGTATTTTTAAATTATATGATTATTCTTTTTCTTTAAATTATTATTTATTAAATAATAAATTAGATTTAAATTTTTTTTTTATTAGTATAAAACTTATTAATGATCAACACATGGGTTACGTGGTCTCATTTACTATGTAACACTTGACGCGTTATTTATACGAGCTCATAACATATAACTAATAAAGTTAACAACATATAATATAGTAAAAAAATGTAATATGATAAGCTATTTTATTAACAAACCCGCACAAGGTGCGGGATATACATTAAGGAGGATATACCACGTTGCACCTGGGTCTGGAGAGAGGTATTACTTGAGGGTTTTGCTGAATCATATTAAGGGTCTTACATGCTACGAGGAAATTCGGACAATCAACGGTACACTATATGCCACATTTAGGGAAGCATATTATGCTATGGGGTTGTTTGATGACGACCGGGAATACATTGACGGTATAAAAGAAGCAAGTTTTTGGGGAACTGCTGGCTATCTTCGAAATTTATTCGTCATGCTGTATCTCTCAGGTAGCATGTCGTCGCCTCATCTGGTTTGGGCCGAAGTATGGAAGTACTTATCTGATGATATTCTTGCACGACAGAGAAGGGTGTTGCGTAATAATGGTATGCTTTCTTTCATGTATATGAATTTAATTCGAGTTTTGCATTATTTTTTCAATTTGTTTAGTATATTTTGTACTAGGTAAGTAAACATGTTTAACTTGGTTTTTTGTTTGTACGTAGATTTGCAATTAGATGATGCCGTGCTGCAAAATTACGCCTTGGTTGAGATAGAGAAACATTTACAGAGGAACGGCGGCAGTTTGAAGACGAATAAGTTTATGCCTTATCGTGACAAAGCCTTGATTATGGAGCAGCATAATAGACTAATTCAAGATGAACTAAACTATGATCGATCCCAGTTATCTTTGGACCATGACAGATTGGTTTCCAGTTTCACTAACGAGCAAAGGGGAGTGTATGATCAGATTATGTGTGCTGTGTCCGCTGATAGGGGGGGTTTCTTTATGGATACGGTGGAACATGAAAGACTTTTATATGGAGATCCCTTTCGGCTGGTTTGAGGAGTAAATGTGAGATCGTTCTAATAGTTGCTTCGAGTGGTAATGCAGCTCTCTTGCTTCCAGGCGGTAGAACCGCTCATTCGAGGTTTGGCATCCCAATAAATGTTGACGAAAGTTCAACATGCAACATTCGTGCAGGTATAAACCTTATTATTCAATTATTAAAACTTCTTTTTTAATATATTGTTCATATTACACTGAATAATATATTAATGTTTTAATCTTATATGTTTAGGTACGGATCTGGCTGAGTTAGTGTCAAAGACAAAGATGATAATATGGGATGAAGCACCCATGGTTAACAAATGTTGTTTTGAAGCGCTCGATAGAAGTTTAAGGGACGTCAATCCAGACTGCTCACTTCTCCCATTTGGTGGTAACGCTGTCATTTTTTGTGGTGATTTTAGACAAATATTGCCTGTTGTAAGTCATGGAAGTAGACATGATATTTTCTTTGCTGCAATCAATGCGTCATATTTGTGGGATCACTGCACGGTGCTTAAATTAACTTAAAACATGAGGGTTATACGTGGAGTTACTGAATTAGAAGCTCAAAAGGCTAAGGAGTTTTCAGATTGGATATTGAGCATTGGAGATGGCACGGCAGGTGAAAGTGTTAATGGAGAAGCTCAGATTACCATCCCCGAAGATCTCCTACTTGCATCTACGGGTGACCCGATTGCAACTATTGTTGACCATGTATATCCTTTGAGTTACAATATTCAGGATCCACCGAGCTACTTTCAAGAAAGAGCTATTCTCGCCCCTACCAATGAGATTGTTGAGAAGGTTAATGACTATATTCTATCATTGATACCTGGAGACGTGACAGAGTACTTGAGTTCGGATAGTATATGTCCAAGCGAAGGTTCTCTTGATGATGGTTTCTACTCGAGCGAGTTCTTGAACTGCATCAAGTGTTCTGGGTTTCCGAACCATGTCTTGAGACTGAAAGTTGGAATTCCAATTATGTTGATGAGAAACATTGATCAGTCTGCAGGGTTGTGTAACGGAACCAGACTGATAGTTAGGAGACTTGGAAAACAAATCATCGAGGCAGAAATAATATCTGGGAACAATATAGGTCATAAGGTCTTCATTCCGCGAACAGTTCTTACACCCACAGACTTGAAAATTCATGTTAAATTTCGAAGGAGACAGTTCCCAGTTATGGTATGTTTTGCTATGACTATAAATAAAAGTCAAGGTCAGTCCCTTGCACAGGTTGAAATATATTTGCCTAGACCGGTCTTCAGTCACGGTCAATTATATGTCGCTATCTCAAGAGTGACAAGCAGGGATGGATTAAGGATTATGATATGTGACCCTAAGGGCAAGGTTCAAGACATTACAACTAATGTTGTATTTGACGAAGTTTTTCGCAACATAATTTAAGGTACGTTAGAATTTCTTCTTCATTTTATTTCGTTTTCAATCAATAATATCAAGCGATCATAACCCGTCCTTGAGCTTACACTTATATAAAGTTTATCTTCTTCTCTTTTTCAGGATTGGACTGTCGCGCATGTGCTCGAGGTTTCACGTCAAAGGTTATCATCGTGATTTCTATTATATTAAATGTACACAATTTTAACTGTTTTTTGACATTATTAATATTGTGATTTTTATAATACAGAGATAGTGGACACTCTTGGCTTGGTATGCCCCGAACTGGGTCAACAACTATGTTGTTATTATTTTTCTTATATGCGTATACTATTTAACATAAACATTCGTAATCAAATCAACAAAATATAATAAGAAAAATAAATCTAAAAAAAATTACTCATACAAAAAAAACTGTAAGAAATATATTTTCAAATACCCGTGCACGGCACGGGCGCTAAACTAGTTCACTACAATAATTATTTTTATATCTGGATGATTTAAGACGTGACAGGTGCACGCTTAGTGGACCTCCACACAATATACGAGGTTTCACCTGATACTAATTGATAATAGAAAGAGTTTTTTAAATTTAATATTAAACTCGCGTACGTACTTTATACACGGTAAATATAATGGCCCATTTGGCAGTGATATCAAAGGTATGAGTATGAATGATACACCCATATCCGGTGTTTGATATTTTAGTATATCGGTATCAAATTGATACCTAGTATCTAGATTTTTTCACTTTTGATAGCTTTTAATAACTAATATTTTGGAAGGTATCATCGATTCTTTTTTCTCCTGGACTTCTCCTCATCTCACATCCTCCATCTATCTTCTGGTTCTCCTCTTCTCTCATACTCATCCATCCTTCCTTCTCCGGAGCGTGTGGGCTTCTCTATCGAAATTCCTCTTTCTCATGTAACTTGTTCTCTTTTGCCTTTTCTTTTGTTGATTATTTGGTTGATTTGAAAATTTCTCAAATTTAAAGTTTGTGAAAAATCCTTCTTTCTTTCGCTCGGCCCTCCCTTTTGGAATTGGTGTGGTTGTTGAAATACATCACGTGTTGACATAGTTTTGAGGAATGTGTACTTTAGGTTTTAGCTATCATCTTTTTAATCTGATACTCATATCTTGATACCCCAAATAAAAATATCATATATAAATATGATATCAGGATATAATACCAAACGATCCTAAGACATTGTATCATTACCTCTTAACAACAATAAGCTTGATCATTATTGTATGCCTATCTCTTAACAACAATAATCTTGAGAAGATTGGTGAAATAAGACACCTTTTGTAACATGTAGACTAATTAGGCACCCTATTTTTTGCAATTAAAAAATCGACTAATTTGGTTAATAGGTTTTTTTGAGTTTTACTTTTAGTAACTAGGTCATTTAGTTTTTTAATTAGGTAAATATACCCCAACCTTTGTATTTTCTCTCAAACTTTAAACACTCTTCTCTCAAGGGGTACATTTACTAAAATTAAAACGCAAAAAAGCCTAATAAACCAAATTGTTTCATAAAAAATAAAGATAAAATTGAGTGGATATGGCCAAAAAGATGGAAATTCAAAGATTCTTCTCTCCTATATACAATCAATTAAATTTTGTTAAATCGGGAAACTAATCAAACTTCGTGTATTATTTTGATGATACACAATATTTAAGGTAAATGTTCAGGTACGACCCTTATATTGCGGTACGGTCGTACGGCCGACCGTACGGGCGACACGTGTCCCGAAATTTTTTTATTTTTTTTCCTCTTTTCTGAAACGATTTTTTTCCCGGAAACTAATGAAAATTTATTTGAACTACCATGTTATAATTTATGCACTATTCTCCTATAAACTTTGAACTATTCCCATATAATCCATGAACTATTACTTTTTAATATAATCCATGAATTATTCTATTATAATTCATGAACTATCCCATAATAAGTTTTGAACTATTACTTTCACTCCTTTATAAATTTTTGCACTTTAAACTATTTTATTATAATTCATGAACTATTCTATTATAATTCATGAACTATCCCATAATAAGTTTTAAACTATTACTTTCACTCCTTTATAAATTTTGCACTATGAACTATTCTATTATAATTCATGAACTATCCTTTTAGAAGTTATGAACTATTACTTAATAAGTTTTGAACTATTACTTTCATTCCTTATAAATTTTACACTATGAACTATTCTATTATAATTCATGAACTATCCTTTTATAAGTTATGAACTATTCCATAATAAGTTTTGAACTATTACTTTTACTCGTTTTAAAAAAAAAAATTCTATTTTTTTTCCGGGACACGTGTCGGCCGTACAGACGGCCGTAATAATGAGCCTTACTTGAACACTTCCCCAATATTTAATACACATTTTTAATACTTAATTTCAATTACACAATGTTCGTACACAATTTCAATTACACAATGTTAATACATAAAACACAAATATCAGCTACATAAAATGCATTGGACATACATATTCTACACACCGAGGGTATGTAATCCACAAGGAATACACGTTTACTACATAATTGTAACAATTATGTAAAAACGATGAATATTGTTGAGTTATGTAGGACGTATCTTCATAACGGATCCACAAGGAATACACATTTACATTAATTTGTTGAGTTATGTAGGACGTATCTTCATCGACAACCCTCCATTGATGCTCTCGAACCGAAGATCCGAGTTCTTTTACGCTGAGCAATGGAGAATAGAATAAAAAAACGATGAATATTGTTAAATGGCCATAATTAATTATGGAGATATTTTAGGAGTTGTTAGTACTCTTTCCTAGTTTGACGTAATAACATAATTTTTATTGTCTAATTAGGAAAATTAGTTATTTATTATAGGAGAGAGAAGATTCGCTTATATGGTAATATCATTTATTATTTTCTATTTGATCTTTTTTGAAAATATTGGTGTAGAAGAGCTTTTTTTTTTGTATCACAGATACAAAGTAGGCCCCTACAATTTTCCAATTTAAAATAATGACAATATTGGCGTGGTAGAGCCTTTTAAAACAATTTTAGAAGGGCCTAGTTTGTATGCATAAAAATATAATAACCCTGTTTGTATGCATTGTTACAATAATAGACCACAAACTACTTTTACTCATCTTTTTTCTACTTAAATTAGGGTGCCTACTTTGTTAATAAAAAACAAAAGGTACATACTTTATGCACAAACATACGTAAAGTACCTAATTAACCAACTTATTCAATAATCTTGATCATTATTGTTGAATTTTATTGGTCTCAAGGACTAAAAGGGTTGTTTGTTTGAATGTTTTTTTGATTGGTTTTCAAAAAATGCAGCCTAATATGGATAAGGGCAAGTTTCAAAAGGATAGGGATAGTGAACATTTTTGGTGCCTTGTCCTATGTACGTAGCCCAAAAAGAAACCAACTTTAGTAAATAAAAAAAATGATACATATTTGTTTAGAAACTACGTAGAAAGTGTGAGGTCATACCAATCCCCACTTACTCAAACTTAAGTGCTTAATTGACTCACCAAATGCAATATAAAATAGCCATTGCTAATCAAATTCAATTTCTTGATTGCTTTCATGTTTGTCTCACTGATGAAGACAACTTATTGTACGTCACACTAAGTGTTGCCTCTCATTTGGAAGTTTCTAATTAAGCCATTAAGATAAGATCCAATTAAAGCCTAATTAGCATCACTTAAACAAAGTGAGAAGAGATATTGTCTAATTAGATTATGAAGCATCATCATTATCTAAAACATTAGGCCAATTACCACATGACAAAAACACTAATTAAATATATATCCATAATATAAAATAATAAATTAAGAAATGAAAGTTACAATGCACTATGATTGTCATTATTGACTCTTTGTAGTCTCACAAGTTTATGATTCTACTACTCTTAATGAAATTATATTAAACCCATAAAAAGTCAAGCTTATGATGTTAATTACTTTTTATATTTGGCTGATCTGAACATGAGAGTTTGCACGTCAAAATAAACCTACACACAAACCTTCAAAGTTCCATCATAAAATCAATTGACAATAAAAGGAGTAACCCTAAAACTTATATATTTAGTTCGTATATTATCATATTGTGAGATGTGTGCAATTTCCTACAAAACACCAATATGATACTGTGTAAACTTAACATATAAGTCATAAAACTACTTCTTTCATTGTCGATTGATTTTAGGACGTAACCCGAAAACTTATGTTTATAGATTCACTTAACGGGCTTCCATGCAAATCTCAAACCCGTCATATATAAAAAGTAAATTAACATGATACTGTGTATCTAATTGAAAGAGCCGTGGACATGTGATCGAATCTTGTACTATTGGTCGAGTCCAAATCTGAGTATAAAATTACGAATATAAGGTCTTCAATTACATTATATTTTGTAAGAAAATTACGAATATAAAAATAAGTCTTAAAAGTCAAATTAGATTAACTAAAGAAAGACGCACATTTCACCCCTTACATAAGATTCCAATACTTGAATATGTCATCTACCTAATACTTCATCCTTACCCTCATTGCCAATCTCTCTTTATCTTCCTATTAATACTCTCTTCAATAACATGCTTTCACTCTCCACCTTCTTCACAATACCAAATTTGCAGCCATGTTTCCTGAAGAATTAGCTTCCATCAATTCTATGGCTTTTGAAATCCCTTTCCAATTCCAATCCAACTTCATACCCATCAACGGAGCATTCTCCATACAACAACAACCGTCGGGTATGAGCAACAACTCGACATCCGACGAAGCAGAAGACCGACAGTTTGAAGTTATCGACGAGAGGAAGAGAAGGAGAATGATTTCGAATAGAGAATCGGCAAGGAGGTCAAGGATGCGGAAACAACGGCAAATCGACGAGTTATGGTCACAAGTGATTAGGCTTAGGAATGAGAATCATGAGCTTATAGAGAAGCTAAAGAAGGCGTCTGAGTGCCATGAGAAAGTTGTTGTGGAGAATGCTCAAATGAAACAAGAAAATGCAGGTCTTCGTCAAATGATGATCACTAGTGTTCACTTTGGTAGTCCTTTCAATGGTTTGAGAGACTTGGAAGATGAAGTTTGTGTTTCTAATCTTCAAAGTTGAGTGTGGTTGAACAACATTACATTGGTGAAGTTTTCGTTTTGATTTGTTTTGTTTAATCCCAAGTGCAGTATGACCAATCTAGGGCTTAATTATGACTACATCTTTGTAAGGACCTTAGGCTTATTTTGACTATAGTATGTTTCCATATGTATGTAAATGTGTGCTATATGAATGTGAATGACGTATGTCGCACAATCAAAGTCACATAAGATTTGTGTTCACAAGATCTCAAGAGTCAATTCTAATCCACCAAGTGAAAAATGTTTGTCAAAAGTTTACAACAAAGGCAGATGTTACAAATGTAAAGAGAAGATCTTACCTATAGACACGAAAGACGTACAAAACTTTAACTTTAATAAAACAATATATGAAGTAAGGAGAACAGATAATTCACCTTAATCTTTTCTTTTTTTTTTTTTATTATGCATGGTGTGCAATGATTTGACATTGTATTGGATCTCATCTTAAATCCAATTTTTTTTTTCTTCAGATGGTCAAACTTGTCAACCATATCATGTTGTCCAATCGTTTCCTCTACTTGTTGAACAATTGAATGCCAAGCAAAGGGTTGGTCTTGCCCATATTTTAGTTGATACTCACGATATTTGATAAGAAACTGAATTGTTATATTGTGAGATCAATCAAAACGTTTGGCTTTTTGAGAGGACAACGTTTTGGGAGCCATGAATTACTTCACAATAAACAATTACAGTTGACAGTAACATACTCAATAACCAATACAAATTACAATATGCTCTTCAAAATTCAACAAGGTAAATATAAAAAAAAAAATTAAGCCTAAATATATATTTAGCAACCTAAATATAAAATGACCAATCTAAATCCCAAATCTACATACCTAAAACTTATGCTTGCAATCAAATTCACACCGATCAATTTTTACACTGCTAATAAAATTTGTTTCATGCCGGTAAGCACTTCTTTGATTTTACTAAAAGAGTATTTCACTAAATAGAATATGGAAGTAACCTGAACTTGTTTCATTAAAATCAATCAATTAACAACTCAGGATGAAATCAGACCATGAAAAATGGATGGAACAACTTCCACCAACAGAAAATGAAAGCAATATGAACTTCTTTCACCGATAGAAATTAGAATTCACACACTTTAGGGTTTGTAAAATAAAAAAAAAAAGTATGAAGAGCTACTAACGAGATCAATACTTAGCGTAAGGGGATTCGAGTAAGCTAGGGCTTGTTTATGTTTTCTTCTCTTCGAGTAAAGGCCTCTTTCCTGTAACACCCCAAGTTTCACAACTCGGGGAGCTACTGGTTAGGACCTCACAGTGGGTCCCGACCTTAGTTTGACAACAACTTAACTAGATCTTACAACAAGGCACAAATAAGGAAATTCATAAATCATAAAGTAGGTTTTAACAAAACAATGAATGTGACAGATACTGACAGCCGGAAACAACAAAGTCTCATAATCTGAGAAAAAGTACAGTCATAACTGAAAGACCAACAAAGGAAAATTGTACCCCATCCTAAGGAGTACGACACCCCGGCTGTCCACTACCATCCGGATCACTCGGCATCTGCTCTAACCTGTGGCAAGCCTAAACAACGATAAACAGTTAGCTAACTAATCAAATATAAGCAGAAGGATAAATAGCACAAACACACAGAAGACGAATATAAACACTCAACATGCTGGCACACAATTAGGTTATTATCTGATAACTTACGTGATTCACGTTGTCCGATTTTTTAAAAGTTGTAGCACGAGAAATCTTAAGATTCTCGCCTCCTTTCCTTATCCAACTGGTGATGGTTTGGCACACCTCCGCCGGTGGCGTCCCCGCAAACCAAGTATGGACTAGTCCCGAAAGAAACCCCCAACGCCCTCGGGCTAACTGAGCAGAATGCTACCACCCGTTGCTCTTAGGCCAAATATGTAAGTCGGTCGATGATTATTATAAAATATACTAGTACACACATCATTCAAACACCACTATCATCATTCACACTCATATCCGACAGCTAGCTAAGTAAGCCCAAAGGACTTACCTGAAATAGATCTCGACTCTCGAATTTGCAATTCGATTTGTAACAGTAGGAATTCAGTGGTCTGTCAAAGGAGGCAAGTGTATCAACACACTTTCTAGGTAATTAGAAGTCTAAGACTTCTAAGATAGTAGATCTTATTAGAACAGAATTAATTACAATACTAATTTATGTTAAAAGACTATTTTACCCTTGGTCCCGAAACCTCCAAAATTTCCATAATTTATGCTTAAACTCATATTTGAGACTAAAACACCATATTCTAACCCTTAAGGATGAGTTTGGGTAAAACTAGAAAAACTACACACTTTTCTATTTCCCGAAAAGTCGCTAAGGTCCAACTTCAGCTTCAAATATGAAATTCGAATAAACTTATAAAAATTCCGAAATAATTTCCTAGATCATCTATGATATCCCATCTACTCATAGAAATAAGAATTTCTTAAAACTGTTCAACCATCACTTCTACAAAAATCTCTAAAGTCGGCTATAATACAAAAAAAAATGTTCTATACTTAGTCAAAATCTTACTGTTGGAAAATAGCCCAACTACCCTACTTTGGAACCTTATAACTTCCAATCCAACCATTCATTTATTCTCAAAGTTTAACACAGTAAACTATATATATACCTATCTATGATCTATCAAGATTTCAACGGTGGATCTTCAACCAATCTTTTTAACATTGATTCACAACAGTGGTCATTTTTACTTTGAAAACTGAGATTTTAAGGGAAGCTTCTCACTTCCATTTCTATGATAATATGATTTACTTCACTAAGTCATCTAATGATAAAAAATTTGACACTCTAGGAGGGTACAACAAACTCGCTTACTACTCGTCACTTCTCTAGTTTGATCTCTCTTCACCACAACACTAAAACATTTTAAAACTTAGGTAAACCCATGTTTAATTCATCTAGAGTTTAATGATTGAACTGCAATAAGGTAAAGGGAATTGTTGATCCCTTACTCAAGATTTTGATGAACTGCAGAAGGTAAGCTCCTGGACCAGTGAGGGAGGGTTTGATTCCAAAAGGATGGCTGCACATAAGATCATAGTACCAAGGCACTCTCACATTAGTAACTCGCTCTATAGAAACGAGACTAGAGAGGAGTAGAGAGACTAACCCGCTGGAGAGATCTTCTCTTCTATCAACGTAAAAGGAAGAATGGTGCAGCACTCCAAGATTGTTATCTACTAGGAAGAGGAGTGAGTACTGAGAGTTAAATCAAGAGAGGAAACCGAGTATAGAAGGGTCTATGAAACTACCTAAGAGAGTAGTTGTAGCAGGCAGGGACTTTCGCTTCTAGCGAGGCCTGTACAGCGTGCAGAGCTCTACTCCTAGCACGACCCTGGTGTTGCTTACTCGTGAGTCTGCTGTCAACACAGAAAGGATGGAATTGGCTTGTTCGTGGATCGGGATGTGAAGATCTGTGTGTACAGAAGCAATGGGTCGTGAGGCGTAGTATACTGCCGAAGAAAGGGCGAAGAAGGAGATTCTGAATGTAGACAGAAGCGTGGGATGTGGGGCTGCATTCAGAAGGGAAATGACGTTCTAGCATGAATCAAGGAGCAGTTTAATTAAAGAAGATCTACATTTTGTTCCAGCTCAGCAATACTTGGCGTCCCAGCTGCTTCTCCCAGGTAGCTTCATCGGCTCCTCGTCTAGACCACTGGATCCTCAACATCGGTATCTCCTTAGAACGCAGACGTCTGGTACTGCGCTCTAGGACGGCTATTGGGTACTCCACAAAAGTGTGGTTTGGCTCAACTATCAGATCCTCATGGCTGATGACGTGTTTGGGATCCGGTATGTACTCTCTCAGCTGAGATACATGAAAAACCAGATGGACCCACTCCAATCTCGGTGGCAGTGCTAATCGGTAGGCAATCTCTATGACTCTCTCCAAGATCTCAAATGGGCCGACATATCGGGGACTCAGCTTCCCCTTAATGCCGAAACGCCGGACGCCTCTCGTCGGTGACACTCTCAACCACACCTGTGCACCTACTCTAAACTCTAAAGGTCGACGCCTCTTGTCGGCGTAGGACTTTTGACGACTCTGAGCTGCTAACATCCGCTCCCGGACCAAGGCAATCCAAGCGATGTCATCCTGTATCTGATATGGAGCTACTCCATCCGCTCTGCTAGGCTCTCCTAGCATAATGGTGTGCGACATCTCCGTCCGTACAAAGCCTGATTAGGTGCCATCCCAATAGACGCGTGCCAACTATTATTATATGAAAATTCTACAAGGGAAAGGTGGTTAGGCCATACCTGTCCCCAATCCAGTACACAAGCCCGTAGCATGTCCTCTAATGTCTGTATGGTCCTCTCAGACTGATCGCCGGTCTATGGGTGATAAGCAGTGGTAAAGTGGAGACTCGTCCCCAAAGCAGTATGTACCTGCTGCCAAAATCTCGAGGTGAAACGTCCATCCCTGTCGGAGACGATAGTCCTCGGTACTCCATGGAGTCTCACAATATGTCTAGTAAACTCCTCGGCTAGGCGACTTACCGGCCACGTTTCCTTAATCGGAATAAAACGTGCAGTCTTCGTCAGACGATCTACTACCACCCAAATAGCATCAAAACCTCTGTTGAGTCTCAAACTCGTGACAAAGTCCATAGATATATCCTCCCACTTCCACTGTGGTACTGGCAGTGGGTGAAGCTCTCCTCTAGACTTACGATGCTCAATCTTGACCTGCTGACAGGTCGCACACTGAGTTACATATCGAGCCACTTCGGGCTTCAAACCACCCCACCAAAAAGAACGTCTCACATCCTTGTACATCTTACTCGCTCCAAGATGTACTGAGTATGGGATAGCATGAGCCTCGCCTAGTATCCTCTGTCTCAACTCACGGTCTGATGGTACACAGTTGCGGTCCTGACGTCTCATCACTCCATCAGCACCAATAGTGAACTGGGGTGCCTCATCTCGTGACATCCTGTCTCGAATCTGGGTCAGAGTCGGACAGGTCTCTTGCTTCTGTCGGATCTCACCCAACAAATCAGGAAGTAACTCCAAGGTAGCCAACTGATGTGTTGTATCTGGGAACTGGATCTCTACCTCTAACCGAGCCAAATCTCTCTACAACTGTGGTTGTACTGACAATCGGGCTATCGCCTTTTCTTGAGGCGTCTTCCGACTCAAAGCGTCGGCAACTACATTCGCCTTCCCGGGGTGGTAGAGAATCTCAAGGTCGAAATCCTTGATCAACTCTAGCCACCGCCTCTGGCGGTTATTCAACTCCCGTTGAGTGAATATGTATTTCAGACTCTTATGGTCTGTGAAGATCTGACATGTTACCCCGTAGAGATAGTGACGCCAGATCTTAAGAGCATGTACCACTGCAGCTAAGTCCAGGTCATGTGTGGGGTAGTTCTCCTCATACGTCTTCATCTGTCGAGACGCAAATGTTATGACCTTACCCCTCTGCATCAAGACACACCCCAAGCCTAGCTTGGATGCGTCACTGTACACTACAAAGTCCTCCGTACCCTCAGGTTGTGCTAATATCGGAGCAGAAGTTAATCTCCTCTTCAGCTCCTCAAAACTCTGCTGACACGGCTCAGACCAGACAAACCGAGTAGTCTTCCTCAGAAGACAAGTGAGTGGCCTGTCAATCAAAGAAAACCCTTCTACAAACCGGCTGTAATAACCTACCAATCCAGAAAGCTGCGAACCTCCTTAACATTCTTCGGAGGTTGCCAAGAAGACACTGACTCAATCTTCTCCGGATCGACCTTAATCCCCTCAGCAGTCACTACATGGCCTAGGAAAGCCACCTCTAACATCCAAAACTCGCACTTGGATAGCTTAGCATAAAGCTGGCTATCCTGTAGAATCTATAGTACTGTCCTCAAGTGCCCGGCATGCTCCTCTCGACTCCTAGAGTAAATTAGGATGCCGTCAATGAAAACCACTACAAAGTGGTCTAGAAAGTCGATGAAAATCTCGTTCATCAACTCCATGAACACTGTTGGTGCATTAGTGAGCCCGAATGGAATCACTACAAACTCATAGTGGCCATACCTAGTCCGGAAAGCAGTCTTAGGTATGTCTAGATCTCTCACCCTCAGCTGGTGATAGCCCGATCTCAAGTCTATCCTCGAGAATACCGACGCCCCATGCAACTGGTCCAGCAGATCATCTATGCGAGGCAGTGGATACTTGTTCTTGATGGTGACTTTGTTCAGCTCCCGGTAATCAATGCATAGCCTCATCGATCCATCCTTCTTCCTTACAAACAACATTGGTTCTCCCCAAGGAGAAACACTAGGGCGTATGAAGCTCTTCTCTGCTAGCTCCTCTAACCGCTTCTTCAGCTCCAACAGCTCTATCGGCGCCATACGGTACGGGGCCTTCGAGATCGGTCTCGTGCCCGGCTCTAACTCAATGTTGAAATCAACACTCCTTTGTGGGGGTAGCCTTGGCAAGTCGTCACTGAATACCTCTGCAAACTCGTATGGTATCTCCTCTACTGTCAGGCTCTTGCGTTTCTTCATGGCATAACACTAGAAGGCCTCGCAACCCTGTGCTATCAGTCTCGCTGCTCTCACTGCACTGATAACGGTGCCGGACTTTCCGAGGTTCCAACCTCGAAATATCACTCTGTGACCCTCCTCCGTGGCGATAGTCAATGTCCTCCTACCAATGTCTAAGACTGCTCCGTGTCTCGTCATCCAATCTATCCCCAAAATTACATCCTCATGTGCTAAGGGAATGACTAGGAAGTCTACTAGCCAATTCCGACCCCTTAGATGAATAGGGCAGTCATAAATCTTTCGGGATCCTCTAATCTTACCCCCATCCGGTAAACCAACCACAAAAGGTACCCCCTCTACTGTAGCTAAGGACAACCTATCTACACATGCATCTGATATAAAGGAGTGTGTAGCACCCGTATCAAACAAAACTCGCACAGGTAAATCATGAATCCAGATAGTACCTGTGGTCGCAGGTGCCGCTGGCTGATTAGCACTCCTAAGCTCAAACACCCTTGTTGGGGCTCCTCTAATATCAGTAGTACCATCACGTCCCCTGCCACGGTCTGATCCCTGTGTAGTACTGTGTGAAGCAGGATGTCCCGGAGCCCGATATTGCTGCTGCTGATGACTCGGTGCTCGGTACTGAGGAGGCCTCTGTCCACTCTTATCAGCACTTGCAGGTGAAGAACCCTGCTGTGACGGAGCTCTGCCCTGATGGCAGAAAGTCGACCGGTGTCCTGGTTTCCCACAAGTGAAACAGTAGTAGGTGGTCT
This sequence comes from Fagopyrum esculentum, assembly GCA_033239045.1. NCBI lineage: Eukaryota > Viridiplantae > Streptophyta > Magnoliopsida > Caryophyllales > Polygonaceae > Fagopyrum > Fagopyrum esculentum. The sequence goes on along the minus strand of BSUD01000002.1, from coordinate 11,896,756 downwards.
CTTACAGTCTGGCCTGAGATGATCACGACTGCCGCAGTCAAAACGCAGCCGCTCTCTACCAGAAGTCTGGGTTGTAATGTTGTAGCTCGACCTCCCTTGAGTCTGCCCTCGTCCAAACCCGGATACCGCTGTACCACCACTAGCATAACCTGTCTTTTGTCGCTTATCCGGCCTACCGGACTGAACTGCTCTCCTCGGGACTAACCTATCTCTCTCATATGCAGAAGCCCTATCTTGATAATCTGACAGAGACTCGCAGCGAAATCCTGCCAGATAAGAACGGGTGCTCTCTCTCAATCTCCGAGAGAAGAGGTACACATGCTGCTCTTCAGGAGGTGCAGCTGGTCCAAGTAAGGTCAACTCCTTCTGAAACTTCTTGGCTGCCTCGGCAATCGGAATATCCTCAAATCCCGCCTCAATGAAATCCTGAAACCTCTCTCTCCTCAACGAGGCAGGGCAGTAACTCTCTCTAACAATGCTCCTCATCTGCTCCCAACTGGTGACTCGACTACGAATGGTCTGCCACCAGGAATGAGCATCCTCCGTGAACAAAGTCTACACTAACTCTGCCTGTCGATCCTCGGGGCAACGTATTGCCTCTAGTGCAGTCTCTACGTGCCCTATCCAATGCTCCACCTCTAACCCTATCTCCCCATTGAATGAGGGAACCTTCTGGGAGTTGAAAGCCTTTAACCACTCATCCAGTCTCAGGGCTCTAGACCCAGCAGAAGCTTTGTCAGCCTCAACTCTCCTCTCGGGCACTGCCGGCGCTTGAGTCACTCTTTGTGTCACCTGAGCTGACCTAGCCGGTACTGGTGAAACCTGGGCAAGCCTCTCTGCCCTAGCAGCCTCCTCCATACGTTGGACGTATGCTTGGTACTCTCTGTACTCGGATGCCCCATTAGAAACGCATCCTGACTCAGTCGAACGTGCCCCAGACCTAGCAGCGGTCTCATTCCCGACCTCAGGAACCATACTCTCAGCTACCTCTTCCACAACAACATTTGGCATGCTCGCTACGGGTGGATCCTCTCGAGGAACTCGCCCTTGACCTCTCCCTAGTGGAGGTCTACCTCCCCGGCCACGTCCTCAAATAGCAGGTGTCCTATCAGCTAGATCCTGTCTAGCTGGAGGAAGAGGTGGACGACCCCTACCTCGGCCAGTCGCTGGTGTAGCCCTAGTACGTGCCATCTACACGAGCAATAACAACTACAGTTATAATCTAATTAATATATCCAAAGCAGTAAAATTCTAAAGTAATCATACTAAGAATACCAAGATCCGCAGAGGTAGTGGTGGTCGTCCGTACTTTCTATCCCAACCCGACTATGCATGCATTTTAAAACCAAAAATTCTTTTGGAAAACTCAGACCCCTTTCGGGTTCTGTTTATTTACTTATTTGACCTTTTAGAAGATTTCAAGTGCCATTGTTGCCAACCTAGAGCTCTGATATCATGTTGTAACACCCCAAGTTTCACAACTCGGGGAGCTATTGGTTAGGACCTTACAGTGGGTCCCGACCTTAGTTTGACAAAAACTTAACTAGATCTTACAACAAGGCACAGATAAGGAAATTCATAAATCATAAAGTAGGTTTTAACAAAACAATGAACGAGACCAGATACTAACAGCCAAAAACAACAAAGTCTCATAATTTGAGAAAAAGTACAATCATAACTAAAAGACCAACAAAGGAAAACTGCACCCCATCCTAAGGAGTACGACACCCGGCTGTCCACTACCATCCGGATCACTCGGCATATGCTCTAACCTGTGACAAGTCTAAACAACGATAAATAGTTAGCTAACTAATCAAATATAAGCATAAGGATAAATAGCACAAACACACAGAAGACGAATATAAACACTCAACATGTTGCACACAATCAGGTTATTATCTGATAACTTACGTGATTCACTTTGTCCAATTTTTAAAAAGTTGTAGCACGAGAAATCTTAAGATTCCCGCCTCCGTTCCTTATCCAAATGGTGATGGTTTGGCACACCTCCGTCAGTGGCGTCCCCGCAAACCAAGTATGGACTAGTCCCGAAAGAAACCCCCAGCGCCCTCGGGCTAACTGAGTAGAATGCTACCGCCCGTTGCTCTTAGGCCAGATATGTAAATCGGACGATGATTATTATAAAATATACTAGTACACACATCATTCAAACACCACTATCATCATTCACACTCATATCTCACAGCTAGCTAAGTAAGCCCAAAGGACTTACCTGAAATAGATCTCGACTCTCGAATTTGCAATTCGATCTGTAACAGTAGGAATTCAGTGGCTTGTCAAAGGAGGCAAGTGTATCTGTGACACCACCTATTTCATTTCTAGTTGATTACCAGTTAATCAACCCTGTTTAAAACGATAAGCGGAAAAGCGGAAAACGTAAATTTTTAAAACTTTATCTTACAATCATATTCACCACATATATACATACTAGCATACGTCATAAACTCTGTTTAACAAAACACAACTGTTTAAAACCATGCAAAACATCCTAGGTGGTAGCATCCCATAACAGCCCACCTGATATGATCTCAAATCCAGGTGTTGGGTCCAACGTCCTTGCCTTGATCAGGCCGAGTCTGAGTAGCTGAAAAATATGTGGATATAACAACAATGAGCCACACGCTCAGTAAGGGTATACAAATCGCACTCTCCCAATATATATAAGTATCTAATATCCCGTCCCCAAAGGACACTCTATACCCTTCCTCACATTCCAAAGTCGATCAATGCATACATATCCACATTCACATATAATTCCACAACCATTCACATCACATTTCACATAAACATTCAAGCATGTTATCACACATCACATATAAACATATCATCTCATATAAACATCTCATATCATCTCAACACATATAAATAATCATAACATAACATATAACATGCTAGACTCGATCGCATCGATGCATAGGTGATAATTAACTAACTAGCCCCAACTGATCGTACGATATATTTTCTCATTGCTTTCGTATTTCTTTTCTTTCTTTCTTTCTTTTTTTTTCTTTTCGGTTGGCCAACCCGATAGTGTCATAGGCCCCCTGTAGATCAGGTAGCGACCTCGGCCATCTTGTCCTAAGACCCCCTGTAGATCAAGTCGCGATCTTGGACTATTTTTCTTATCTTGAGGCCCCCTGTAGATCAGGTAGCGACCCTTGGCTGTTTTTCTTATCTCGAGGCCCCCTGTAGATCAGGTAGCGACCTCTGAGGCCCCTTGTAGATCAGGTAGCGACCTCGTCCCCCGGAAACCCGTGCGGGACCCAATTGGGCTAATTAATCAATTACCATCCTATAATATCACTTTCATATCATAACTCAAATTCATGCTTTCATCATATTCTTTTATCACATTCTTTCCATTATCATCTCATGTACCTCATGCATGCTTTCATAAAGAATATCAATTCATCATCATCGTCGTCTCACTCATATACATATAAGCATGCATACAACCATAACAAACAGATATATACACACAAGCATGCATAAAATCATGGCATATTAAATACATAACATATATTAAGCAAGTGTAATTCATATACACTTACCTCGCAGGTAAGAACAATAAAACCTCGCAAACCAACTATTGAGTCCGTTTCCCACTCGGACTATCCTCTTTTTTTCGTGCTTGGATACGCTCACAAAGAACTAAGCTATAGTTAAACAAAACCTTCAACAACACCTGTTGAGAATATCATATTCCTTGTATTAAATTTCTCGCTTCAAACACCAGTTAAATTCATTCCTTTGAATTTAATTAGCTTATAGCATTTTCTAGAATCCTAATTTAATTAATTAACCTTTAATTAATTAATTAAATTTCGTCAGAACAACGTTTTGCCCGCAGGCAATTTCTGAACCCACCTGTCATCAAATCTTAACAAACAAACAGCCCATAATCACCAGAATAATGTAACGAGTATAATGGAATTTCCAATTATCCATTTTGGCAAGCCTAAGGTCAGTTTAGGCAAAATCGCAATACGAAAAACGAATAAATTCATAACTTATTCGTTACTAACCCGATTGACGATCCGAAAGAAGATTCGGAATCACAACGACACAGGCTACGCTCGGACACCATCAAATTCACCGGAATCTGAGCGACAGAACCTCCCTAGTATCATATATGCTCGACCAGACCCTCCCTTGCTTGGAAATGCAAAAACTCGGTACCAAAATGAAGAGAATGAAGAGAGGAATCCAAAAACTCAAACGGATTTGAAATCGGATTAAAAACGAAGAGTAGATCTGAGTTTGAAGGTTGAGAGAAATCAGAGCTTTTACGAGGAAACGTGAAAAAAAATGAATTAATAAACGATATTTCTGCTATTTATAGCGAAGACGATAATTATCCTTTAGCGGAATCGATAATTATCCTTTAGCGGAGTCGGTAATTATCCTTTCAGCGATCCGAAAGCGGTTTAAGACCCCTTCTCCAAACTTCTCGAAATTGGAATAATAAATCTGAAATATTGTATGGATAATTATTCCGCAATTGTCTCGAAAAACGCATATTCCTAAGCCATCTTTCTTAGCCGCTAAGAAACGAAATAGCGACTCTTTTGGTCGTTTTGCCTTTCCATGTTTTTTCATATCTAGGACATGTCCGATGTCCTGATCATTTCTCTCAACTTCATTTTTATTAATTGAAGCTCCCAAATGCTCCAAATAACACCTGAGTGTAATATCATCTAGGAGGAGGTTACCTCGATAGGTATCTCGTGTTAAAACGGATTTAATTCCTTAAAATTCTCGATTAGGTCATCTTCGATTTTTGACTGTTACAGTATCAGCACACTTTTCTAGGTAATTAGAAGTCTAAGACTTCTAAGATAGTAGATCCTATTAGAACATAATTGATCACAGTACTAATTTATGGTAAAAGACTATTTTACCCTTGGTCCCGAAACCTCCAAAATTTCCATAATTTATGCTTAAACTCTTATTTGAGACTAAAACACCATATTCTAACCCTTAAGGATGAGTTTGGGTAAAACTAGAAAAACTACACACTTTTTTATTTCCCGAAAAGTCGCTAAGGTCCAACTTCAGCTTCAAATGTGAAATTCGAATAAACTTATAAAAATTTCGAAATAATCCATCTACTCATAGAAGCAAGAATTTCTTAAAACTGTTCAACCATCACTTCTACAAAAATCTCTAAAGTCGGCTATGATACAAAAAAAATGTTCTATAGTTAGTCAAAATCTCACTGTTGGAAAACAGTCCAACTACCCTGTTTTGGAACCTTATAACTTCCAATCCAACCGTTCATTTATTCTCAAAGTTTAACACAGTAAACTATATATATACCTATCTATGATCTATCAAGATTTCAACGGTGGATCTTCAACCAATCTTTTTAACATTGATTCACAACAGTGGTCATTCTTACTTTGAAAACTGAGATTTTAAGGGAAGTTTCTCACTTCCATTTCTATGATAATCTGATTTACTTCACTAAGTCATCTAATGATAAAAAATTTGACACTCTAGGAGGGTACAACAAACTCGCTTACTACTCGTCACTTCTCTAGTTTGATCTCTCTTCACCACAACACTAAAACATTTTAAAACTTAGGTAAACCCATGTCTAATTCATCTAGAGTTTAATGATTGAACTACAACAAGGTAAAGGGAATGGTTGATCCCTTACTCAAGATTTTGATGAACTGCAGAAGGTAAGCTCCTGGACCAGTGAGGGAGGGTTTGATTCCAAGGATGGCTGCACATAAGATCATAGTACCAAGGCACTCTCACATTAGTAATTGACTCTACAGAAACGAGACTAGAGAGGAGTAGAGAGACTAACCCGCTGGAGAGATCTTCTCTTCTATCAACGTCAGAGGAAGAATGGTGCAGCACTCCAAGATTGTTATCTACTGGGAAGGGGAGTGAGTACTGAGAGTTAAATCAAGAGAGGAAACCGAGTAAAGAAGGGTCTATGAAACTCACCTAAGAGAGTAGTTGTAGTAGGCAGGGACTGTCGCTTCTGGCGAGGCCTGTACAGCGTGCAGAGCTCTACTCCTAGCACGACCCTGGTGCTGCTTACTCGTGAGTCTGTTGTCAACGCAGAAGGGATGAATTGGCTTGTTCGTGGATCTGGATGTGAAGATCTGTGTGTACAGAAGCAATGGGTCGCGAGGCGTAATATACTGCCAAAGAAAGGGCGAAGAAGAAGATTCTTAATGTAGACAGAAGCGTGGGACGTGGGACTGCATTCAGAAGGGAAATAACGTTCCAGCGTGAATCAAGGAGCGGTTTATTTGAAGAAGATCTGCATTTTGTTCCAGCTCAGCAATACTTGGCGTCCCAGCTGCTTCTCTCCCTTTGGCTTGCGCCTCCTAGGCTTGCAGATCCGGTTGTCTGGCCTTGTCACAAAACTGTCTGGGCCTTGTCATGGCTGGTGCAATCAAGGAAGTGGGTTGGCAAGGAGACGTGCTGGAGTTGTTGTAAGGCTGAGCTGGTTCTTGGGCTGGAGCAATTTGGACATGAAGAGGTGAGCTGAAGTTGTAAAAAAAAAAAAGGGTGGGTTGGGTTGTCAAAACTCGTCATGACCTTGTCAAGCCCATGCATGACCTTGTCACGAATTTGTCATGGTCTCGTCTTGATCTCATCACCAAGATGTCATGACCTTGTCAAGAACAAGTCATGTTATAAACTAGGGTTTGGATTAGGGTTTGCTACAAATAAAATCTTATCATTTTATGTGAAGTGATATTACATAAAATGATAAAATTTTGAGATATTGTGTCCAACTACGTAGACAGCTAAGGATCAAAAGATCGAATCCAGTTTGCTACGGAATTAAACGGAATAAAAGATTTCCGGATATTACACTTCTGTTTCCTCTATTCTTCTCTTCGAAGGTTCCCTTGTGTCCCATGCTCGCTCAATCGACCGAATGAATGCTTCGAGTAAGGGCTTCGACTTCTATTTTCTTCTTCTCACGTCAACAATGACACACAACAATGATGTCACGTGCAACTCATATTGATCAATAAAAAAAATAGGAGCAAACTTATTTTGGTCATTTAACCCATATTCAATCCCCTTCATTTCCTTTTTCAAGGAACACCAAAATAAAATAATTCATTTCATTCCCTTCAACTTCGTCTCATTAATGAGTTTCACTTCCAGCTCCAACTTCATTTCCAACTCCTTCCCTAATAATTCTCGATCTACTAAACGGACCTGGTATAAGATAAGATAATACGAGATAATAAATTGAGAGTATCTTTTAAAAAAATTAATTAGCAAATATGATAATTAATTAATATTATATGAGACAATTGATAAGTCAAAAATCTCAAAATACAATATAGTAATATTATTTAATGTTTAAAAAGGTGAAAAAAAAATTTCTCAAAAGATAAAATAAGATTAAAATATAAGTTGATTAGTATTCAAAAGTTTAAAATATATGGGGGTTTATTTATTACAGCAAATGGTCTATAAATATTAATTATCAAAGTAGAATCACCTGAACCGTGATCAATTCGGTCCGGTTCGAACTTCAGGGCCGTTTTCCCTGCAGCCGTAAGGCCGTTATCATATATGCTGGATAGCGCCAAAACAGGGCAAGATATTTTAGTTGTCTGCGATGGTATAAGGCACTGTATCTAATCTATAGGAGCTAGGAAGAAGTTTTGGGTACCTCCATTCCACGTCAATGGCTTGTTCCCAAAACCTTCTACCCTTCCTTTCGCTAAGCAAACCAAATTTACCCAGGAGAGTTTCCACCATTAAACCGGGTTCAGCTTCAGTGACAAAGGCGGTTGCCAAAGAGGTCTTCTTCAACCATGATGGTTCCGTTACCCGCAAACTCAAGGTTCTTTCAGCTTGAGTTTTTCATTCTGATTTCTGTCTTAATTTTCACAATTGGGGATTCGATTTTTAGGGTTTTGGAAATTGGAAGTTACTTTTGTTATTTGGGGTTACAATGCAGGCTGGTGTGGACTTGGTGGCTGATTTGGTAGGCGTGACTTTGGGTCCAAAGGGCAGGAATGTTGTGTTGCCTAACAAGTATGGCCCTCCTAAGATCGTCAATGATGGGGAGACTGTCCTTAAAGAGGTAAACAAAGACTAAACATTATCCATTACATTGTACTGTCATTTTTTCAGGGTAGACATCTGATGTTTGAATGATTAATGGCATATTTTGAAGCATCTTGAAAATTGAAACCCATATTTTACTACTTAGAAAGACTTCAACTGCATTAACATGGAGAAATTATGAATTCAGCGAGTTATTTCTAATCTTGAAACTACTGAGTGATGCTCCTTCAGTTGAAGAACCTACTATTCTGCTATATGGGCATGTTAGCAAGAACTTGTCAAGAGTAATAGCTGAAAGAACCAAGTAGCCAGCAATGAATTGCATACTTCTATGTTGTTGTTGTTTGTTAGGAGGCTTGTTTTTAGAATACAAGCTGAAAAAATGTTGTAATATAGATTAAAAAGTTTATGGTCCACAGTTTTTTCTTTTGTTTTCAATTCCTTGATGCTTCCACTCCACTTGTTCTAATAGATAGAGCTTGCGGACCCTTTGGAGAATCTGGGAGTAAAGTTAGTAAGGCAAGCTGGTGCAAAAACCAATGATCTTGCTGGTGATGGCTCCACGACATCCATAGTTCTTGCACGTGGTCTTATTGCCGAGGGTTTGAAGGTAGTATTTCTCAAAAAAAAAATATTACCATGTGATGCATACAGTAAACTAGTTTTTTCTAATTGAAAACACTGCTGGCTCCTCCAGTTCTTTACTGAAGGTGCAATTCTTGAAGGTCATTGCAGCTGGTAGGAATCCAATTCAAATATCTCGTGGGATAGAAAAGACTGCAAAAGCCCTTGTTTCAGAACTTAAATTAATGTCTAGAGAGGTAAAACTAAATTTCACTGTCTTGTTTCCTTGGACACATTACTATTTGCATGTGTACAAAAGTTTGCAATTATATTTTAGCAATTGTTTTTGCCTTTTTGGTGATTGGAAGTATTAAAAAATACGGTCATTGTGAATATATTTGCAGATTGAGGATCATGAAATTGCAGATGTAGCTGCAGTTAGTGCAGGAAATGACTATGCAGTGGGAAGCATGATCTCAAATGCTCTTCAGAGAGTGGGCAAACATGGTGTCATTACTATTGAGAAAGGAAGAGGTACAGAAAACAACCTCAATATCGTCGAAGGGATGCAATTTAATCGTGGGTATTTGTCATCGTACTTGGTCACTGATAGACGGAAGATGATTGCAGAGTATCATAACTGCAAGGTATCAGCGATATAACATAAAAGTGGTGTTACAAACGTGTTTTGTATGTTTTTTTTGTGTAATGACACTAGCCAAGTAAAATTTCCATCATACTATGGCAGGTACTTTTGGTTGACAAGAAAATTTCACATCCAAAGGAGATGTATAAGGTTTTGGACACTGCAGTTCAAGAGGACTTCCCGGTTCTGATAATAGCCGAGAGCATTGAACAGGAAGCGCTAGCTCCTGTTATCAGGAACAAACTTAAGGGTTCTTTGAAGGCTGTTGCTGTCAAAGCTCCTGCATTTTCTGAACGCAAAAGTCATTACTTGGATGATATTGCTGTCTTAACCAATGGTAAATGACTACATGAAGAATTTTTCTCCTGGTTAAGCAAATTTATCACTGAGCTTGTAGTTTAGAAATTATAAGATGACTTGAAAATATAATATATATTGTAAAAGCCGAACAATCAAATTTATAGGAAAAAGTGATGAAGATTTTCCTTTCACGACTTCAAGTTATGTGATTTACACTGTAGGGACTGTTATTAGAGATGACATGGGGTTAACACTAGAAAAGGCAGGCAAGGATTTGCTGGGGACTGCAACGAAAGTGGTGGTAACAAAGGACTCGACTTTGATAGTTACTGATGGAAGCACAAGGCTAGCAGTAAATAAAAGAGTCTCTCAGATCCAAGCACTTGTTAACGTATGCATTGAGTCCAAATAGTTCCTTATAAAGTAAAACAGTTTTTTCTTTCCCTAACAACAAAAGAGTGAAATCATCTCAGAATACTGAAGAAAATTTTCAGAAGAAAATACTGAATGAGAGGGCAGCAAGGCTGTCAGGGGGCATAGCCATTATTGAGGTATGCCCAAATGCTGGTGACTTGGCTTTTTGGCTGAAGTTTGTGAAAGTATTGTTCTCATGCTATTGTAAAAAACATTTCAGGTGGGTGCACAAACACAAGTTGAGTTGAAAGACAAAGAACTAAGGATTCAAGATGCTGTCAATGCAACCAAGGTCGGCAATTTCTTCTGTCAATGACTTTTTTTTAATTAAAATTAGAATTCAAGGTTCTATTTATAATGAATAGGCAGCTATTGAAGAAGGTGTTGTGGTTGGTGGCGGGTGTTGCCTATTAAGGTTGTCTTTGAAAGTTGACAGCATCAAAGAAGCTCTTGATAATGAAGAACAGAAGGTAATAGTATACATTTTAACTTGTGTTACCTTAAATCTGATCACTAACAAGTGAACAAACAGATTGGAGCCGAGATCTTCAGACGAGCATTATCTTATCCAGCAAGACAGATAGCGAAAAATGCAGGCACAAATGGCAGTGTTGTCATAGAGAAGGTTCCTTGCAGTCTTAATCAGCACAAATCTCCTCTATTAATAGCAATTCTAAGGATCTCAACTTATTGTACATTTTTGTGTAGATCCTTGCAAACAGTGACCCCAGGTACGGGTATAATGCTGGTAAAGACTGTTATGAAGATCTTGTTAGTGCTAGAATCATTGATCCAACTAAGGTACTATGATTTTTGATCATTGGTTGACATTATTTGGTTGATAAAAATGGAAATGCTAGCATGTTGGTGATTTGGTGTAGGTTGTAAGATGTTGCTTGGAGCATGCATCCTCGGTTGCAAAGATATTCCTTACATTGGATGCAGTTGCGGTTGATGTGGTGGAATCAAAACCAGTGTTGCCGAGGATAAGACCGCCAACACCCATGCCTGGTAATTACACTAAACCATCAAATACCTTGTTGTGATTTGAATGAGCTAATTAGAGGAATAACGAGAAAAGAAGAAACGTTTTTTTTGTTTTGCTGCACGGAACTTGCAGATAGGGTTTGCAATATATTTTCGTGACGAAAAGAATTCAACCCTAAACCGATCTATTTAAAACCAGTTGATGTGCTCGCCTAACTTGGTCTTGGTCCATGGTCCATCATATCAGTCTACCTAAATTTATATTGTCTTTCAACAAATTACTCAACCTTTGTCTTATTGTTCAGGTCTCGGAGCTCTTGGGCTTCCCCCACGTTTAAGATGAATCTATCTCTCGTACTGATCATCACAAATTCAAGATCACACAAGCCAGTCCTATAACAAGTTGGTTCTGCATGAAAAAGTATGAACTTGAATGATTGAATTATGGATTTAGGAGAAAATTGCAAGATTATTTGTACAACATTGGTAGATCGAGTCATGGAACGGATTCGGAGCTTTGCCGCCGAAAAGTTTTGATTTTTTAAATGTGTTGGTACTGTACCGTTTGTGGATCAAATGAGTATATAGGCCTCTCCTTTTTTGTTGACGAAGATTGAGCCCAAGGAAAAAGCCCAAATAACCTTACGATTGAGAGCCGAAGCAAAAATCTAGAAACGAAGACTGCAACGCAGATTACACATGTCGCGAAGTGGCTAATCTTCGACACCTGTCTTCTCCGTGAAGACAGACGTCGGCTCAGCAGATCTCAATTCGGAAAGCCGATTTGAGTTTGTCCCAATTTATGTAGACTGCTTATAATCAGCAAATGGAGTTTTGGTTTTACAACCAAATTTGATTTGATTAATCTTGTAGCAAGGCTTAGAATCGGAGGGAAAAGGAAGATGTTAGGGTTAATGAGCATTCAGTGTATGATGGACTTGATGGTAGCAGGTATTTCATTGATGTTTGGGTTTGGAATTTTCGCCTTCATTGCCTCTGTTCTTTGCTCCGCTGCTTTCTTTCTCCATGCCAAGGATCTCCCTGCTTAGTTTCAGGTGATTTAGTCGTCAATTCGACTGCGTTCTGCTGTTACTTTACCTAAAGTTGATGTTTTAACTTTTGCAGTAGATCTATCAAAGATGGAGGAAGTCTTATGCTTGTTGTATATTTGCTCCAAGATCTGCAATCAAATGTAGACGACATGTACAATTCAAGGTTTCTTGTTTAGTGTTTGATAAAAAAAATCCATGATTTCCCGTTTTACGGCATGAAAAAATTCAACTCGATCTTGTTCAATTAAGTAAATGAAGTAAAGCATGGGATTGCTTAGAAGTGCGTTGATAGGCACTTGCCTACTCTGTTACACCTAACTGGAAGCTAACATCTACCAACCAAAACCAAAGCCAAATCGGTGCAGATCACACCCTCACCTACTTCTTTGGCCATGCTTACTGCGTAATTCTATTTAATATTTGGAAATACTAAATCCGTTATTATTTTTAAAACGGCTTAGGAGGATTGCCCCATGTGAAGTGGGACAAATTATCCAGATCTGGATCTCTTCTTTTCACATATTGGTCGTGCCGACCGTTAGATTGCTGTGTTTCTTTCCACTCGGGGAAGATGGAACACATGCCCAAGATAACACAATATGTACTTAAAATATCAAAGATTTTTGTTTTAACCTCAATGTTAACGAATGGAGTCTTAGGGCTCGTTTGGTTCCAACTCCGAAAACAACTCCGAAAACGGAAACGAATTTAGTCCATATTCATGAAATATTTTATGGAATCATTCCACGCAATTTTAAATAATTGCCTAAAATTTGATTAGTGTTGATACCTACATTTTTTATGCAACCACAAAAAATGTTTTAAATATTCATGAATAAGGTAAATATATGGATTAGGAATGTTCTAAATATTCATGAATAAGATAAATATATGGATTAGATTCATTCCGTTCCCGTTTCTAAACTTCTAACCAAACGATGTTAGCGTTGACATCCACAAAAATGAACCACTTCTCCCTAACCGTTTGTCATTAGATTTCACTTGTTCACCTTTCTCTCTATCATTGCTTACAAAATGTCTTCTTACTCGTTCAAAGTTTCACCTCTCTTTCATCTTGTTCTCAATCCCATTATCCTTGTTTTGGTTTCTTCCTCTTAGGGTGTGTTTTGTATTGCATTTATGGTTGTGGCTTTTTAGATTGGGTGAGTTGGTTAGGATTCGAACTCTGGACGAGTTGTCCCTCCCTCTCACACTTATACCAGTTGGACTAATTAAACTTTGTATATTTTTTTGATTATGCACAATATTAATACATAATTTCAATTACACAATAGTGATACATAATTTCATACACATAATGTTAATAAATAAAAGACTTGTGTAACCAAAAACCTTGTGTACGAAATACTCGAGCGATATAAAATGACTCGAGCATACACAATTTCAATTCCACAATAGTGATACATAATTTCAAATACATAATGTTAATAAATAAAAGACTTGTGTAACCAAAAACCTTGTGTACGAAATACTCGAGCGATATAAAATGACTCGAGTACACATAATGTACCTACATATTATTCAGGAAAGAAATTCAGTAAAAGGTATTTCGTACACAAGGTTTTGGTTACACAAGTCTTTTATTTATTAATATTGTGTATTTGAAATTATGTATAAATATTGTGTAATTGAAATTGTGTATTAATATTGTGTATCATCAAAATAATACACAAAGTTTAATTAGTCCAGCTGGTATAACTCATTCAGAGTTCGAATCCTGCCTTCTGCACAATCTTTTACTTATTATAATTAATAGAAGAATGTTGATTATCCAACTCAATTATCTTTATTTTTTATTAGTAAAATTAGGGAGTTTAGTTTGTATCTAAAATGAAAAAATACCCATAACCAAATATGCTACGCACCCTAGTCAAAAAACCCTAATGTGAAATCGAACTCTTTAATTTCAGTTTTCACCTTTGTTCATACTCGTCTTTATATTAGTCAAAATCATGTATTTTCAAACCTCCGATATTTTAATATTGGGAAATTCCGGCTGGTACCCCTGTGGTACGGGGTATTCCGGATTTTGCCCACAAGCTTTTACAAGTTCGGTTCGTGCCCTTGAAGTTTTAAAATTTCCTACATTTGCCCAATATCCTCAATTTCCTTTAGCTGACTAACCTCCGTTTGGTTATAAAAAAAAATAAAAATAAAACAAGATAAATGAAAAAGGTAAAGATCGAGAGAGGAACGATAGCAGATATAGCACTGGTGGACCTCACCTCTCCTACATCTCCTCCCCAAACTCTTGCTTCCATGAAAATACAGCTTCCACTAAACCATTTCTTCTATTGTGAACCCAACCCATTAACTCCAGTTGGGTCGTGTTCTCCGCCGTCCACTTCCTGTGGAACACCCCTTGAATTCTTCCCTTCACCACACATCTCACCTGCAACACAAGAACCACAATTGAGAAAGCCACCAATGTGAACAACACTTGGATTGGGTGGAAGGTAGATAAGTGTAAGCTACGCAAGTACCCACATTAGAATCTTCAATTTCAACAATCTACAAAACAGACCAAACGAAAGAATGAGAATGAAAGGAAATTGACCGTTTTGGTTGATTCAGGCAGCTCGGTGGTCCGAGAAATCATGAAATCGAAAGAGAAGGTGAACTAGATCTGCACAGAAGAAGTAAAGAAGCAGAAAAATGAGAACAATTGCCGTACGAGCGAAGATGGCAGTCGGTATGACAAGCAACAAGTTATGTACCCGAAGAAACAATGGAGAGTCCACCAATCTGTACATCCCTGATTTTGAATTGGCAAATTGAGATTGGATTTGGGTTCAACTCACTTGATAATGGCATCCATTATTAAAATTTTGGGTGATTCTTGTAGTAGCAATTCATATTGAATCACTCAAAAATGAATCTCAAACTTTGGAAACCTAAAAATCGAATTCGTTCGGGGGAGAGGAAGATGTATGTGTTATTTGAGAGGCATGGAGCTCGATTTCATTAGAGTCGAGAAGAACGCGATGCAAATGTGTTATTCGATAGGCCAATGTTTTCTTCAAAGGCAAATATGTTCGTCTTTCATTTAATCGATTTCTCTTCGATCATGGTGAGAGTTCGATCTAATTTGTCTGGAGAGGCATCGAGAGGTTGCAACCTTACTGTCTCTCTTTACTTTTCTATTATTTTGTTTTATTTTGTTTTAAATTTTTTAATAAACTAACGGAGTTTAACAAGGTTAAAAGGAATTGACGGTATTGGATAAATGTTGGAAATTTTAAAACCTCAGGGGTACCAGCCGAACTTGTAAAAACTTGTGGTCAAAATCCGGAATACCCCAAACTACAGGGGTACCATCCGGAATTTCCCTTTAATATTTTACTTCGTATTAGAATGAACTTTTTGTCATTCAACAATCTTTATGTTTTACCATTTGACCTTTATTCTTTTCATTCATATGGATTTAATACTCAAGGACTGTGAGGATTTTGAAGTTGATATCTCGAGAAATTATGAATTCGATACCTAGGATCGTTCATTTGTCTAATTAATAAAAGTACATGGTCCAAAATCCAAAGTCAAACAACTAATGCTATTATTAATCTTTCTTTCAATGTTACAAAGTCCATGCTATTATCGAGCAAAAGGTTGATCAACACTCCTTGGTCTTCTAGGATGTTTCGTGCTCTAATTTTCCATTGGTAATCGACCATTCACCGTCTTTAAAATTATATATGACACGTCAAATGGGAAACTCATGCAAGTAGTGTTGGTGATGCACACATCGAGATTGGTTACTCAGATACATAACACCAGCAGGTGAGAAACTCAGAAAAATGTTGAAAGGCGTGAGCGAGGAAGAGGGTAACACTCAAAGAGTTATACTAAGACATCAAAGTAGGAAGAGTGAAATCAATTAAGAAAGTGGAAGAGTTGAACAAAGACAACGGTGGTGGAGAACTAATGCAAGAAACCGGAACGGTGGAATCGAAATGAGAAGTGGAGTTGAACACTTGAACGAAGGATAGACAGATATTAGGGAACCATGAATGATATTCACTAACCTTACTTTTTTTAATTGTTTCAAATAGTTCAATTCATACCGAACCTGAATGGGTTTTACACAAACTCGACCTAACATCCACTTTATAAAATCTTGAATTTAAACCAAACCCTAATGTGTTAAGAACGGTCTAGGATCGGGTCAAAATTTCTAAATAGGTCCAAATTTTCGGTTCGGACATAACTTTGATCATCCGATATCAAAGGTTAATAATATCATATAAAACAATAAATTTTGATGTGACTCCACAATTTGATACTCCATTTCTCACGCCGGATAAACAACTATCCTCAAAAACTATTTTGTCGAGATTTTCTCCAAATTTTATTATGATTCATTAATTATGAGCAATTTAGTCCAAATAGTGATTTTCTTAAAACGTGTGTACAAGAATAGGATGACAATTATATTTTTAAATCACCACTATTAAAAAAAATCAACTCCTTTTAAATTGATCATAAAATGTTCAAGGATCAATCAAATCTATTTTAATTCAAAAAAAAAACTCATGGATCATGCATTTGAAGTTGAAAAATGAACATAAGTTCCAATTAATAAACAAGAAAGGTTAAAAATAAACTATAAACGATTATATGCAAAAAATCGAATCAGCCATTATTGACTTTTTAATTCTGCCATTAGTAACTTTCTTTATAGGTGGTAGTGGGGATGCTCAGATGCGTCTGATCTCATCCGTCGTTGGGGGTTGGTGGGCTTGCGTCCAATTCAACGTTGCACGCGGTCGACCTACTCGACCCTACTACTCAATATAACTCCATTTCTACCCCCATTCTTCAAGTGAATCTCAGCTTCCCTTTCAATCAGAGAGAAAAGGAGGCCAACCGAATTCATTGTCCTATAATCTTATCAATTTCTCTTCAACTCCCGCTTCATTATCTTTTCTGGGTCCGGGTCATTTTCCAAGGTAATCATTCTTCTATTCAGTTTCTCGCTCGGATTTGAAGTTTTATTGCAGAGAATTGCTAGATGCATGCTGTACTTGTTTGGAATTAGGTTTGCATCTCTTTGTAGATGTAATTGCTGGATTTGTGCTGTACTTGTTTGATCTCAAAAGTGGTCGTCTTTAGTTGGCTCAGTCTGGTGTTATGTGTAGAATTACTGTAATTTTAGATCGTTTATTGATCGCAACTTCACAATTGCTAACATTCATTGAATCCATGTATGGGATTTGCTGTTTCTGAATTTATGGATCCTGCTAGCAGGCTTCTGATTGAACGATTCTAGGTTTTGTAATCTACTTGTTTAGCACCCCAAAGTGTTTCGCTTTTGGCTTGAAGATCTGCTTTCTTTGTACTGGATCTATAAAAAAGATAGAAAAATCACTTTAAATACTTTATGTTAAGACTGTCTTTTCTCCGCTTTCATCATTTACGAAGTTGCATCTTTCATTCTGCTGGGATTTGCTGTTTTTACCTAATATGTTCTTTGTGTGTCACGCCGTTCTTGGATTAACTTGATGCTTGTTGGTACTCATAAGCTTGTTTCAACAATTCTAGTCCGATTTCCACGCCCTTTGTTTATTGCTATGAGAAAATTGAAGAACAATGAAGGTTGAGGGTTTCTTTTTCTACTTTGACTTTATGATACTTGTACTTATAAAGATCTTGACTTTTATTGTTTATTTTTTTTATGTACAATGATGCATATAGCTATACTGTGTCGCACTTTTACTTTACATCATGATTATAACAGAAGCTTCTCTAATAGGAAGAAGAAATGGCTACTCAAACAAGAATTGGTCTTGCTGGTTTGGCTGTTATGGGACAAAACCTTGCCCTCAACATTGCTGAAAAAGGGTTCCCAATCTCCGTCTACAACCGTACCACTTCGAAAGTCGATGAGACCGTTGAACGTGCAAAGAGAGAAGGAGACCTTCCTTTGTATGGATTCCATGATCCCGAGTCTTTTGTTAACTCAATCCAGAAGCCTCGTGTCATTATCATGCTCGTCAAGGCTGGAGCTCCGGTCGATGCCACCATCAAAACTCTCTCAGTTTATCTGGAAAAGGGAGATTGTATCATTGATGGAGGTAATGAGTGGTATGAGAATACTGAGAGAAGAGAAAAGGACATGGAAGAGAAGGGTTTGCTTTATCTCGGAATGGGAGTCTCTGGTGGTGAAGAAGGTGCTCGAAACGGGCCTTCTATGATGCCTGGTGGCTCATTTGAGGCCTACAAAAACATTGAAGACATCCTTCTTAAGGTTGCTGCCCAGGTTCCAGACAGTGGTCCTTGTGTAACCTATATTGGCAAAGGAGGATCCGGCAATTTCGTAAAGATGGTTCACAATGGGATTGAATACGGTGACATGCAACTGATTGCTGAGGCTTATGATGTCCTCAAATCAGTCGGCAAGCTGTCTAACGAAGAACTAAAGGAAGTTTTCACAGAATGGAACAGAGGCGAGCTTCTTAGCTTCTTGATTGAGATTACTGCAGATATATTTGGAATTAAGGATGATAAGGCTGAAGGGTATTTGGTGGACAAGGTTTTAGATAAAACCGGCATGAAGGGAACCGGAAAATGGACTGTTCAGCAAGCTGCTGATTTATCCATTGCAGCTCCCACAATTGCAGCATCTTTGGACTCGAGGTTTCTGAGTGGATTAAAGGAAGAGAGGACAGAAGCTGCAAAGGTCTTTAAATCAAGCGGGATCAATGATATTCTAGTTGATCAAGTCGTGGACAAAAAGACATTGATTGATGATGTAAGGAAAGCCCTCTTTGCCTCAAAAATATGCAGTTACGCTCAGGGTATGAACTTGATTCGTGCAAAGAGTGTCGAGAAAGGATGGGGCTTGCAACTCGGTGAGCTTGCTCGCATTTGGAAGGGCGGCTGCATCATCCGTGCCATCTTCTTGGACAGCATTAAGAAGGCTTACGACAGGAACCCAGATCTTGCAAACCTCCTAATTGACACAGAGTTTTCAAAAGAGATAATTGAACGCCAATCGGCATGGCGTAGGGTTGTCTGCCTTGCTATCAATTCAGGAATCAGTGTTCCGGGTATGTCTTCAAGTCTTGCATATTTCGATTCATACAGGAGGGAGAGGCTGCCTGCCAACTTGGTCCAAGCCCAAAGAGATTACTTTGGAGCTCACACTTATGAAAGAGTTGACATGCCAGGTTCCTTCCATACCGAGTGGTTCAAACTGGCTAAGCTGGGCAAGAATTAGTTTGGCCTTCCCATCAATGTTTTCCAACTTTTACAATGTTATGGTGATGTAATAATGTTCGTTTACTGAACAAGGGATTGCTATGCTGTTCTAGATGTGGTGATACACCTCTTTTAGA
Source organism: Fagopyrum esculentum (assembly GCA_033239045.1). Lineage (NCBI taxonomy): Eukaryota > Viridiplantae > Streptophyta > Magnoliopsida > Caryophyllales > Polygonaceae > Fagopyrum > Fagopyrum esculentum. The sequence continues at coordinate 11,877,350 of BSUD01000002.1, read as the reverse complement.
TTGAGAATTTTGGCTGAACAATTTGATAACAGTATTTCAGGTCCCTGAAGAGACATAATGATTTCCATTAAGTTTATGGTAGATTTTGTTTTGGCTGAACAATTTGTCTAGCAATTTAATGCAATTTGCTTCTTGTGAGAATATGTATCTGGGTTTTCATCATTATTTAAGTTATGCTTTCTTTGCATGCGTTTGCCTCTTCAATTTTGGCTAATAAATGCCTGGTCTAACTTTGAGAGCTTCTAAAGGATAGTGGCTGAGATTTCTACGCTAAAAAGAAAAACACTTCAGCAATAGGAAGGTAGAATCCTGAAGTTATGAATTCAACCAATGCATATGTTGATTGGTTGATGTGAATTATGAGTCCAAAAATTGATTATGAAGGTTGCTGTTACTCAAAGGCTAGCTAATGCTTCTTCTAGGAAGCCTCTGATGGAATGAATTATGTCACAAATTGACGTTTACAGCTGATTTTTTTTGGCTAATTCTGTGATTTGTACTGTGTCCACAGAAGCAATCAATAATTGAAAGATCAGCAAATACTGATGGTTCACTAAAAATATCTGTAAGCATTTGACAGATGTCAGCAACTTACTAGTACAATCTTAAGGCAAAACTATATTCTTAGATCCAGGCTAATTTAGTTTTGGTATCATATCAAGATATAGGTGATGTTCAATTGTTTGATGAGTTGATATACTTCTAGAAAACATCGGTATCACTCATACTACACATGTTATGTTTGGAATCGATATCAAACAAGCCGAAGATTTCAATATGTCCATGTGTGAACCAACAGAGAAGATTAGGTAGCGTTTAATGTTTCATGTCGAAGAGTTGTGTTTGGTAGCATTTATCGTTTCAACTAGGTTCAAGTAGCAGTTTAACCATCAGTAAACTAAGGTTACAATTTCTCGGGTTTTGTCACTTTAGGTTTGATCTTGGCAGGTGAATTATTGGATCCAAACAATCACAGGCAAGATGCAGAATCTATATCCATAATATTTCAGTATCCTGCTTTGCTGGACAGTCATGGAGGAAATGTGCTTGTCAGTGCAAAAAAGATTGCCCAAGAATGTAATGTTAATACACTTCTCACTACATCTCAATTATGGAGTTCAATCCCTTCTTTCTGCAGATCTTCAAGGTTTGAGATCACATTATTCATGAACCTTTCTTGAAAGTTGGATCTTTTACAGCTCTGTTGTTCTGTTTAAATGTATTATCTCTTTAAAATTATGAACACATGATAGCCAGCTTTGTGTTGCAGGTTTTCAGGTTGTCAGCACACTTGGTCCCTTAATTGTTTCCAAAAGCCAAAGGTTTCAGGTATGAACTAGCCAGACCATTATCTGCATATACTTAGATTTTTTCCTGGTAAATTCTCAGTTACTGATCTTCTAACTTGCCCTCTAGAGCTATGCAAGATTGACCCGGACCATAAACCTGAACCGAACCTGAAATTACTTTCCAACCCACAACCCAACATACTAGACCGGAGTTTATGGTTCCATGGATGTGTGAAGTATCCTTAGAGGCTGAGAATGACAAGGTGTCTCAAAGAAGACCATGATAACATATGTGGCTGAGATAAACTCCCACTTTGAACTGAACTTCCATATTTCCTTCCACATTTTACATTTAGTGCTTTTGTTTTGTCTTTTTCCATTCCTGGGGTCTACTAAGGATTATGAAGGGAAAAACAGACAAAAAAATTGCACCCTTTCATGGCTTCTGAGAAGGATGTTCCATTTCCTTAACCAAAAAATCTTCATTTTTGAATCAAAATGGATCTTCTGAAGTTCATCTAAGCACACAGCAACTCTTGATGATGATAAGCCATGAACTTCTATACAGAAAAATATGATATCCTTAATCTTTTATGTACATATTAGATGAAGGCACAAGAACTCCAATCATATACTTCCTAGATACCCAAGAATTCCATTCTCATAAAAATACTTTTTGGTAAAGAACCAAACACTTAAGAGAAAATTTAACCATCCCTATCCTAGTTTGCTTTCTTACCTCTTTTCTGCTTCAAACTTGTCACTTTCTTGCTCTTGTGATCAATTACGGCTTCCTGCGAAGCCTTACCCTTAACTTGACTGCAAGGCTTCTCGCTTATCGACTGCGTTCGGCTATAATAGCATCTTTCGTCTGCATCCGGTGAGCGATACTTAGAACACCCACCTCCGTTGATATTTCTAGCAGCAAAAACCTCATGGTGGCTTGGTCCTGAGGATGCATCCGAAGCCACGGAATCGTTATCGCTATCCTTGTGTTTTCCGCTTCCTCTCCGAGATGCAACACTGTATCTGTTATAGTAGTTGCACTCATCATCATCATCATCATAAACACCACTGCTGTAGTTTCCTTCTTGAGATGGCGAACCGAGATACTTTGTCCACCCGGATTCGTTGCTGCTGAACTCTTCAGCTGAAGACATGTTGTGTGTTTCGGGTTTGGGAGGATGAGGAAGAAGAGTTGCTGTGCTTTTGGTGATGGTTGTAGTTTCAGCTTATGAAGAGGAGTTGCTGTGGTTTTGTGTGCTCTATTTGACCTCAAATTCAAGAATTAAAGTAGTAGTTTTCCTCACAAAGAACAAATAGAGCATATAACACATCAATCTCACATGCCCAAAAGAGCCTCATTATTGAGTTGCCAGATTGAGTTCCACCACCTGGCATCCAAAACTGGCCCATTTATCCTTTGCCTTCCATATACAATTCAAACAAACAATACAAAATCAAGACTACCGCCATTAATGTTTCTCTATATTTCACCAAACCACCCTTCAAATATTTCATCTTTTTACAATATCATCCATAAAAATAAAATTACACAAAACTACCCATTATCTCTAGTCTCTCATCTACACATTCAAAACATAAAGTAAAAAAAAAAACATCTACACAATTTACCTCCTTTTGGTTGAACTAAATATATTAAAAGTTAACCAGGATACCAGAAATCATAAATTTACAAAATTTATAATAGCATTTAGTGAATACTTCATTTGGTTCTCAATAATTGACATATATAATAAAATTAAAAATAGAAGGTGTAATATTTATGATATAAAATCATGCACTCTCTTTTACTATGAGCATATTTTACATTCATACAACAATTTACTAATAAACAGTAAATTCGTTTCTTCAATGGAAAACCCCCTTTTTACAGATTTCAAAGTAGGTGAAAAGTTGATCGAAATCAAGATTGGTAGGTAAAGACATCAAAATGCAGTAAATGAAACATTGGCAGGCTGTAAATTTTGTGTATATCCTGAATTACTGTCATGGTCAGAAAGATAGACATGAGAAACAAAAATTGACCATTAATTATATTTCCTGTAAATGTTTTATAAGAAAATGGAGTTATAAAGAAGTCTTCTTTCTGCTTTGACATATGTCACAGTCACAGCCAGCAGGAAATAAAGGAAATAAGAATAAAATTGAAGAGGAAAGGCCATAGGAATTAACAAGCCAGCTTTGAATTTGCAAATAGTGAACTGGAATTTTGGCGTTTGTGTGACGATGATGATGAAGAAGATGAAGTTCATCTTCCATGAGTTGAATAAGATGAAATTCTATTTGGGGTTGTTAATGGAACAGTTTAAACTTGTTATTCTTTGTTTTTAGAATTTTGCTCTTTGTCTTCTTCACTACCTTCTTTATTCTTTTTGTTAATGCTTAATGGTGGTTGTTACTGTTGATTCATTGGGGAGCAAGCAAGCCTGTTTTGATACTTTTGGTTTTCTTGTTGGGTAAATCGACAAATTTTTTAGACTTTTTGCAAAACTACTTTTATATAACAAATTACACCAAATCCTTTTCACATTTACAAAGTTATCATTTTATCAGTTTCCTTGGAAAATAAATTGAACAATTTCTTCGGACAAATTTGTAATTTAAGACTACCAAATTCGTTGCGTATTCCGAGCCGATGCTTGTACTAAACTTGTTTAGTCAAGTGAACACGTCGGAACCTGTTCATATTCATATAACAACCCTTTGAGTATTGACTCATGTAGTCATTTTAGGACAATTCGGACATTGATATGTTCAAGTTCAACTCGTCTATAATCGAGTTGAACCTAAATCGAGCATGCAAATATGCTCATACTCAAACTTCTTTAATCAAGTAGTCGAATCCAAGCCGACACTCGAGTAGCTTTGCTAAAAAGAAATTGTTAACGGAAAGTAATTAGGATGATTCACATTTAAAAGTGTCTCACCTAAAGTATATTTACGGGTGTGACCACGAAGTTCAGAATCATTAGAAAATTTTTGTACAAAATGGAGTATCTCAATTGAATCAAACGGCTAGTAACATAGATAATTTACCATTTTTTAATCCAAATAATATGCAACTATTTATCAGCTTTGAAATCCAACACTAAAGTTTTTGACGACGCGTCGTCTAATGATTCGAACAGCTTTCCGTTAAAAAAATTGACAATCCTGAATTTAGTGTTTTTATAAGAATATTTTACCTTTTTATCGGAGGTATTTTCGAAGATAAAACTAGTAAATAGGGGGGTAGTTTGGGTATTTAGATATCCATATGAAAATACAAGGCCATAGTTGGGTGGTTTGTGCCTTTGTGGTTATGAGAGAATGTATCTTCCCGCTGTAGGGATGTTCATGCCTTTTTGTAAGATGCTTTTACTTCATTCACTAATAGATTAATAGGTGCTCGTGTCTAGATACAGAGAAAGTATCAACATCTATTATTTTAATTCAATGTAACAAATAATAAATTTACATAAAATCCAAAAAAAAATTGAAGATTGAGTTGAATATGACGAGAATGTTCTTCGTGAAAGAAAGATGAAGAGGAGTCTGACGGTGATTTTCATGCTTTGGGTTTGAAGCTTGAGAGTGGTTGAATAAGAAAATGTAGAATATTGTAATGTAGATTAAGGTTTAAAACTTATAATACATAAGTGATTATATTATTTATTGTAAGTTATACGTTGATAGTTATACTATTTTAGCCAAATTAGTTTTTTTTTTTTTTGTTTTTTTTTTTGTGTTAAGGAGAGCTGGTGGTCTCCGGCGCATCTAAACGCGCTTCTTATAAATGAAAAAAAGCTAAGTAGTAACGGAGATAAACATGACCCCTTACATCATGCAGTAAAAGATAAACTACGTCATCGGGAGTGTCAAGCAATACACTTAGTCCAACGGGAAAGTTAAAAGCTATACTAGCTAGTTAATCCGCTACTTTATTCGCCTCGCGGAAGGCATGTCGGTACTGGATATCCTAGTCCCTTCTGATGAAGTCTTGCCATTTACTGACTAGACTAGGAAAAGGGTGGCACCGAGGGATCGTGCTACCCAATAAAGAGATCGCTAACTGGGAATCCGATTCGATGATCACCTTCCGATATCACACTCCCAAGCGAGCTTTAGACCATGGTAAATATCCCACAAGTCTGCCATTGGTACAGTGCAGATACCAAGGTTAATCATATAACCTCGTTGCCACTCTCCGACGTTATTCCTAATAATACCTGCCACAGTAGCATGACTTCCCACTGCTCCGTTTGAATTGATCTTGATAAAGCTCGATATCGGTGGCTCCCACTTTATGTACTCAGTCCTTCATGGTTGTAAGATTGCAGGAGTTGAGTTGAGCTTCCAAGCTTTGATGTATTCTAAAGTTATCTCCACCACAAAGTTGTGAAGGTCGTTTCTAACCGGAACCGCTCTAAAAACTTTCTCAATTCTCCACTTCCATAGCCATCAAATACCTACAGCAAAAACCGCATTCCAACTACACATGCTATTGAAATTAACCGTAGAAGAGAAGTTACCTCGAATCCAGGCGGCGAACGGTAGTTCGAAGAACCCTTCTATCTGGTTGTGAGCATTGAGTCTACGCCATAAAAATGTTTAGTAAATGTACTCTAATCAAACTCCTTACCTTTCAATTTTAATTTAATGAAAGTGATAAAAATTGAAGGAATAGACAAACCTAATGAAAATAAAAAATGACCTATTTGACAATTTCTACTATTTTCTGGTAGATCATTAACTTTAAATTATTTTATCTAAAGCCTAAAGTTAACTATTTGTAAATTTATAGTAATTTTGAAGTTGGTATTATTTTTCTTTATAGATGAGGAATAAAATGAATATTTTTTATAATAATGTTAGCAACCGTACTATTTATATTAAATGTAACATTCTTTAGAATTTTAAGAAAATATATATAATTTTTACCAAATAATTATATTTTCATTGGTATAACTATTTGAAAAAAATATTATACGTAGCACGAGCTCGAACACTAGTGTGTAGTAATTTATGTCAGGTATCAATACATGGATAATTTAAGAGTGACAATTTTAAAAGTAATTTAAATTAATTTTATGAAAAATATATAATTAAACAATACATAACATTATTAAAAAAATTTAATATTAGTTGTTTATAAGGGATTTGTTTGGCAAAATCACCTTCCAATATTGTGTTTTTGGTAATCACATTTTTTTAATTTAAAAAAAATAAATGTACTTTACATAATATAAACCGATAAATAGTCGAGAACTCGTGAATTGTCATGTAAAGAGAAAGAGTGACTATATATATTTGGATGCTATGCAATTAAAATCATGCTTTATTTATGTTATTTGTTACAGAAAGACAAAAGGAAAACCATAACCCCACACTAGGGTTACTATGTTTTGTACATGCCCATTTCATACATTGTGAAATGAAAGACAATTATTCTCCTAGGAAATCAATTATTTCCCTTTCTTTAATATATATTTCTCATCAACGTAACTAAACTAGTGTAATGTCCATACTTATTTTAATAAAAAAAAATAGTTGTCTTTGGTTTATTATAAAGTAATATAACAAAATTTTCAGTAATTTAAAATCTCAGTTTGAAAAAAATCTACCCAATAGTATATACTTATAATTGAAGTTTTTTTATTCATCAAAATTAAAAAGTATTTAGAAACTAAAATTTAGAATAGCATTATTTTATCTAATCTTAATTTATACTATAGCTAATCATTTATAGATTTTATGCTTTAATATATTACATAGACCTAGGGGTGAGCATCTCCGGATATCCGATCCAATCCGACAAACTTTAAAAAGTCTGATCCGAATCCGATCCGAGAACATCCGGATATCCGTCCGATTATATCCGGACGGATATCCGATTCGGATATCCGATCAGAACCGGACATTTATTCTTAGACTAGTCGGATAATCCGAAGATCCGATCCGACTTTTTCCTCTAAAACCCTGATCCGTATCCGATCCGATGATCCGAAAAATATGTCTGGATCGGATCGGATTCGGATCACCAATTGTCGGATATCTTCGGATTCAGATTTTTCCGGATCGGATCTTCGGATTAGTCGGATTGGATATTTTTGCTCACCCCTACATATACCCGTCGAGTTTGGTATGATTTGTGTAATGCATATTACGTAGGTAAAATACTTTTGAAGGTATATTTATTATGTCGGCAAATGAAAATGTTTGAGGTGAGGATACAAAATATGTGTAGAAAGATATTAAGGGCCCGTTTGGTTTTAACTCCGGAATCGGAAACGGAATGGAAACGAATCTAGTCCATATGCATACCATTGTTCATGAAAGTTTGTGGAATCATTCCTTGTGGTGTGATGAAATTGAAGTAGAGTTTGATTACTTTTGATACCCTATAGGGTAACAAAATGTGGGGAAGCAAGTGTATTTTACATTAATCCACAAGGAATGATTCCACAAAATTTTATGAATAAGCATATACATATGGACTAAATTCGTTTCCATTCCGTTTCCGTTTCCGGAGCTGGAACCAAACGGGCCCTAAAGGTGGATAATAAGAAATTAATGTTACACATTGATTGAAGGGTGGCATGCATATATATATAGTGTGACCACCGGTGAGCATGTGGTGTGTTAATTAAGCCCCAAGGCTTGAAAGGAACCTTGAGCCATTTTCGAACCACAGACAACCTACACAACAATTGACTACGTACCAATATACCTATGTAATCTCTATTATGGGTCATTTATGTTTACCATTTCTTGACACCTCATCGCTCCGCTTTGACTCGTTTTGTTTTTAATATCTTTTGAACGGACTTTTCTACACGAATAATAATAGGAAAAATGACCAAAAATAATACCAACTATGAGGAATGAACCAAAAATAACACAAACTTTAAAAATTTCTATTTGATGCACAGACTATTTCACATCAAACCAATTTTGATACGGGTGAAAATCTAGTCAAATTTTATTATAAAAATTGCCCATTAATTTTTAAATCACACAAAATGACCCTACATTTTTATTTTCTTTCAAAAATCACCCATGTTATTTTTCTATACTTAACGAATTAGGTAAAAAAAAGTTACTCGTCACTTTATTTTTAATATTTAAGGTAGTTTATTCATTAAAAAAATTAAGAAGTTTTAAAAATCAAATTTTGGTTAATCGAACCATGTTTGGTGCCATTATTGTTTTATGGGTATAGTTTGAGGGAATAATCCATATTTGTAGGTAAAACTTCACGAAATAATATAATACTAATTTGCAAATTTGTGTAAGTTGAAATTTTAAAATTAATATGTTTAACGTAAATTTGCCGAAAAAAGTCTACATTTCATATTTAAATTTTAAAAATTCAAAAATCAATCTTATTTTATACCAAAAAACTGTGGGAATGTCACCAATTATGAGTCTTTTAACCAAAATTTTATTATTAAAGTGTTCAAACTTCTCAATCATTCTTATAGTTATATTTTAAATAAATGGCCTAAAATATTTAAGAATAAAGTTATAAATAACCTTTATTATATAATTCGTTAGGTATAAAAAAATTATACGGATGTTTTGCGAAAGAAAATATAATGTAGGGGTAATTTTGTGTGTCTTAAAAAGTTATGGACAATTTTTGTAATAAAATTGGCTATAACTTCTCCCCGTATCAAAATTGGTTTAATGTGAAATAGTTTGTATACAAACTAGTAATTTTTAAAGTTTGTATTATTTTTTGTTCATATCTCATAGTTGGTATTATTTTTGGTTATTTTTCCTAATAATAAACCCTAATCTTAATAAATAAAAAAATTTATTATCAATTGATTTTATAAAGAAATTTCACCAGACTTATATGCTAGATTCGGGTTCAACATGCGATATTTCGGATACTGATTTATTGTCAACCAATATTAAAAAAAGTCTAGAGAAAAAAAATTAGTCCCCACGAAATATGTATATCAAACACCTTCAATAATATATTGATGATGAAAAATTGAAGTAAAGAAGAATATGATGTACGTCGAGTTGAGCTGGAAATGGACTCACTCCATAATAAATGTCTCGAGTTTAATCTCTTTGAATAAATGAAATACCTTTAAAATCCCTAACTAAACTAAGTTAATTAAAATTTCTTATTATTTATATTTCTTACACCCCTACTAACTTTTTTTTTTTTTTATAACCACCACCGGAGCAATACATTACGAAACCGAAACGTCATTCAACAAAATAGAATCGAAATCGAAAGAAACATCACTAGAATTTAAAAAGAAGGTAGGCTCCCCCGGTTTCACATTTGCGAGGTTATGAGCTGCGAAGTTGCCCACCCTTCGGACGTATGACCAACTTACGGCGACAAGTGCGCTCTTCCGCCTTCCTGAGAATCAGCTGGATCAACATACCAAGGTTGCCTCTGTCCACCTTCCGCTTTCGGAGACGATTAATCACCTCAAGACAATCGGACTCTATAATCACATGAGTCCACCCTTGTTCCGCCGCTATTTCGGTGGCCCAGTAGACTGCTTCCGCCTCTGCCACCACCGGGGTTGAGCCATTCTAGATGGATTTCGCCCCCAGGAAACAAACCGCACCATGATGATCCCGCGCAATCACCCCAATGCGACACATAAGCTCTGAGCTCGAAGCGTCACAATTAATCTTCACAAATCCGGACGGGGTTTCTTCCAGCGAGAGGATGCCGACTGCACCACATCGGATTGAATTCGAGGATGGTGTTGAGCCTGCCTGAAATCCGCCATAAGTTGCAGCTGGCGCTCTACCACAATTTCCGGCAACTGATCAACACTTTGGAACAATAGTCTGTTGCGAGCAGTCCATATTCCTGACAAAGCCGCAACCCACTCTTCCTTCAAGCTTTGGTTAGACGAAGCAAGCACTGTAAGCACTCCGTCCACAAACGTTTTTACCCAGCTTATCGATCCTTGGTAGCCCCGGGAGAAGTTTCCACACTCTCCTTGCCTTAATACAACTAAATAGCACATGCTCCACCGTTTCAACGCTCCCGCAGACATGGAAAAATGGGTCCCCTACACATTTGTACATCCTTCCCTGCTTTGGATAATAAATGTCTTTTCCAGGATTTCAGTTTGTTCCACAGTCAAAAATCGAAGATGACCTAATCAAGAATTTTAAGGAATTAAATTCGTTTTAACACGAGATACCTCTCGAGGTAACTTGCTCCTAGATGATATTACAACCCGGTGTTATTTGGAGCATTTGAGAGCTTCAATTAATAAAAATGTAGTTGAGAGAAATGATCAGGACATCGGACACGTCCTAGATATGAAAAAACATGAAAAGGCAAAACGGCCAAAAGAGTCGCTATTTCGTTCTAAGAAAGATGGCTTAGGAATACACGTTTTTCGAGACAATTGCGGAATAATTATCCATACAATTTTCCAGATTTATTATTCCAATTTCGAGAAGTTTGGAGAAGGGGGCTTAGACCGCTTTCGGATTGGTGAAAGGATAATTATCGACTCCGCTAAAGGATAATTATCGTCTTCGCTATAAATAACGGAAATATCGTTTATTAATTCATTTCCTTTCCCGTTTTCTCGTAGAAGCTCTGATTTCTCTCAACCTTCAAGCTCAGATCTGCTCTCCGTTTCTAATCCGATTTCAAATCCGTTTGAGTTTTCGGATTCCTCTCTTCATTCTCTTCATTTTGGTACCGAGTTTCTACATTTCCGAGCAAGGGAAGGCCTGGTCGAGCATATATGATGCTATGGAGGTTCTGTCGCTCAGATTCCGGTGAATTTGATGGTGTCCGAGCGTAGCCTGTGTCGTTGTGATTCCGAATCTTCTTTCGGATCATCAATCGGGTTAGTAACGAATAAGTTATGAATTTATTCGTTTTCCGTATTGCGATTTGGCCTAAATTGACTTTAGGCTTGTCAAAATGGATAGTTGAAAATTCCATTATGCCCGTTACATTATTCTGGTGATTATGGGTTGTTTGTTTGATGAGATTTGATGACAGATGGGTTCAGAAATTGCCTGCGAGCAAAACGTTATCTTGGCGAATTTTAATTAATTAATTGAAGGTTAATTAATTAAATTGGGATTATATAGGAGGATATAGGTTAGTTAAATTCAAAGGAACGAATTTAACTTGTGTTTGAAGCGAGAAGTTTAATACGATGAATATGATATTCTCAACAGGTGTTGTTGAAGGTTTCGGTTTAACTATAGCTTAGTTGCTTTGTGAGCGTATTCAAGCACGATAAAGGAGGATAGTCCGAGTGGGAAACGGACTCAATAGGTGGTTTGCGAGGTTTTATTGTTCTTACCTACGAGGTAAGTGTATATGAATTACACTTGCTTGATATATATTATGTATTTATTATGCCATGGTTTTATGCATGCTTATAAATATATATGAGTGAAATGATGATGATGACTTGATGTGATTTATGAATGCATGCATGAGGTACATGAGATGATAATGGAAAGAATATGATGAAAGCATGAAATTGAGTTATGATATGAAAGTGATAATATAGGATGGTAATTGATTAATTAGCCAAACTGGGCCCCGCACGGGTTTCAGGGGGAGGAGGTCGCTCCCTGATCTACAGGGGGGCCTCAGAGGTCGCTACCTGATCTACAGGGGGCCTCGAGATAAGAAAAATAGTCCAAGATCGCAACCTGATCTACAGGGGGTCTTAGGACAAGATGACCGAGATCGCTACCTGATCTACAGAGGGCTTAATTAGGACGCTATCGGGTGGGCCAACTGAAAGAAAAAAAGAAAGAAAGAAAGAAAAGAAATACGAAAGTACATGAAAAAATATATCGTATGATCAGTTGGGGCTAGTTAGTTAATTATCACATATGCATCGATGCAATCGAGTCTAGCATGTTATATGTTATGTTATGATTATTTATATGTGATGAGATGATATGAGATGTTTATATAAGATGATATGTTTATATGTGATGTGTGATAACATGCTTGAATGTTTATGTGAAATGTGATATGAATGGTTGTGGAATTATAAGTGAATGTGGATATGTATGTGTGCCTTGAAATGTGAGGAAGGGTATAGAGTGTCCATCGTGGACGGGATATTAGATACTTATATATATTGGGAGAGTGCGATTTGTATACCCTTACTGAGCGTGTGACTCATTGTTGTTATATCCACATTTTTTTCAGCTACTCAGACTCGGCTTGATCAAGGCAAGGACGTTGGACCCAACACTTGGATTTGAGATCATATCAGGTGGGCTGTTATGGGATGCTACCGCCTAGGATGTTTTGTGTGGTTTTAAACAGCTGTGTTTTGTTAAACAGGGTTTTATGACGTATGTTAGTATGTATATTTGTTGTGAAGATGGTTGTAAGATAAAATTTTAAAATTTTACGTTTTCCGCTTTTCCGCTTATTGCTTTAAATAGAGTTAATTAGCTGGTAATCAACTAGAAATGAAATAGGTGTCACATTTCGAACCAAGGTTCGTTAGCAAGGGCATAGTCAAGCCGCTCCTTGATAAAATCATCCGCCGTACGTCCATTGTCCCATGTATACCGTTGCCCGAAGAAAGAGATCTCACTCAAGTCACAGTGATCCATAACATCCCGAAATCTAAGCATATGATGGTAATTAAGAGATTTTTTTTTATTTAGATATGGTCTTATTAATGAATGATATGCTTAAATCATTAGATGCAACTAATTTTTTTTTTAAATGTAGTTAATTTTGATACAGTAATAAAAAAAAACATAACAGTATAGTATATAACTTAACAACAAGAAAATGGCATTTTGGACAACTACAACAATACAAAATCATACAAAAGCATGATAGTTCTCGCATTCCCTTTCCGTTGTGCTACTTTCATTCGCCCTCTTCAAAGGTGAGGCTCGCAAGCTATCTCCATAAGGTTGAGCAGTATCCCCTTGTACCTCTTGATCACAATCAGTTTCAACATGACCAAGCCGACCACACAAGTAGCAAAGTTCGGTAGCCTTTCATACTTTAATTCTGCCCAGACCTTCTTCTTCCCCAACGATAATATAAAGCCCCGACGAAGTGGTTTCTTGATGTCTATCAAAACCCTTAGCCGGAGGAACTTCGAGCAGATTATCAAATCTTCATCATCTATCTCCATAAGGGACCCCAATGCCTCCCCTATCACCTTGGCAGTTGGCACATTCATTGCCGTGAACGGAAGGTCATGAACCCTGACCCAGAACGGAGCGTGATCGAAAGATATATACGGTTGTTCGTTTCCTGGTTCCTTCATGACAAGTAGGGCTTTATCAAACGACCAAGATCCACACTTTAGGACTTTATGTTTATCCTCCTCATCGACAATTTGGAACATGAAAAGGTTATGTCGGATCTCCCTAAATATGAAATTATTCTTGAGTTTCCAAGCCCCCTTCATTGTGGATTTTAGGGCGTGAGTAGGGTGCCCACCACCGCTTTGGTTGTCGCTTGTCCAGCCTCCGAATACACAACTTCATCCACCCTAACAATCGTAGCCTCCTCATCAGTCAACTCCAGATTCATTCGGTTCTTTGATCCGCTCGCCATCGCTGAAGCCTCTTTCAAACACCTGCAAAAACCTACCACGTGCACCTCCGCCACCCGGTGAACCCGCACACTGGCGGCGAGATGACCCTGACTCCCACGACCCTTTACCGGAGAGGAAGATGAGCGTCGACGAACCGCTATAGAAACGGTTATCAGAATCGCTCACGTCGCCCTAGGGTTCTCTGTTAAAGCACTTAGTTAATTACACCCCTACTAACTTGTACAACATATTTATTTATTTTTTTCTAAAATGCCAAGAGAGTATATTTTATCTATTTATACTAGTTAACTAGGCAAATATAGTATGTTATCATACCAATTATTGTTATTATTAATATTACTATAGTGCTAGTAAAGAAACCCGAAACTTAAACATAATAATTTAGATATAAATAAAATGAGGTTACAAACTTCAAGTACGTATAGCGACATAAACAAATTTAACTACAAAATATCAGTATTCGTTTGAGAAGTTTAGGGTTCATCTGAGAACCATAAGTTTATTGGAGCTGTAATTGAAGTCAAAGCATATTGGTAATTAAATATTGAAGCTTATTGATAGCTGATTGAACGAGCTGATTTTTTTTGATAAGTTTGATGGGTGTTTGTAATATAGCATTCAAAAGCTGTCATAGGCCCCGTTTGGCAGGAGCTTATGGTAGCTGATTAGAGCTTATTGTAGCTTATGCTTTATACTGTAGAAGATTGCTTTGTGTTTGGGAGCCACAGCTGAAGGTAGATGATGGAGCGGATGGAAGCTTATGGTAGATGATTTTTTGGCCTTCCCCATCAGCTCCCTTGGGCAAGCTTATGGAGCTGATGGAGCTGATGAATATTTTCATTCACCAGCATACCCTTCCCCTTTTGTTACAGGTATTTTTCTTTTTCCACTATCTTCTTCTTTCGTTTGTGAATCTTCTCTTCCACCTTCATCTGCGAGCAATAATATTAGTCGAAGGTATTTCATCTACACATCTTCTTATTTTTTCTTCTTCGAATCTCTGTTATTGTCGTCTTCGATTCGTTCTTCCATCTTATTCTTCTTCTTCGGTTTGTCGCCAAATTGTCGTCTTCGATTCATCCTTCCATCTTATTCTTCTTCTTCGGTTTGTCGCCAAACCCTAAAATTCCAATTTTACGATTGCTTTGTGTAAAAAACCTAAAATGTGAAAAGATTCATGACATTCCTTCTTCATTCTGCCTTCTGTAACCCTAAAATTTCATTTTTATGTCTAACTCAAATCTTCTTTGCAGGCAAATGTGTTAATTTCTGTGTAGGTTTACAAGCACAGTTTAGCCTCAAGCTTCATCTGAAGGTAAAATTGTCAATTTCTTTTCTGCAGCTGAAGTTGAAAAATCTGTTGTTTATTCCATTTATGCATAAGCTGTAATGGCACATTTTTTGTTGATGTTGATTGCAAAACACTATCCTTTGCAAAGCTTACAATCGAATGACACCATTTGGGACTACACATGGGACTAGTGGTTGCTGTTGATTGCAAAATGCCATCCTTTCTTTAAGATCAATTGAATAAATTGTGTGAAGAGTTGAGATTGATGCCATTTTTAAGTTCAAACCTCAGAAAATGTGTGAGCCGTGTTTGTAGAACTATAACTTGCCACTCCACCATTTATTTCATGATCTTCCTTTCATCACTCCATTGTTAATTTAAGGTTTAAAACATGTAGAACATATTTGCTGACACCATAAGAGTTAGAATGCAAGTGATTCACACAGAGAATTTAGTTCACCAACTAATAATCTGCATTCCAGATTCTTGTTGTTTGGTATTACATGTAAATGTTGATTTTTTGAGCCTCATCATATTGCAATTCTCTTCGTGCTCTTTATGCAGCTTATTTGCAAACTCTGTTCCAGGTTAGGCTGGATTGATAATAATTCTCTGACTAGTAGTATTGTGCTTTGCCTGCCGGCTGTTATGAGGACAATGAATGACTCTGCTAGAATTCAGAATCTCATTTTTTTTGGCTTGCTTGCCATGGGAGTTTAGTGTATATATCAAATAAGGTTGAATGAACATGGTAATGTCCAAAGAATGTTACCTTAAGCAGAGTTCATACAAGCTTTAGAAAATATAACAATTTCTTTTGCAAGTCCAAGTTAAGGAATTCTCTTCTTCTGTGAGCCTGAGCACGAGTAATTTGATTACTGGAATTCTCTTCTTCTGTGAGCCTGAGCCATTTGCAGCTGTTAATTTTTTATTAATGAAATTTTCTTCTAGTGTCTGCACGAGTCATTTGATTACTTTATAATGGATCAGGTTAAAAAAATTGCAGTGATGCCTTTTCCATTTATCATGTTTTATTCTATTAGCATTTTCCAAGCACAAGTTTATCCACTTTTATTTTATTGCAAAGTTGGATCTAATTAGTTTGTATAACACCCGTTGTACTACAACAGAGGACATGGAGGACATGGATTTCGACACTATTGAGCCACTAGTTGATGGCTACTATGCATCATGGGGTTGGGGTTCCGAGAGTTCCTCTAGTATCAGTAGATCTACAGACCCGGAATATCGTGTATGTATATGATCTAAATTATTTTCGTACGAGTGTGTTTTAAGTGATGCTTACTATCATCTCTTTACATTGTAGGAATTGCTTGAATACACTAATAATGAGTTGATAGACGATCGTTCAAGCAACCCGGAGGTGAGTACCATACAAGAGATAGCACGTGATTTGAGGGATGAATTAGCTACAGTGAAAGGTGAACTTGAAGAAGCTCGTCGACAAATTCAATCTGCAGAGGAGGGAAGAGAACAAAGTAATGTAGAAATCAACAACTTAATTGAACACCAGACTGCGCTGCAAGTATCAAACATTCGGCTTTCTGTTGAACTCGACCAATGCAAGATCATTGGTACAAAACACGCACTATCCGCTAAACGTCTTTACAAATGCCTAATTGTTGCTTGTGTTTTGCTTGTATTATGTGCAGCTCATGATATTATGTTTTAGGATTAACTTGCTGCTAGTTGAACTGATTGCGAGTAGTTGAAGATTATTCTAGCTAGAACCAACTTATCATTTGGCATGATTTGAAAGACAGCTTTTGGTTGTATTGTTTGTTTGAAATGTGAAAGACAAAATTGTGTGCTTGTTATTGGTCAGATAATGTATTGTATGTGGTTGGTTGTGTGCTGTTATATTGTGTTAAAGATGTTTGATATTTATAACTAGCAATGTGGTTGTTATGACATGAACAACAATCATGGATAAAAACACTTGATATTTGAAACTAACACATCATAAACTTCTTAACCCGCGTGAGTACATGGTTTAGGAAACACCTCTTACCAACCACAACCAATGTAAACATGGTGTATGATAACCTGAGAACAACCACAAGTCCTCTAATCCGGAGAAGTACATGGATTAGGAAACACCTATTACTACTACATAAACACTTCCGCACACCACTTCTCCACGTTGACATTCATTTGTTTGTGGCGGAAAATTTCACAACATGGAAAGTCCTACAATATACCCACATTTATATGTTGTTTGTGATAAAGGAAATACAGAGAGTATAAAGTGTTAGGAAGTGAAGACCAACTAACCGTTTTGTTATTAGTAAACCAAGAATCCGGGATTTGGACCTCTCCTGTGCCAGGGTCACGAGCAACACCGGAAGCATTTAGTATTGCTCTCCAAATTCCAAACTCTTTTTTCAACAAAGACAACCTATTACGTAGCCTCACCGGAGGAACATTTGTTCCACTTCTCCTATCAAATTCTGAAGCAATTGTTTGCCAATTATAACAACCCCTCTCAAATTCAACCTCCCTAGCATCAGCTTCTGCACATATCTCCAATAAGATAATTGATGTTTCATCATTCCATTTGAAGTTAGATGATGAAGCCATTATGGAACGGTGTGATTGACTATAAACCATTATCTCACAATTTATAGTGGGAGAATGCTTCATAAGCTTTTACTTTTGTTGATGAACAATGACATTTCATAAATAGCTACTGCATAGGCCTATGTACATGCCATTGACAAGTAAACATCGAAGGGTACAAGTATTTATTATTGTGTTCACATTTCGTAAGTACCTACTGTAGAAGCTTTTAATTTTGTTGTTGCCAGAAATTCAGAATGAAAAACTAAGCCAAATTAAAGAAAGTTAGCTTTGGATCCAAGTGTTGTCATTTCGTAAGTAACTTTCTGTGTCATTGACAACACTTGAATGCAATTGATTTTTATTGGTATTCTAACTTTGCTTCTACAGCAAGGTGACATTATACTCTCTGCATAACTGAACTTGAAGAAAGATCCCTTGGTGATCGATTCTCTATGTTGTTAACCTGATCATAACTAAAGAAAGTTAGCTTAGGAACTTAGGATAGTGAAATAACTGATCTACATTAGGAACTTAGGATATGCATCAATATGATTACATTTATACAGGGTACAAGGTTTTTCAAATAGCATTACTGCAGCTGTAGAAGAAGTTGTAGAAGAAGCAGAAGCTCTGTAGAACAAGCAGGCTAAACTAGAGGTATTGGGATGTAGCCTTGACCTGCTGCTTATTGATCCACCCGGTTGCTGATGTTGCTGATGTTTCTGTAGAAGAAGTAGGCTAAACTAGAGGTATTGGGATGTAGCCTTGACCTGCTGCTTATTGATCCACCCGGTTGCTGATGTTGCTGATGTTTCTGTAGAAGAAGCAGACTATACTAGAGGTATTGGGATGTAGCCTTGACCTGCTGCTTATTGATCCACCCGGTTGCTGATGTTGCTGATGTTTCTGTAGAAGAAGCAGGCTAAACTGATGTAGCATTGGAGATGATTGCAAGTTACTTATGAAAAATATTATGATCAGAGTTATATAATATATTTAGATGCAGAGGAAAATGAGAGTGCTGTGAACTTTGAGAATCATTGCAGCTTAAAGTCATCTTCACCAGAAAGTCAGCTTGCCTGATGAACTGTATTGTAGACGATTACGAGATGCTATGTTGAGAATCATTGCAGCTTAGATTCATCTTCACCAGAAAGTCAGCTTGAAGGATGTCACCAGAAAGTCAGCTTGCCTGACTTTATCTTTGCTTATTATTGAAGATCCAAGTGCTGTCAACTTTGTATTTTTTTGGCGCCTGCAAGCTTATTATTGAAGATTCAGCTTCACTTGTCGACATATAAGAGTTTGGCTCAGCCTGCTGAATTACAAAATAAAACTGTACTTATCAATTTTTTTGAAAGCTTTTTTCATCCATAGAATCAAAACAAGAATGTAACAGCATATATCAGTGTAATTGATTGCAGATCAAGATCTTTAGAATCTGAATGCTGAGTCCTTCAACGCCATTCAATTTTTCAGGATCATCTGGCCTATTAGAATTAGTTCCATGAACAGATTCTAACAAAAGAGAAGCTACAAAGGCTGATGAGTGATTGCAGATTCAGTTACTTGCATTTCAGATTCAATTACTTGCATTTCAACCATTACTCAAGTCAGATGGTGTCAAACAGAAGCTTCCCTCTGGTACAGACCCTAATGAGCAGATGGTATCAGCATATATCAGTGTAATTGACAGTTGCAATTGAGCACAAGGAGAAATTTGAGCAACAAAAATAGTAGACTGAAGCAAAGATAAAACAAGCAAATGAAACACAATAGATTCACTACTCTTGCTGTCAATCATTTAAAGTAATGCAATTCAGATTGTCAAAAAAAATAGGCTTGCTGATCAAATTTGGGCTAAAATTCAGAGGCTTGCTGTCAATCATTTAATGAAGAGCTGAACCAAAACATAATAAACAGAGAGAAAGCATCTCCAGTGCCACAATATAAAGAGCTGAACCAAAATATAAGATAAACATATATGGCGTTCGTCTAGGCCTGAACCAAAATATAATTGTGTCAGCAATATTTTGCACCAAAATATTAAGACCAACCCAAATCGATGTCAATCATATATCATCACACAATCGATATATTAGAAATAGGCACTCTCCCATAATCGTTGTGCAATATCATCTCTAACACTACCCATCCCACCAACACTTGCATCATCACCTTCTTCTCTTGTACCCCTATTGAATAGTCCTTCATAAGCTTCAGGGTTCGACTCTAGCGTGTCAAAGTACTCGTCGTTCTCCTTATGCAGCAGACAGAAATTATGAAGTGCGAAGCATGCCAATATAATGTCAATTTGTGTCTCGATGTTGTAGCTAGGAATCACCGTTAGTATCTTCCATCTTTTCTTCAAAACACCAAAAGCACGTTCAATTGCACTACGAATGCTAGAATGAACCCTATTAAATCCCTCTTTGTAGTTCTTAGGAGCAACGCCTTCAAATTGGGATTGGTGATACTTCACCTTTGAGTACGGTACCATGTATCCTTTTCTGTCTGGATAGCCTTTATCGACCAAATAGTATTTCCCTACATTGAATTATAAGCAGCGGTATCACGTACATTTTATGTTAATGTATGTAACAACTAAAACCAAGTTCATCTAAATGGTCATACCTTCAGGTGGATGGGGAAAGTTGAATGATTTTGTCTTAAGAGCATGATCGAGAACACGGGCATCATGAGCTGAACCCTCCCATCCGGCAGAAACAAATGTAAAGTACATATCTAGGTCGCATACAGCCATCACGTTAAAGGTACACGTGCCCTTCTTTCCTCTATATGGCAACTGCTCTTTTGCAGGGATAGTTGCATCAATGTGTGTTCCGTCTATGCATCCTATGCACCCCTGTAATTACGATCAAATATCACCATCATATAGGGGTTAAACTTATGAATCTTATAGCCCTAACTATTCTATTGTACATATTATTAGAAGTTGTAATCCACACCTCGAAAAAACTGTACTTATCATTTTCCAATCTGTGTAGGTGTGCTTGAAAACGTTGGGTCACGCGGTCGTAGAAGATCCCTTGCAAGTCCTGAGTAACCCCTTGACCTTCCTGTGATTGCATTTAGAACCTCGTGTATTGTTCGGCTGATTGTTTCCCCGGATCGTTGAAATCTCTCACAAACATCTCGATTTGATATCCCCAAAGCTAATGTGTACAGCAAAATACCCACCTTCTCCAACACACTCATGTCACGCCCTTGTTTTAGACCGTAATTTGTCTCCAATTCGTCACATAAACGTTGTAGAACTTTTGGCTCCATCCTAAAGGCTCTCATACATCTAACGCCGGAGTTTGCATCTATCACTTGCCTCATCCATTTGTAACCTGTAAATTCTGAATTATAACATGGTTCTTTGTGTATGTGACTGAAGTAATGCATGGACGACAGTGAATGGTTCATCTTCAGCCATAAGTTTGAAAGCATCATTTTTTTTTGGCGTCTTTGGAGCCTTTTCTTCGCTTATGCAATCAATTGAACATCAGGAGATCATTCAGGATGGACCATAACATCTACACAAAATTAAATGATAGCAAAAATAGGACGGTGTAAGCAAAGCAAGCATCCATCAAATTAGCTACATGATCATGATTTGTCACCAAACACACACGTTCGTTACAATCTAATCATAAAACCTTCTTAACAGTTAAAATGGGAAAAACAGTCAACACTCAACAGAACAATTCAAATTGGAAAAACAAACATGAACTAGCAAGGTTCAATTGGGAAAAACACTCAACACTCAACACTACAATTCACTCTAGGTTAACACCCTTGATTTCAACATATTGGTATTTAAGAAAGGCTAGCCTCGCAGCATGACGTGGAATGTTGATGAACATCTTCCTAAATGACTCATTCATCAATTGAGCAGTAGCAAAGCACCACAACAAAGAATCCTCCTGGACAAGCTCCTCCTTAACCATCTCTTCCAGTATTTCCATGACATGCTGAAATGTACATTTTTCTTGAGGTGTTGCAGATGTAGCAGCTTCTGCCTCAAACAGTGTCAGCATTTTCTGGCTGGTCTGCTCCACTATTGCAAGGTGCTCGCTGTATAGTTGCGCACTAGTAGACCCCTTCTTACGGCGTTTAGACCCAACTGCAGATGGTGTGGATCTTCTTGACTTCGATCCAGCTTTAGCACATTTCTTTGTGTTGGTAGAAGGGTTTGGTGAAGTTATTTGTTCTTGTATGTCTCTCAAAAGCTCGTCGTCGGGAGCATTGAAGTCGATTGTATTTAAGTTACCAAACTCGCTGTCACTATTTTCACCTTCCTCATTTGCAAATTCCTCAGCACCCTCGTCGTTTTTATGAGTCTCCCCGCCTTGTACAAGAAAACAAGGGTCCATAGATGGGGTCACACAATGTTGCCCCGTTGCTACAATCCCACTGAAAACTTGCTCCCATAAGTCTTCCAGGTCAGCTGTCACACCTTTCTTTCTGAATTGCTTATAATCCTCTTTTTCCTACAACATGTAACAATAGAAGTAAGGATTTGATTCTCCAGTACATAAATACGTAAAAAACCAGTACAACATCAATTGCATTACCTTTATCTTTTTTTCCCACCAAGCATCATCGGCTGTTATTCGACCTTTGACAGGGTCCCATCCAATACCAGTCTCACCGTGCCTCAAATCTTTCCAAAGTTTGTAAAGCTTTTTCATGTGATCAAACTTGTTTTTTAGCTTTATAGGAGGACATTTCCTACCTATCTGATTCTCTAGGACAGAAGAAATTTCTACCCAACTGAATGGTTGATCGACCCCGTGGACTTTTTGATATTCAATGCAAATCCTCAAGAACGTCCTAGTTGACTCCTCAGTCCAATTAAACTTCTTCTCTACAACCTTACCAATCACTTTATAATTTCACAATACTCAAAGAAATTAGAGATGGTACTAATGTTACAAAGATAATTAAAATTAGAGATGCTATTCTATAAGAGAATTAAAATGAAGAAGCACAACAACAACAACAACATGAAGTATCAAAACAACAGCGCCAAGAAGGTAAATCTATCAGAACATCAAGAAGCACAATTAAAAATTGATCAAGAATGGTAAATTTGTCACAACATCAAGAAGCACAACAACAAACAGATGAATACTATCAAATCTGTCATAAAATCCTAAGTACCACAGCAGCAAGGTCAAGGAGGTAAATCTATCAAAACATCGACAAACACAACTGAAAATTGATCAAGAATGGTAAATTTGTCACAACATCAAGAAGCCCAACTGAAAATAGATGAATACTACTGTCAAATATGTCACAAAATCCTAAGTAACACAACAGCAACGTCAAGGATGTAAAACTATCAGAACATGAAACAGCACAAAAAGCTAGTAAAGATAAAGAATGTTAAATCTGTCTAACAAGCAAAACAACAACATCAAGTCGTAACTATGTTCATTTGTCAAAGGAGCTGATTGTTAACTATGTTAAATAGGTTATTAACAATTCTCTACAATGGTGAAAATGGAAGCTGGAGATGCACAAATTGGGAAGTACAGTGGAGATTTCTTACCTACGAATTTCTACAGTATGTTCATATATTTCTCAGCCATAATCGAAAACCCAAAAACCCTAAATGTTATATAATCCAAGGTGACAAAATCAAGGTGACGAAATCAAGGTGACGAACGTTCATATAATCCAAAACCCTAAAACCCCAAATAATCGAAATCCACAAATTATAGGAAGTGGAGATCTCTTACCTGCGACTTCTTTGCTGCTGCTCATCGTTAGGGGACGAAATCGGGAAGAACAGTTGAAGGATGTCTCCAATTCGGTCGGCTGCTTCTCTTCTCCTTCTAGCGTTCCTGTTCTGGTCTGTCGAGAGAGAAGGGGCAGTAAATGACGATGGTTGGGAAAAAAATAACTTTGGAATATTTTTCATATTATTGTTTCATAAATTCAGTAGCTGAAGCTATCAAATATTTCAATTAAATTTTTTTTTTAATTTTAAATATTAAATATTGTTTATAGGGTTTGGGTTATTCGGTTAAATTTAGAGAGATTTATAACTCCACACCAATTATATTTCATAAAATTTTATTCCATAATATCCATTTACATATATTTGAAATAATTAATATTCATAATATCCATTCAAATATAACATCATTTAAATAATTATTTATATCACCATAATAAATAAAACTACAAAATACAAATAAAGCCCTTTTCGGTAATTTTACGTTTACATCAGCTACGATCAGCTCGTACTTCCCAAACGCTAAGCAAGCTTATTAAAAAATATCAGCTACTTAAATCAGCTACTGATTTCAGCTTCAGCTTCAGCTTCAGCTTCATTCAGCTTCAGCTTCAGCTTCAGCCACAATCAGCTCGTGGTTCCCAAACGGACCCATAAGCTCCGTAAACTTCTTCCATATAGCTTATGAAATTAAAATGGTATAAACTACAATAAATTAACATAATCTTTGTAAGCTTGTGGTCTCAAACGTACACTAATTCGCTTATCTTTTTCATAAACTTCGTAAGCTACGGCTCCTAAAATGTGGCTTTTCAAAAGACCTAAATGTGGCTTTTCAAAAGACCCGTTAGTAGCTTATAGAGCTTATCAAATTTGTCAAAAATAACTTGTGATGTTTCTTGTTTGGAATACTCAACTTTGGGTTGAACTTATTAAAAAAAAAAAAAAAAAAAAAAA
>BSUD01000002.1:11804693-11852715 GCA_033239045.1 Fagopyrum esculentum | reverse complement strand
AAAAAAAAAAAAAAAAAAAAAAAAAAAAAAACTCAACTTTGGGTTGACTGTGTCCGATCCGGACACGGTTAACCCAAAGTTTTCCTATTTTCAGACAAAAAAAAAAAAAAAAACTATTTAGTTAAAAAGAAAACAGATACTACCGTAACATTTTACACGGCTAACCCTATCTGCTGTCATCTTGGCTGCCGGAAGCAGGAGTGCAGGACGCGATCTTCTTCTTCAAATCGAAGCCTTCTTCTTCGAATCGAAGCCTTCTTCTTCTTCTTCTTCGATCCTTCTTCTCCTCTTCAGTCTTCAAGGTACGATCTTCTTCTTCGGTCTACTTTTCTAGTCTTCTCTTCTCTCCTTCGGTCCTTCATTTTCGAATGGAATAAATTCAATAAAACATAAATTGATTCTGATTTTTGTAGGCAAGTTTACTGATTGCCTTATTGTTGAGCGTTCGTTCGTGTTCCTGTTGATTTTGATTTACACTTTTAACTGATTTTGAATTATACTGTTAATTGATTTGATTCATTCCATTCTTTCCATTCGTTCGTGTTCCTGTTGAAGTGTACTGTTGAGTGTTCGTTTCTGTTTTTTATTGTAAATTGATTACTACTGTAAATTGATTCTGATTGTCTCATTGTAGAATACTAGAATGTTTACAAACCCGTCCAGATCGTCTAAACCTGAATATTCCTGTGCAAACGGTAGAAAGTAGGCTTTTGAACTGGGCTTGTGACTGAGAAGGAAATTGATTTAGGGTTCCGTTTTTAGAAAGTAGGTTTTGAACACGTCTTGAACCGTCCAGTGTCCGAACCCGTCCAGGAAGGTCTGTTTAGCACAAAGATGGGACGGCTGGTGGCTGTCCTCCGTCTACGGCCGTCCTTAGTCTGTCTTTTAGAATGCTGCATAGAATACTTGTGTTGAACCATGGATTAAATTTTATATTATGGGTCTTCTGCTAACTTGGTTGCACATATCTCCGTTTAAGACATGGAAGATGTGCTGATGGAAGTTCCTCCTTCAAGGTTCTTCCAAGAAGACCTCCACAACTTAATTCCTCCATCCCTCCACTTCTTTCCCCCATCTTTTTGTTCTCGGAGCTTTATGCAAACAAACCCCTAAACCCTCCTCTTCTCTTTGTAGCCCTACCCCATCTCTTCACATCTTTAATCACGTTCCTCTAAGAAACTTGAACGGGACCATCATCCTACCCAAGATTCCATTTTTCGGGAACTCCACAACGCCCTCCTTGAAAGACAAATCTTGTAACATATTCTCTCTTGACGATGCTGAAAACAGGGTGCTTCTTGTCACTATTCAGTGCCCTGTGCCAGGCTGCCAGCCGAGAGAGCTTTTGCTCTCTCAAAATTGTTGGTTTGTGGACAGTGTGTAGCAGTCTAGCAGAGAGGGTTTTAATATTGGATTCGATCAAGGCACTGCTTTTTCAGGGCAAGCTTTCGCGGGATGAGGTTATTGCATATAAGCTGGACAAGGCTTCAGAAAGAAATAGTGATTCTTTGCTGATAAAGGATTTAGAGTACTTTCCTTCAGGAAGTATGATTGAAGGCCTTCGTGCTGCCCTTTTGGGTCGATGCCAGACTAATAAAATAAAAGGATCGCTCTGTGTTTCGTGGCCTGAATACAAAAATCACGTGGCATCATTGATCATATTTAATCTTCAGAAGAATGTGTTGCCACTTGCAGTGTGGCGAAGGATCCTCTACTTGACTCAGATTTATATACCTGATAAACTACATTTCATGTCAATCTGTAGGCTAAAGAATTAAGGTTTTCTTTTTTGTTCTAGAGTTTCTTTTCTGAAACCTCCTGAGGTAAAATTCAAGGATTTAAAGGGATGTTCTGCAAGAACACTGTGTTTTGTTGTTAGCATTACGGTCCGAGTTCCGTCCTTAGTGTTTTTTTTAAAATCTTAATAAAGGTTGGTTTAAGTATTCTAGTTTGAATTTTCAGAGGGATGGCTGCAACACCAATGATGCCGCCAGGGGGAAACCCAATGTTTGATGGGAATCCGCCTCCCCCTATGCCCCCGGGAACAGATATGACAGGAATGTGCTTCAGAGATCAGTTGTGGTTGAACACTTATCCTCTGAATCGGGATCTTGTATTTGATTACTTTGCACTGTCACCTTTCTATGACTGGACTTGCAACAATGAACAACTGCGGATGAATGCCACTCACCCTCTTGATATTTCTCATCTCTCGTAAGGTTTTATTTCCATTCCGCTGTTTCTGTCTTCCATTCATCTGAAATTCAGTTACTGAACTTTCTTAATATTAATAATAAGAAGGATGTGATGAGCTTCATCAACATGTTGCCTTTCCCTGGTTTGGAACATTGTTGGTAGTCGTTACTGTTAGTCAATTGCATGAAATTTGCAGTTAATAGTCTCCACCCCAATTTTAAATCTGAAAGAGGAAACAAATATGACAATTTACGGATGTGACAGCGCGTCAGTCACTTAGAAGGTTCTGAAATACTCCATCCCTTCAAGAAATTTGCCATTCCTTAATTTGTTATTTAAAAAATATTTGTCATTTAACTATTCGGGTATTTACCTCACACATTTCCCATGTAATTATTAGTAGATAGTTAGTTATGGCTTTCAAGAAAGTTAATTGAAGACTAATAAATAAGGGTATAAACGTATGATAATAGTACATCATATAGTCTTCTTAGTCATCTAACCCAAAAAAGTCTTCTTAATCAATGTGGAAATTGCTAGAATGACAAATAATGTTTGACAAAGGGAGTAATTGCTATGAACCGTGCTGTATATGTTTAAAGGCTTCAGAGTAGATTAACAGTAGTAGTCAATGTTTATGTCTCTTGAATTTCTTGGTAGTTTTCTAACAGAAAGATGACCGGCCTAGAGTATATGTTGACTGAAGTTATGGAGCCCCATCTGTTTGTCATACGTAAGCAAAAGAGAGACAGCCCGGAGAAGGTTACACCAATGCTGACTTACTATGTCTTGGATGGTTCAATATATCAAGCACCTCAACTTTCTAATGTCTTTGCTGCTCGAATTGTGAGTACTCTTCTTATTGTCCATTCTTTTCCGTGTCTTTCCTTCTAGCATTTTTATGTTTCAATGAAATAGATAAGTGTTTGATTCTGGATAAAGCTTTTGAATATGAAGGAAACCTCTTTAATTTATAAACTATATACATTTGGTTTCATTTGAGCATTGATTAACTTGAAAAAGTTATAAGCTTTTCCATTTCCTAGGCTGAGTTAAGGTAATTTTGAGGAATCACTGTGTAGGTTGTGTTTTTAAAGTCTCAAATATTGTTATGGGCCTATGGCTCTGATCAAAAGCTACTTTTTGTGGACCATGTCATTCCTCGTTTGGTACTAAGTTTTCGGTTGATCACGATTCGCCAGTAACGTTTTCTCTAGTTATGTTTAATTTGCCGACAAAACTACTTCCCTGCCCGTGTCTCCTTTGAAGATGTAGTGTTGCTCACAAGACGATGCTTTTCAAGTTCCTCCGTATAATTTCATATGGTCATTGTTGAACTCGTCTTATTAAGAAGGATATATAATCACTATAGCTTATTTTATGAATGAACAGGGTCGAGCTCTGTATTATATATCAAAAGCCTTCTCTACTGCTGCCTCAAAGTTGGAGAAAGTTGGATATGGTAATGGTATTTCTGTTCTGTGCTCTATAGATAAACAAACTGCTACTTGAACAATGTCATGTGTATATAGAGTTACTATTTGTTTCTGTAAGTTGGACAAGTTAGGGTGATTTATTCGTATGGAGTTTTGGTCTGATTTTCTGTTGATAGCATGCTTATGATTATTCTTGTTCTTAGAATGAACACAAGGAAGATGCAACTCTATCCACACTTTTCCTGCCTTTTGATTTGGTACTTGTTCATGTGACTTGCCAAAGCTTTTGCTAACGACTTTCTCATTCTTCCCTTGCAGTTGATAATGAAAGTGATGATAGTGATGCTAAATCTAAAACTGCTAAAGAAAATATCAATTTCAAAGAGCTTAAACGAGTTGATCACATTCTAATGTCATTGCAACGGAAGGTAACTAACAATCTTAAAGCCTTTTTTCTTCTTTCATCTGAATCTAGTGAAGAATTATCAAGATAGATTCACCATGTATATTTGAGAGAGAGATTTCTTCTTTTTGTTTCATGTCAATCTTTTTCCCCCTTCCTGGATGTATAGTTGCCACCAGCACCTCCACCGCCACCTTTCCCAGAAGGGTATGTCCCAACTCAACCAACCGAGGGTGAAAAGGGCCCCGAGAATCAGCAGGGCACCGAGACAGAGGTTCCTTCCGTAGACCCAATCATCGACCAAGGTCCTGCTAAGAGAATGAAATTTGACCATCAGTGATGCGGAAACTTATTAGTTCTTTGGGGAACTTGACAAAACAATGGCTCGCCGGTCAATCAGAGCAATGGACCAGTCATCGGATGGAGTCTTCGCTGAGGTGTTTGATAGATAGTTTCTCAGTTTCATCTTCAAAGATTGCCTGTGTCTGAATAGAACCTTTCAGTTGGATCATACATTTTCGGTTTGGGTCGATTTTACAACGTTAAGAAAACAATGTATACAAAGCCTTGACTTAGATCTAAGAACACAATCAAGATCTGCCCCTTTAATTTGAGTGTCCTTGTTTAGCTTGTTGAGTTTATAATCAACCATCGTTTGTTTAGCTTGATTAGATTATAATCAACCATCGTTTTTATATACGTAGTAAATGCGAAAGATGATTGATTTTTTGATGCAATATGATCTGCTTAATGTGTTGCAGCCCTCCACCTAGTGAATCATGCTGCACCCATTCAAACTCAATCATCTGATTTGATCAAAGCTTATGTGCTAATTAAAGAATTAAGAAGTGCCTTTGCAAGCGTCTGGATATATAAATTTATTTCATATACTTATGATGAATAAACTTAGAGAAATTCTGGACGGTTTCTTGTGGTTTGGGCATTCTGGATTTTGACCAAATGTTTTTTTTAGTTCGGATGATGTCCTTGTATTTTAATATTTTCCGAAAAATATCCAATTCCGTTTAAATTGTAAAGGGATGTCAACTTAAAATTTGATATCAACTACAATGGAATAGGAAAACTAATAGCGATATACAATCCGGTTATTTTAGGTGTCGTAGTGATATGGTAGAATTCACTACAATTGATTATTGAGGTTAAATGGTTTAAGCTCGTGACTATTCTAAACGAGTCTGATAAGGTTACCTACTTTGTGTTGTCTGACTAGATCAACGAAAATGATGATTGGTTTACATATACGTTATATGTTATTAATAAGGACTATTATTTATAAAATAAATAATTAGAGAGATTAATTGGTGACATCTAATTGATGGAGTTAATTAGGGAGTCACACATTCTTAAGGAAGTTACACGTTGTATTAAATGTTATATATTATTAATTTCTATTATTCTCCTAATCTCTCCAATCTCTTAAAAATCTCTCATTTTCTTTCTCTCGGCCAAATTAGCTAAGTAAGTTTTTTTGAGATTTATCTCTAGTAACTAGACTCATAATATAAATATGTTTATTAAATGTACCTCTAATCAAACTCCTTATCTTCCAACTTCAATTAACAAAAGTGGTAAAAATTAAAGGAGTAAACAGACCTAATGAAAATAGAAAAGGGCTTATTTGGCAAAATTCTTTTTCTCTCTAACGTAAACAAGGAAGTGAGATTGGTATTATGAGTACCAAACGGCAAACATCATCATCATGCTAAGTAATTTGATTAATGTTCGCCTTTCAATCTCCGTCCTAGCAGTAGAAGGTAAATGACACTTTAACATAGGGCTAATGTAGACCAAATAGACAAGTCACATACGAGGATTTCATTCTCTTATGATCCCGATTAGATTTGGTACAATTCACGCATCAACATGTATTACCTATGAACAAAGATAGATCTACTGATTATTGATGATGATCATAATATTAGATGTTCATGATTATTCTGTATTTCCACGCTAAGCATCAAAATTCTCTTCAACGGTCTCTTAATAAACTTTATTCTTACCAAACCTTAAAAACTGAAGTTTGAATATACTATTTATATATTATAATATGTAACTTTTCTTCAGTTATTATAAAATTGTTTTATATTATTATTATTAGAATTATTTATCAGCTCACAATTATTTCCTTGAACTCTTTGCGACATAGTTCGATGTAGGTAAACGTTAAAATTCATAATGTTGAATATAGATTTTTTTTTAAACAATTTGGTTTACCCGGCTTTTTCTAGTTTTGTATTTAGTATTGTACCGCTTAAGAGAAGAGTGTGTAGAGTTTGAAAATAAATACAAAAGGTTGGGTATATTTACTTAACTAGTGTATTACTCATGCCCTGGATATGATTTAATATTATAAATATATAAATATAAATTATTTTATTAGATTTTAATATAATTTATGCACTATAAATTTATCAAAATTTTTTAATACACATAATATAATGTGATAAAATCAACGTAGAAAACTTATAATGCACTCTTTGAATAAGGTTGACAAAAGATTTTAGGTACATTTTTTTTTTAAAATTATCCATTTTATATTATCAATTAAAAATATATATTTAAATTACATAATAAAAAGATTTAAAAAATTTTGTAGGTTAAGGAGAAATATGAGTCAAAATTTTGTAATTATTTTTTAGTTTTAACAATCTTATTGAAATTACTGAATTTAAAGATTTAAGATTTAAGATTTGTGATAAGATTTAAAAAAAACTTAGTGGTTGTTATTAATTACTAAAATGACACGTGGCGTTAGAGTTCTCGTGATGAGACACGTGTAAATAGATGTTACTCCTATAATATATATAAGATTGAAACATTAAAAAGCCTAGTTACTACTCTAGTTTTTTAAAAAGGCATGGTTACCAAAATTATCCATCTTCTTGTACTTAATTTAGTTACTACATAAAGTTCGTGAAAGTCACGGTATACAAACTATTCTTATTTGGGTTCTACAAAAAAAAAACTATTCTTATTTGGAGTTTTATCGTGTGAACCAAATGATCTCCTAATAAGAGTAGCAATTCAAGTATGAAACTAATAATATCCTAAAAAATCAATAGAAAATATTTATTTTGCAATAGTCAAAAGAAGGAAAAAAAATACAAACCACAGTGTCACGGTGCACATATATTTAGAGAAAAGTCGAGTCAATTCCGATTGTCAAAATTTATTTTTTTTTGGTGGAATTAGGGTAGTGGTTCAACTTTGAAATAACTAGGAAACCAACTTATAAGTGCAGACACAGTAGTAGTTCATACGCAAAAGCCACCAAGATTGACCGTTATATATACAAAGTTGCATACTTCAACCGTTTCCTTTGTTTGAAATATATTATTCACATACACGTACTAAACAAAACCAAAAGAGACTTTTTAGCTTCGTTAGCTTTTTCTTTCAAACTCGTTTTTCATGTATTGTGTGATCCTCCTAAGGGTGTCGTTGATTTGCTTATTCATGATATTACGGGCAATGCTATCCCCGTGTGAGGACTATTTAGCCATCTTTTATTTATATGAAATGTGACTAGATGTGCGGAGACCACTGACTCTCTTTCCTACCACACAAAAAAAAAGAACAAAATTTACCCGGGCATTTGATATAATTATTTCTGATATTTCTTTTTATCTCTTTCGTTTTAATCGTTACAATATCTGCCACATCTTTCAGGAAATCAATGGTGATAATCATATTGCGGCTCTCGGCCATACTCGGGGCGTCTCTTTGAATCCGCTTTCTTCTGCGGTTGATGACCTCATTCGTCATAATGTTTTAGAGCGATTAGTCTCTAAAGACTGGTCTCCTTTTCTTCTCAAAAAAAACAAAACAAAACTTACTACCCAAGTAACTATTGTATATCGTATAACACGATACACAAGTGTCCACTTATTAGTAGGCATAAAAGTTGATCCTTTGAGTGGCTTCGTCTCGCTTTCCTTGACATTTAACTTGACCAAAATATATCTATAAATTTTAATGGGTCAAACCCTAATTTTTTTTATCAAATAGACAAATTTCAGGAAATTCAAACATATGTGGGTTAGCGTCGTTGCATTTGCGCATGCATGCATAAACAAGAAGCTATTGCGATCGATACTATTAGTGTAAGCTTAGTTAGACCCATTCAAAAAAAACGAAACTTTGGTCAAACCCTAAGATCAAAATACTTTTTCAATAGTCAAACCTCATGAATCCTTCTTAGTCCTATTACAGGACCTCCTCTGTTGAATATTAGTATTGTTTACCTTCCCAGCTTTCTGCATATAAATACATAGCAAGCTACCAAAGCTTCATCATCCAAAACCATATAACATCTTCTTGCAAAACAAAAACTCACAAGCTACACCAAAAACAAAACAAGCCAAAGCAAAGATGAAGTTCACACCAGCAACTCGTGTCTTGATCGTGGTTGTGGTTTTGGTTGCATTTGCTACCATTGCAATGGCACGGCCGTTAACTGAAGATGCTAGAAGTGACGCGAACGACTCTGTTTCCGTGTATTCTTTCGGGTACGACAAGACCAAGTTTACATTGGCTTATTGGCTCGAAAGATTGGCATCCGGACCTAGTCCCAGGGGTGCCGGCCATTGATTGTATATATGTGTTAAGGAGAAAATATGGTGTTATAGTCGATCTATCTTCTTTTTTTCTCTTGGTTTCGATATATATGTATTTTCTTTCATCGCTTAATTCATTGGGTAATATATACTCATAGAGTGTACACAAACATCTCCAAAGAATGGAGAAATATTACTTTTTTATTTAAATTCTAAATCTTTTGGGTACGTTTGGTATTCATATTTGGATACCAGACATCAATATTTCATAATTTTGTTTGAGGTATGATCGAGTGTATATGGTTATCGGGCCGATACATGCAAATCTTTGCTGGTATAATAAGGGCATTTTTTAAAAAAACAAGATCTCTAAGTATAATTAGTATAATTAGTATAATTAAGGTCTCGTTGAAAATATACCAAATGTATCCTTAAGAGAATGTGCAAAGGAGAGCTTTCCCGTAAAACAAAAACTTTTGTTCTTAATTATTGTTACACTCGTTAATTTTGCCCCTTATTTATTATGAGAAAAACTTTATATCCCCGTTTGGTGGTAACTTTAGAAACCAAAACAAAATAAAAATGAATTTAGATTAGATGTGTACTTTGTTCGTGAATTTTTTTGAAATCATTCCTTATTGTTAGGATACGATCTTCTTAGTCAGATCTTATCATTGTATATCCTTGTATACCTAGTATCTGTCTTTTTTATTATGAGTTTGTTATACATGTTTGTTGTATATATACTCTATTCATCAATAAGAAAAGTCATGCCTTTAGATAATCTATATGTCAAATGGTATCAGGCTTTTTTCCTCCATCAATCTTCAGCTCAAAATGACCACACCAACAACTCTCACCCCAACCTCGCCCTATTACCTCCATCCTTCTGATAATCCAGGCCAAACAATCTGCCTCATCCTTCTCACAAATGAAAACTATGTTGATTGGTCTTGTGTAATGTCCAATGCTTTCTCTGCTAAACGAAAGTTGGAATTTTTGACAAGCAAGATTTCATAACCACAGGAAACATCTGAAGACCACCCCTATTGGTCAAGTGTCAATTCCATGCTTTCCGGTTGGATTCTTGCTGGTGTTGATCTATCCCTTCAGCCACAAATCTGCTTATGCACATTGTGAAGGAACTTTGGGATAATATAAAATAACGTTTTGATCAAGGCAACGGCCCACACCTAATGCAATTGCGGGTTGATCTCGTCAAATGCTTTCAGGACGGACAAAAAGTAGCTGCTTATTTTGGCCAGATGAAAAAGCTCTAGGAGGAAATTGCTTCACACGAGAGCAACGCTTGTACGTGTAATTGTACCTACGACAAATAGGGGTGTAAATGGGGTGGGGATTACCCGAAATTTGCGGGCATTACCCGTCATGGGGACGGGGATGGGGAAAACTTTGATTCCCCGCTTGGGGATGGGGACGGGGATGAAGATAGGGGTATCTGCCCCCGGCCCCGCTCCCAATTCCCCTAAAGAAGAATTTGTCGAGGATACATATACATATATATATATATATATATATATATATATATATATATATATATATATATATATATATATATATATATATATATATATATATATATATATATATAAACAAATTGTATTTATATTACAGTTTCTTTGTAGTTTCATATTTAATTCAAAAATTGTCGATGATTACTATAATTTCAAGTTATATAAACTTTTGTACTTTAAGATTACTCGTTCCTACTTACACAAAATGTAGTTTGACATTAAATATTTCTTTGATAATTATACGTGTAAATTATACAAATGCTAACCTATATTAATTTGGTTTTCGATCATATAAGGACAACACTTCGTGAAATTTTTGAATGCATCGTGAACGTCAAATCACGATGATCAAATGCACATCCCACTACATGTTGTGTTTTTTTACGTGTCTTACTCTTTTAGATACGTGTTTTGATGTGCAATCTAAATCCTAAACCGTAAAATTAAAATGATAAACAATATAACACTTTATCTTAAGATCGTAATATAAATGTTTGTAAGATATAATTATTTTAGTTTATACAAGTTTGTACTACGAGTTTCGATCCTACTTGAATGAATGAGACCTAATATATAAACGGTATAACTTTACCTTGCCAAAATCTGTATTTTTTAAAAAAAATAAAAATTTCTTCTTTCTTTTTTGTACTTGTGTTTTTTTTTATTTATATAGTTAAGCAAAGTAACAATTTTGTATTTTATGGTCTAATTTCACATTTATTATCCGAGTCAATGTTTTTTTTTCAAAATCTTAAAAGTTAAACGGAGATGGGAATTTTTACGGGGAAACCCATAAAGTTTTAAAATGGAGAAATTAAACTGGGACGGGGATTTCCAGATGGGGACGATTATCCGACGGGTACGGGGATGGGGATGGGACATTAAATTAAACGGGGATGGGGATGAATAGGGTACTCCCCGACCCATTGACATCCCAAGCGGTAACAAACTTAAGAGCAAAGAGGAAGAGGAGGTACATCAGTTTTTAATTGGACTCGATGATAATACTTTTCCTCGCTTCGATCTAGCATTGTGTCCCAGGTGCCGCTGCCAAAACTGAACATGGTTTACTCAATGGTGGTTCAAGAAGAACGATTGAAGGTCTAGCCCGTGAATGTGATACAAAGACGGACTCTGTTGCTTTTGCTGCTACTCGCGCCAAATCTAGTTACCCTAAACCAAATAAGAGCAAGTTTTTTTGCAAACAATGCAATAAAACTGGACATGATACTGCTGCTTGTTTAAAATTAATAGGTTATCCTGATTGGTGGAATAACGGTCGAGTTGTCGCTGATCCAACCACCGGTGCTCCTCCACCAAACAAGGTCAAATTTGTTGTTACTGTTCAATGTTGCATTTACAATATACGCCAACAAGGCCACTTCTAGTAGTCCCCTTGCGTTAACAACACATGATCGTCATGCTCTAGGACCATCAATTTCGGATGGTCAATTGAGTAATCTTCTATCAGCCCTCAATAACTATCGCATTCAGACTACTCTAGATACGTCTGCAGGTAATCCTACGTTCCCTTGGATTCTCGACTCCGGTGCAACGTTTCCCATGACGGGCAATT
Organism: Fagopyrum esculentum; assembly: GCA_033239045.1. Classification (NCBI taxonomy): domain Eukaryota; kingdom Viridiplantae; phylum Streptophyta; class Magnoliopsida; order Caryophyllales; family Polygonaceae; genus Fagopyrum; species Fagopyrum esculentum. The sequence goes on along the minus strand of BSUD01000002.1, from coordinate 11,840,992 downwards.
ACAGTCTCTTATTCAATATCCGCAAGGTCTTTTAACGACGTATAAAACTCCCTGACGGCACAATTGTTGGCGCAGCTCAGTCCAGATCTATTCTTCTTGCCAACAATATTGTTATTAATGACGTATTATATGTGTCTGACCTACACTTTCATTTGTTATATATCAGCCAACTAAAAAGCTCACCCAATTTACGATGTACATTTTGCGATGCTAGTTACCTGAGCCAGCTGAGGTTGTTGAGTAGCTGACAGTATGCTTGCACATGGTGCAAATTTTATATGTCCAGTTTATTACATTTGAGCAACTTAATTATGAAAAATCTAACCCATTTTACAATGTACATTTGCGGGAATAATATGGTGACGAGATAGTCGTGAGTCGTGACAAATATGGGGACGGGGAATTCCCCGATGGGAACGAATATCCGACATAGATGGGGAATTTTGCGAGGAAAACCCATAAAACTTTTAAATGGAAAAAATTAAACGGGGACGGGGATTCCCCGATGGGAGTGAATATCCGACGGGGATGGGGATGAAGACAATTTTCAATACCCGAACGGGTATGGAGATGGGAACAGGGCATTATACTAAACGATGATGGAGATGAATAGGGTACTCCCCGACCCAATTTGACCGAACGGGTATGGGGATGGGAACGGGGGCATTATACTAAACGATGATGGAGATGAATAGGGTACTCCCCGACCCAATTTGACCCATAGACACCCCTAGTATCCGCTACATCTTTCGAAAAATTAATGTTGTTGATGATCTTTTTGCGGCTCTCGACCATACCAGGGATGTCTTTTTAAATCCACTTTATTCAGCTGTTGACAACCTCATCCATGGATGTTAGACTAGATCCTCTCTTTTTTCTAAAAAAATCAAAACAAAACTTACTACCCAAGTAACTATTGTATATGTAACACAGTACACAAGTGTCCACTTATTAGTAGAGCATAAAAGTTGATCCTTTGAGTGGCTTCGTCTCGCTTTCCTTGGCATATAACTTGACCAAAATATATCTATAAATTTCAATGGGTCAAACCCTAATTTTTTGATCAAATAGACAAATTCCGGGAAATTCAAACATCTTTGGGTTAGCGTCGTTGCATTTGTGCATGCATGCATAAACAAGAAACTATTGCGATCAATACTATTAGTGTAAGCTTAGTTAGACCCATTCAAAAAAAACGAAACTTTTGTCAAACCCTACGACCAAAATACTTTTTCAATAGTCAAACCTCTTGAATCCTTCTTAGTCCTATTGCAGGACCTCCTGTAGTCCTGTGTTGAATATTAGTATTGTTTACCTTCCCAGCTTTCTGCATATAAATACACAACAAGCTACCAAAGCTTCATCATCCAAAATCACACATCTTCTTGCAAAAAAAAAAATCACAAGGTAGACGAAAAAAACAAAATAAGCCAAAGCAAAGATGAAGTTCACACAAACAACTCGTGTTTTGATCGTGGTTGTGGTTTTGGTTGCATTTGCTACCATTGCAATGGCACGGTCGTTAACTGAAGATGCTAGAAGTGACGCGAACGACTCTGTCTCCGTGTATTCTTTCGGGTACGAGAAAACCAAGTTTACATTGGCTTATTGGCTCGAAAGATTGTCATCCGGACCTAGCGCCGGGGGTGCCGGTCATTGATTGTATGTATCCAAGGAGAAAATATGGTGTTATAGTCGCTCTATCTTCTTCTTTTTTTTCCTCTTGGTTTCGATATGTATGTATTTTCTTTCATCGCTTAATTTATTGGGTAATATATACTCATAGAGTGTACACAAGTATCTCCAAAGAACGGAGAAATACTACTTTTTAATTAAATTCTAAATCTCTTGGGTAGACATCAATATTTCATAATTTTGTTTGATGTACGAGTGTATATGGTTATTTGTCCGATACATGCAAATCTTTAATGGTATAATAAGGGCATTTTAAAAAAAAAAACAAGATCTCTAACCTGAACGCGAAACCTGAAAACTAACCGAACCCTGAAAACCCGGACCCAAAACTCGTTAAAAATATACCAAATGTATCCTTAATGTGCAAAGGAGAGCTGGTGCGTAAAACAAAAACTTGTTCTAAATTTTGTGACACTCCTTGATTTTGCCCCTTATTTATTAGGGTAAAAAATTTAGGTTCGGTTTGGTTTTAACTTTATAAACAAAAATAAAATAAAAATAAATTTAGTTAAAAAATTTAGTTCCTGTTTGGTTGTAACTTTATAAACAAAAGTAAAATAAAAATGAATTTAGTTAAAAAATTTAGACCAAACAGGTTGTAACTTTATAAATAAAAATAAAATAAAAATGAATTTAGTCTATGTATTTTGTTTATGAAATTTTTTAAAATCATTTCGTATGATTTCATGCAAAACATCTTTGTAGGGTACAAAAGTAATCAAACGGTCCTGAATCTCTTCTTCGTGGATGCTCCAAGAAGACCCAATATTATGAGATAGAATCCAATATTATGAGACACCGATATTATGAGATAGAATCCAAATGTGTGAAGAAACAGAGAATCCATATAAAGACTTGTATACTTCGTTACAAAATTCTGACAGTTTCCTTTCTTCAACAAACCTCAAAAGGCATCCACGTTGCCTTTGCAATCACAGATCAGTACTATGAATGATCTAGTGAACGGTGTCTGTTTCCCGAGCCCAAGGGCAGTATCAAACTTTTCTTCTTTTAAACGAAAAAATGGAAAAATAGTTGTGTTGTAACATAAGCTAGACGATCATCAGTGTTTGAGCATGTCAGTTGAAATCTCAGCAAGCGCCAAGGTCAGTCAGGTCCGAGTCAAAAAGCCTCTATACAAGCAGATACCGACAAAACCGAGCGTGACAGATAACGCCATTGCATACCTGGCTGGTTCTTCATTAGATGCTATTAACTTCCTCCTGTCATTTCTTTTTACAAGAGATGTCTCTCCCAAGTTGTCGCGCAAAAGATTTGTCAAATTGTCCAGTTGATGAAGCATTTGTTTCTGGCCTCTCGAGATTTTGAGCATCTATAGGAGAAATTTCATGTAAGACACATGAACCCACATAGAATCCAAAAGAACCCAAAAAGATCATAAAGAAGATAATCTAGATTAGTATACCTCTCGAGATTTTGAGCATCTATAGGAGAAATTCAGGTAAAACACAAACGAACCAACATAGAATCCAAAAGAACCCAAAAAGATCAAAAAGAAGATAATCTAGATTAGTATACCTCTTCTGTCAAGGAAGAATCCTTCATGAACTGAGCTGCTGAGGAAGAATTAGGCAGAATAGCTCCTGTCAAAGATCCATTGCTTAAGCTAGATATGAAATAAGATGTGGGTGCAGACCCATTGCAAGCTTCCGACTGCAGGATCATGTTTTGTTGGTCCGGAGATTGCTTTTTAATGGTTAACCTAGAGCTTAATTCTTCAATCTTTGAAGAGAATTCATCAATTCTATCATTTAAGGTGGTAATTTGCTCCGAGAGTTGTGTTACGGTACCCTGGAAAGATGGAAAATTTACAAAATCATTAAGCATGAGATGAATGATCAGGACTCAATCTTGTAATGATAGATTACAGAAATCACCTGGTTTGTTACTGGCTCGGCTGATTCACCACCTCTATCATCAAAACACAAATCAAACCCTGTAATCTTGGGATTCTTGTCCCTGTGGTTGGAGTAAGAGTGTGACATACCACTGCATAGTACATTCCATGTGATATATTTAGCTAAAGTCATATATAAAATATGTGTTTATGGAAAGGAAAAATCAAAAACATCACACACCTTTTGAGGTTCTTGTTCATCCAAGCAACCCTATCAGCAGACGCTCGAGCAAGTGCGTCTGTTGGACTAGATAAAATATCCTCCTCCAGGCTAAGCTTTGTTTTCAAGTCTTCTGGCATCGCCTGAAGTATTATCACTGAAATTAGGAGCTTACTTGTACAGATAAACATCTAAAACAAATAAAGTAGGCAGTTACCATACCTGGACTTCATTTACAAGCTTTTCTAACTGAATTTGTTCAATGTATGTACGTGGTGTATACGATCCATCCAATCCCAGTTGTTCTGCAACAAACTTTACCACCAAACGATCCTTTCCTTGAACCTGATTATAGTTAAAGAAGAATAACAATGGATGAATGGTCTAACATAATGTGCAGATACATGTATTTTATGTAACAAAGTGTTCTATACCTGAGTGTAGCCACGGTCAAGTTGTTCCAACCAGTCTATCTTCACAATCACCCTATCATCTGAGAAGACGTGGCTGGTTCTTTTCAAAATAGCTGCTATAGTATAGCCCAGGGCCATTAAACCACCTAAGAGACGTACACTTACTTCAAATGTTATTCTTGGAGATATGATAAATGGATTATCTGATACCCATTCCTGAACAAAATATTAGAGCAATAAGGTTAGTGCTTTGGTAATGAACATGATGACAGACACTTTAGTACATTGACTGCAAATAAAGATATGGCACATCGAAACAAATGCCACCAGATAGATGATTTCCGAAAAGGCTTCCTCAAGAAACAAATTTATCTTCACTAATACGTCGTTTAGTTATTTTAATGAAGTATCGCTCTATGATTCCATAGTATATAGCATAATCAATCAATTCAAAAAAGAAGCTACCTTTGCATCCAAATATTGAAGTGATCATTTTCGCAAATATTCAAGAGTGATGTCATTTTGACACCATCATGTGCTTTTAGCAAATTGGCAGACTGACATTATATTCAGGCTGAAATTTGAGCAAAACATCATTCTTAACCTTGAAATCATTTCAAGGTATAGGGGCAGACCTCAAACATGAGATTGTATTTGCCCTCTCTATTTCTCATTCTTAAATATGATTGGCATGACTCTGGATCCTCCCCAGGTGGTAGAAGATATATATCATAAGTCTGCTCCTCAGCTTCGGTATGGCCTTCAGGGAAAATAGCTCTTATCTGTTCCTTTTCAATACACCTTGATGACTGTATTCATACAAGAAACTCGGTTATACATAAAGATGAATAATACATAAGAAAAATGCAGTTTATCTGCATAACATATAAAGCCTAACAGAAAATTACCTTCAAGATATAAGTAGGGTTTTGGAACCCTGTAAATGGATTGAACTTATTAATTATCTTTATGTGAGCAGTTTGGAGATCAGGCTCAATAAAGGCCTTGTACATTGGATAGACCTGCATCCAAGATGTTGATAAAAAGATGTAAACAAAATAGCTGTAAGTTGTAACTGGCCTATAAAATAACTGCAAAATACAATGAGCATACCGTTTCTGATATTTGTTGAATTATTTCTTCTGGCTGATTGCCAGCACGTTGTATATCCCGTAAAACTCGCTTGACCAAGTCAAAGTGTACTCCACCAGTGACTGACACTCGAAGATCCAACAGGGGTCGTAGTTTTTCACTCAAAGCATAGATACCCTCAACAATAACTATACGAGAACTAGGGGCTTCGAGCGTCCTATCAACATGAGATTTGGGATTATTAATAACAACTCAACAAGAGATGAGGAGGGATGGAGATATGGAGAACAGATTTTATAGAAACTACTATAACGTATCATATTCCTCCCTTGAAATGTGGGTTTTTTAGAATTTTAAAAATATTCGTAAAACAATTCCACAAGCACTAAAAACCAAAAAATGCAGCATATCCACTGAAATCATGTAAATGACTAACTGTTCACATCCAATTAGAATAATGACAAAGTACGGAAGATTCGGAAAAAATCCTATATTGAAAATCTTCATTGCTACATCCTTCTTATTTTACAGTGCGATGCTTGTATTATTCTCCATAAGACTCTCACATCAAGTCATTAAGGGGGCTTGGTTCAGAGAAAAATATAATCAGGTGACAAACATACAGAAGTAACAAACCTGTAACCTATACGGGAGCTAGTTTTGAAATCATAGATTGGAACTTGAACCTCCTTTCCAGCTTTCAGATCATTAATATTTTGGAGCAAAGTGTCATAATCTGTCAGCCGAGGATCTGCTCATGAAAAATACTTATACAGTTATACATTAGGACTAAGACATAATATATACAGGCAATTTTGAATCAAGAATGAGTTCAGCAGATCAAATATTTTCAAATACAGATCATCAACAGGCCACAAGGGAAAGACATGTAAGTAAAGATAACTACAGCTCGATCTCAAACACTGCCACAACTTATTTATTTGGCTAAAGGCATTGCTCTACTGCAATAAGTAGTTTGGATGCCTATTAATCACCCCCAAAGTAGAAACATAGGACATTCAAATATGACTAAACAATATAAAACATCACCACTATAAAATAGGTAGCCAAGTAAGCCATTTAGAAGAAAATTGATGGTACAAAAACAATACCATCAAAATTGCCATCAATTATTCGACTTGCATCATTGTAGTTATCCATCGAGATTACAGCAATGCTGGGCATAAAGTGGAGTATTTTCTCGGTAAACACCGTCTTCCCTGCTCCTGATGGCCCTGCTAATCCTACCAATACTATTCCATCATTCTTCTGAGCCAGCAATTGGCACGCACGAATAACAATGAAAAACCCTTTTTCAAAGGACAGACTTTCTTGGATTGGTACAATCTTATAGCGGTCTGAATCTCTTCTTTTCACCGCCTGAACTTGATCCTTCAGAAGACCTGCCCTCCGGTGAGGAGATTCAGAACCAGGACCACTTGGAGCCATCAATCTGATAGCTACTTCCACTGGACAAAAACATCAGCATGATTACTTGTATAAATGTATCCAAGTATATAATAAATTTATATCACTTTTGTAAAATCAGAATTAGAATACAATGTGACCAGAATTTCATCAAATAGGAAAAGTTCAGAAAAGACAAAAGATGTGATGCACTGAAACTATGGCTGAAAAATTAAGCAATTTGATGCCAGTAAAATAATGAATGAACCCATTACAAGATTGTTTGGCGAAAAGAGAAATCTATGATGAAAATAAAAGAACCCCTTCGCTGATGAAATCAACAAGGTACATATTTCAAAGGATGCAAGATGATAAATTCCATAACTACCAAGAAGGAATAAGCTCAAATTTGAGAACAGAAAAAGCAATCCAATAACTTGAAGGAGAACGGCTACCACATGACAAATTTCCAGAGGAAGCAATTCACCCACCAATAATACAGTCTAGTGGGAGTCGCCTCAACATCACCCATCCACAAACACTTCATTTTGATGATGTGATGGGTAAATTATCTGTTGTAAATTATTTTCACACAAAAATAATTCCACTACTCAAATTGTAACAAAAACCAGCATGAAAAATCTCAATCAAACCATAGCCTTGGCCAAAAAAAAAAGGAATTTATGAATGAATTAAAATCTGAAATTCTTTGGAGCATAAAAATTGCTGGTGTAGATACAAACTGGTTCATCGCCAAATGAACCCTTGATTAATCACCAAATTTCCTGTACACATAACTTAATGTAGTGTACTTATCTGTCACTAGACAAAATAAAGCCAACAACTATAAAGCTCCCAACTTATGCTGTTGATGTAGACGCAATTCATAGATTTAACCCTCAAAATAACCTTGGACTACGGAATTTCAGAGCTAAAAACTCAAAACAAATACCATTTCCAATCCGGCGAAATTTTGAATTACAATAAACCAAAAACATCAATCCTACCGATCACCCAGTGAAAATAGTAGAGGCAAAAACAATCGGAGATATTAAAAAACAAAGATACCAGACATACCCATCAAACAAAACCTGCAAAAAAAAGACCTAGAAATATACTCTCAACGACAACGCATCTGCGTAACCAACTTACAATTCATATCATACGCAAGAAGAGAACAGATGAAGAAACACAAGCCCACACATCAAAATTGTGAAAAAAATCAAAACCCAGTTTGATTATAATGCGTGGATTTAACTGCTCACCTCCTGCGTCGAAGCAAATTAAGTAAAATTCAGCAATGGAACTTCAAAAGCTATATGGGGTATCGACGGTAAATGACATACAAACAACGAGATTGCATATAAGGGACCAAAGATATATTGAATCTCGTAAGCCCTTGACAGAAACAAAATGCTATTCACGGGGTTTATAGGAGAGAATCAGTAGTTGGGGAGATTGGCAGAAGAAGAGTCAGGACTCGAGAGGGTTAAAGGAAGGCAGAAGAAGCCAATCTTATGGGAGGCAAATTCGGCTAGAGAGGCGCAAAGCTCGGTGGAATAATGATTATTTGTAAAGAATATATTAATATACAATTGCACTTTATTTTTTCAATGTCATTATTTATACCGATATCAAAATACCCTATCTCTAAATTGATTGAATCATTATCCTTTATCATTATATTGTTTTTAAATTAGGTTTTCTAACCTATATTCTTAATACACTTCAATTTTTCTATTTAAATTAGGATGAATGAAATAGTTAACTTTACTATTTTCCATAAAATTTATAACCTAAGTAATATGTTTCCTAAACTAATATCTACTTTAGACCTAAAACTAATTAATTAAGATTTGAGACTATCCTAAATTACCTTATTGCCAAAAAAAACAATTAAGGTCAAAGACCTTTAGTTGCGTTAAAATTAACTTTGACCCCTCAAAAAACTCGTCTGATCAATATATTTTTTGGATATATTATTCGGAACAATTTTGCAATTCCTCTTGTTATAGAGAAAGAAGATGCAAAACCGATTCTATTTTAGAGCCGAAAGTTTTCACTCTTCATGAGGCCTTCAAAAGGACGCAACTCTAAGGTGCACATCCATTAATATTGAGGGAGACAACCTAGTGCTCATCAATTCAATCAACCATGTCTTGAACTCACCTTGGGAAGCGGAAATGATCATGGATGAGTTGACTAAATAGGCAGTATATGTATTAAGATGCATAAACTAGGCCCTTTTGTTTATATGTAGACAAACTAGACCCTTGTATATTTTACTAAAAAAATTTATTATATATAATATTCAAGATTCTCCAGATACTCAAAATCTTTCTCTATCCTATTTAAGTTTATTAATTAACGTAATTAAAGACTGTAATTATATTAGAAAACCGTTAAATAAGGAAATAAATAATAACAATCTCCTTTAATTGGGGATATCATCTGAATAGCCATTAATCGTAAAAATTGTACGCCATTGTTTCTGCTCTTGTGTCCTTCGAAGTTCGTTGATATATATCGATCTGTTACATAATACGGTGGCAATCAACTACATATGAAAACTTGAACGTCCATTCTTCCGCTGATATTTCCTTGCTGCTACATAATACGGTGGCAATCAACTACATTATCTGCATATTTAAATAACTAGTACATGATAGTTTTCAGCAAATATTTATAAGCAACTATATGTGATGTATAACTCGTACATAATGTTTATCAACAACTATATGTGATACATAAATGTACATAATCAAAACATATTATATCTATGCACACATCTGTACATATATTTGGGTATTAATTATCGTCTTCTCCATTTTAAACATCACTGAAAAACTAGGTTGATAATTTTCAATGTTGGGTATTTAACAACGAATAGACCGAAAAGATGAAATCGAGCACTTACCTGGTATAATTAAACCACAGTCGATGAAGATGAACAACGATAAACGACGATTACAACCCGGAAACGAAGATGCAAAACGAAGAGACCTTCAACCGCCTTCAATGGAGTTGGAGAGAGTATAACGTATTTGACTTGGAATATGGGATGTTGTTTTTTATTGATATAAGTAGTCGCAAAAAGAAGATTTGGAGAATCTTTTATTTATTGTTTCCGATTTTTTTCATAACTAGATGATATTTTTATGGCAATTTTTTAATTCAAAAATCAATAAACTGTCCAACCTCTATCCTTAATTATAGTATTATTTTTCAATTTTATCTTTATTTTTTAATTTAGTTTTGTAAGGGGCTTAGTTAGTCTACACTAAACAAAAAGGGCCCTATTTCACCAATCTTCTCAATCATCATCTCATATATATTCTCCCTGAGTTGTGGCTTCATGCACTATAGTGTGCAACATATTTTTAGGGAAATCAACGTTATTGTAGACAGACTCGCGTTGTTTGGCAACAATCCGGACACAAAGATCGACCCCTTTCTGCACGATGTTGAAGATCTCGTCCGAAAAGATATTTTCTAGGACGGTGAGTCATCAAAAATTGACCATTCTTTTTCTCCTCATCTCTGTATAAAAAACAAAATAATCTAAATAAAATTGTAAATACCATAATAGTTTTAAATAACATAAATAAATAATGTTAATTATTATAATGAAGGTCAAAGAAACATCTTTATCCTCAATATTTGAAATAATCACAATAAAATATGTAATATGAATAAAATAAAAGTAAAACAAACATATAAAACCAATTAGATAAACATACATGTGAATCCTATCAATCCCATATGTAACCACTTCATCCAATATATGACTGATCTTTGTTAGATTTTTATCTTATATCTAGATCCGGTTTTGACCAAGTCGGGATTTCTATCCCACAGTAAATCGAATATTATATTGATTTTATAGAATAATGATCGACAATAAGTCAAGTTGTGAAGAAAAAACACAGAAAACAAAAAATGAAAAACCTTGGAATGACTCATTTCGATATTTATTCGGTACTAGATACTATAATTTGGTTGAATGATTCTGAAAACCGAGTCTTGATTTCTTAAAATCATATCAAACAAGGTCTAGGATGATTATCAGTCCATGCCCAAAATGACAAATACAAATATAAGGTTTTGAAATTAATTACGTTAAAACAATGAGTACAAATTAGAATTATAGAACTTATAAATGGAAAATATTAAGATGTTTATGGTCTAGTGGGATGTGGTGTTATACTCCTTAAGTGGTTAGTCACGAGATTCGAGTTTGAATCCTCCTGACATATGAGAATAGTTTAGGCAATTTTCTCTCATTAATTCGATCATTTTTTTTTCTTTATCTTATAGTAAATATTTTGTAAATCGTGATATACATTGATGTCTATCAATTAGATGAAACTCCACCTCACCTTCTATCCGACCTACCCCGTTTTATCCGTCGTCCAATATATCATCCATCCATCTTCGATTCAATTTTATATTTTAATTAAGTTTTTAGATTATTCATTTATCCCAAAAAATAGTATATTATCATTGTAATATGGTAGGATACTCCGAAGAGTTTTAAGACGGTATATTAATTTATGTACATAAGGTAGATTAAATGGTAGAATCCCGAATAAAAATATAAAGTTTTGAATTAACTGTGTTTAAATATGAATGCAAATTTGAGCTTTGAAAATATAGATATGAGAGATTGGGATGTTTATAGTAATATTTGGTATTTTCATTAAAACTGAATCGACATGTTTGTAACGTTTATAGTCTGAAAATCTTTTTGTCTTAAATTGGAAATATTATTCACTTACTCACTCATCCCAATAATATTTTGACCAATAAATAATTTACAAATTGTGATATTTATTGATATTATCTAACTACTCTAACCAATTAGATGAACCTCCACCGCTGCACTGCATCTTTTCTTAGACTTAAATCCGCTTAGTCCTGTGGCGGATCTAAGGAGGGTAAGGGGATACAGTGTCCTGATTTGAGACTTCGTTTTTGTCTTAGGAAAGAAAAAAAAAGAAAAAATACTCGTTAAACGGCAGGTAGTGCATACTGTTCTACTATCTTATTTGGTGGAGGGAGGGAAGGAGTAACCCGTAGGTTACATGTTCAAGTTTGATATTTATTGTTTCATTAACTTTTAACTAATACAATAATATTAATAGTGTTCAAGTAAGACCCATTATTCCGGTACGGCCGTGCGGCCGACACGTGTCCCGGATTTTTTTTTATAAAGAACGAGTAAAAGTTATAGTTCAAAATTTATTATGGAATAGTTCATAACTTATAAAAGGATAGTTCATGAACTATAATAGGATAATTCATAGTGCAAAATTTATAAAGGAATGAAAAGTAATAGTTCAAAACTTATTAAAGAATAGTTCATAACTTCTAAAAAGATAGTTCATGAATTATAATAGAATAGTTCATAGTGCAAAATTTATAAAGGATTGAAGGTAATAGTTCAAAACTTATTATGGGATAGTTCATGAATTATAATAGAATAGTTCATGAATTATAATAGAATAGTTTAAAGTGCAAAAATTTATAAAGGAGTGAAAGTAATAGTTCAAAACTTATTATGGGATAGTTCATTAATTATAATAGAATAGTTCATGAATTATATTAAAAAATAATAGTTCATAGATTATATGAGAATAGTTCAAAGTTTATAGAAGAATAGTGCATAAGTTATAACATGGTAGTTCAAACAAATTTTTATTCGTTTCCGAAAAAAAAAATCGTTTCAGAAAAGAAAAAAAAATTAAAATTTTTTTTTTTCGGGACACGTGTCGCCCGTACGGTCGGCCGTACGACCGTACCGCAATATATGGGCCGTACCTGAACATTTATTATCAATTTATAGTATAAAACTTAAGTAAACTTTTTATTTATTTATTTAATTTATAGAATTTTATTATTTAATTTCAAACTTAATATTCAATTTATATAAAAAAATAATAATTGTGCATCAGCATTCAAGCTAGGCCCCGATGCCTTCCACATTTTGTAGGTTCTTGTAATTTTTTGAGTACCGTGCATATAACAATCCCCTCAAGATGTCCTCTATATATATTTTTAGTATAATAAATTGATTTTTGTAAGAGATACAACATTTAAAATTATAATCTACAAGATGCAAGGTAAACATAAAATTCTTGCACAAGTTCACAAGTAAATTTGTATACAAGAATGTAAGATTAAGTAGGACATTTATCTATATAAAAAAATAGAGCAGAACAAGTACTACATAGAATTAGGGACGAGTGTCAGCACTCCAATTCTGTCAAGCTTAAAGTACCCAAAAAAAACTCATGATATCGAACTAGGCTTAACTCATGCAAGATGGTATTATTGGAAGATATATTATATTATATTTAGAGAAGTTATCTTATTATTTTAATATAGTTTCTATTTTATATTATATCGTGTAATCTTTATTATTCTCTCCTAACCTTATAAATAGGGTGATAATAAACTTAGTATGAGTGTGTTCTACCTCCACCTTTTTTGTGGTCTTACCCACCAAAATCTATCAGGTATCAATGTTAAAGATATTAGGTATATGTATGACTATCGATATAAGATATAAATATTGCGGTGAAAAGTGATATAAATAAAAAGGGTATGGTTATATCTTTGATATACTAAATTTTAGGTGTATCAAAATGGCATGGTTGATATCAATATGATACCAAATTCATATTAAATTCGATCTTTTTTGAACATACAAAATACTAAATAACAATTTGATAGAATTTGGTATTCATATCGCGATATGAATGTCCAATATACTCTAATAGTATTTTGAACTATTTTTAAAATGTAACATAAAAACCTAAATATGACTAAAATTTAGAAGATATACAAGAATATTAGAGATAGAGATGTTGTTCCTATCGGGTATGAAAGGCGAAGATAGGAATTCAAATGGATATAGAAGTGGGCGGTAGGATTGATTCAACATTACTTGTTCAATCGGTACTTGAATGTTGCACTGCAATTCTATACTTGTATCATATATGTTTTACTCTTTCTCAAGAGTTGGCCTTTTATTCTCCACTTTTTCTAGTTTCAAGATTCTCCCTTGTGGTAACCTTACATTTAGACTTACTCACGCCTATGTTTGGACCTGACTTTATAATTTTTGGGCAATTTTGGTAACTAGCTTTTTAAAAAAATTAGAGTAGTAACTAGATTTTTTAATGTTTCAATTAACTAAGTGTACCCCAATCTTTTGTATTTATTTTCAAACTCTGCACACTCTGCTCTCAAGGGGTACATTTACTAAACACAAAACTAAAATAAGCCTACTAAACCAAATTGTTCCATTTTTTTTAGGTATGTTTATCCGGACTCAGGCTTATAGTGATTGTCATACTGAACCGGACGGGCTGGACCTACAGGTAATCGTTTTTAGTTATATAAAAACTATTTTTAATATATATATTTTGTTTAAAAATTAAAATTTATTTAAAATATTTATGTAATATCGATTAAAATAATTATAATTATATTAAATATTATATATATATATAGTGTAGATCATATGAGAACACTCCTAACGTGTATACATTAGAACAGATTCGTAATTATTATTAGTTTTGTTACGAATGTGTCATATCGTTTAATGTATTATTCGTAGTTATTGTTTGTTGAGTGGATTATTCGTAGTTATTGTGGTTATTCCTAATTATTATTAATTATGATATCTACACTAAATATCGACCCTTAATACGCACCATCTGACGGTCTAACATTGTTCTAATGTATACACGTTAGGGTGTTTTTATGAGAACCACACCCTCTCTATATATATATAATTTTGAACCCATCCATAATAGAAGCCTTTATTTCTAGTGTGAAAGTATATCGAGGTGGGTATAATATGATAAATTTGAATACGAAAAGGTGCATAAACTTAATAAAAAAAACGTGAATAGTGATTTATTGACAATGAAATGGAAGTTGAGTATACGTAATAGGGTTTGTCTTGCTCGAAGCACGTCGTTTTAAGATTATGAGATTTGTGTGGAAGTGGGTAAGCTTCCTTCGTTGATTCATTCTCCTTTCAAATGTCTTTTTATATGTACCTTTGTACGGATCTTAACAATATCATCGTAATTTCGCTTGACCACACCATTATTAATGTAATCTAATCCATCTACAAGTCAACGCCACCGAGCTTAACTTCTTTTTAATCACTTTTTACTTGCTAAAGACAAACACATAAATCGTGGGATTTCGTCATCTAATTATATGACACCAACTTTACTCTTCGATTGAATGAGTTATTGTAGACGAGATTAAAGTTGAAGATTACCTTGAGGAAATAGATTAGAGATCAGTGAAAAATGAGAATTACGATCGGGGATAAAATAAAAGTCGGATGTTTGAATGGAATTATTATGGATGAAATTATTGTTAAGAAGTTACAAAATATACGCTTTTTGATAATACAAAATTTTGAGAAATGGAAAAAAAAGACACAAAAAGGTATATCTTCACCTCAATGGGTTTCGGTTTTCAAGACCGTCCATCTTTGCAACTCGATTTGGATATCAACTTTGACTTGTAGAAGCCGACATAAGTTTGTGTTTCAATCCGAAAACTTGAGAAAAATGTGCCGGGTGAGCATTCCATTTATTTGTTCTATCTCCTTCCGACTTAGTATACTTTCTATCAGAACCCGGAACTCTAATTTACCAAATATAGGATCAATATTGATTTTAACCTTAGAATTCAATGCATAAACGGGTTATTTAAAGTACGTTGGTCTAGGTTCACATATATTGATCGGTTCGTAATTTGTACATGCTTCCATTGAGTTGTTCTTAAGAGTAGTTCGACCTTCTGTCAACAAGGCAGAGAAGATTATGCTCATTCGACCGGGTGAAGGAAGAGAGGAGACGTGAAACCAACCTAAAAATTATTAATAGTTTGTGAAAAGGTGAAGGAAGAGGGAAGATGTCAAACAAGAAATCTCACCCATAGAGATGTAAGAAGAGGAAGAAGAGGTGTGAAAGAGTACAAACATCGACTTGATCCCTATAATCATAGGTATGTTGGATGAAACTTTATGAACATTGGTTGGAGATATTAAGCCCAAATGAAAAGTGCAGCATTCCAAACCTAGTAGGTTGGTGGACTAATCCTCCTATTGTCAATTGTTTTTAGAATAAAACCTTGTCGGATTTATGTGTTGGACTTAGGTCTAACACGGACTTTGACATGGTATCATAGTGGTTAGTCTCTATTCGAATCGTGATCCTAACATGTGGGCAAGTGGAACTCGGTCTATATCCTCTAGTTGCACTTGCGGGGTGTTGAAGATAATAAGTTCCCACATCGAAAATGGGGGCATTCCGAGCCTAGTATACAAAGTCGATCGGCTACTCCTCCTATTGCCAATTGGTTTAGGATGGAACAATGTCGGGTTTATGTGCTGACCTTGAGCCTAACGCGCATGTGCGCACGTATGTAGACGACCCCTACTCCACGGTTCGTTTGTGTCAGACTTTGACAATAAGCTCCAACCCGTTCGATCTACAATTTTATCTTCATCCCTTTTTTCAACCCAACCGAACACTTACATTAAGATAAGGCTACATAAGAATTTTCGTCTTCAACTTCATCCCTACGATTTGTTGAAACCGAACGGACCCATTCTAATAAAAGTTTAAGCAGTTTGTTTCCATACCAACCACGAGCTACTTTGTGGTGTTTTAATGGATTTTTTTTTCGGGCGATTTTTTGAGTTTATTTGAGCAGGTAGGTGCAGAGGAGATGAAGAAGAAGGAAAGAAGAAAAGGAGGCACGCCGGGTGACCCAATACCCGGTTTGGGTCCGTTCAGCTAAAATCCCGGGTGACCTAATACCCGGGTGACCCAATACCCGAGTGATCCAAGAGGCGCATGCACCAAAATTCCGGGCACTTACGAGTCCGTTCAGCTAAAATAACATTGTATGAACATTATTTTAGTCAAACTACTTGGACTCAACTCGTTAAAAAGCTCGGTTCAACCTCGTTCACTTTTTAAACGAGCTGAATATAAAAACATTTTAAAGTTTGTACAGTATAACAGGCTCATCTCGAACCCGGCTTATTTATAACCAAGCCAACTTAAACTTGCCAATTTTTGGCACGTTCGGCTAGTATAATGCCCGTGGATTCATCTTGCTTCATTTGTATCATCTTCTAGACGCTATAAATATTGGTCTCCAAACGAACCCATAATCGACTGATATGAGTAATCTAATGTTTTATTTTTTTTTTATGATAGATTCACTAAAAATCTTTTTTTTTTTTTAATTCATTTTTCGGGTACACACGAAAGCAGAGGCACATGAGGGGCGGAGGGAGCACTGATCCGGTTAGGGATGGCAATGGATCGGGTGGTGGGTGGATGACCGAATCCGCCACCCGACCCGCGAGGAAATCTCATCCACCCCACCCGACCCGCCACCCGCCAAACCCACCATCCGCATCCGATCCACCCGCATCCAACGGATGAAGTGGGTGGATCGGGTGATATTCGGGTGTTTTACACATTTTCTTTAAATCAATATTAAACTCGGATTCGAATGCGGAAAATTAATAATAATAAATATAAATTCAATCCGAAAAAGTCTTATCCATAAAAAATATGATAAATATAAAGTCAACACAAATCATCCAAGCAGAAATATTACAAAAAGTGTTATAAGTTTAAGTTATTGAAAAATAAAGAAATTTAGCAATACATAACATACACTAAGATCATACTCGAAATTGAACAAATGTACAAATTTTGTTAAACCATCACGTAATTCACCAATTTATAAATCAAAAGGGAACTAAAGATCACTGAACAAGTAAACAGTCAATAAATTTATAACGGATGTAAGCGGGTGAAACGGGTCGGATGGGTGGGTGGATGATGGATCGGGTGATGGGTGGGTGGATGATGGATCGGGTGATGGGTGGATGAAAGGTCCATCCGAATCCGACCCGATCCATCACCCGCTTCATCCGCCATCCGCTTCATGTCGGATTTTTACCCTTTTAATATGGATCGGATTATCGGATGTCCGTCGGGTTCGGATGAAATTGCCATCCCTAGATCCGGTGATCCCCCGTTGAGCTCCCGTATGTTATGTTAAATAAACTGGAAAATATTAAATATGAACAGTGAAAATAAATACGATATTGAGTTGATTTAGTTGATTAAAAACATTTTTACAAATTAAGATTAATTAAAATTTTTTATTATATTATTGAAACTAAAATAAATAATTTGTTTAGATCAATTTTAATACAATTTAAATGAAATTTTAATCACTAATTAAAACCGATATTATACCAAGATAGACACAATTCTTTTTGACGATTTTACCCTCTATAAAACCTTATACCGCATGACAGTGAACACGAAACTTCATTTACTGTAAATGAATGAAGCACAACCTGTTTGGTAAGAAGACAATCAAATTCTCACCATCATATGCGACAATTACATAACAATAATCCACGTTTTCAAACTTAAATAAAAAAAACTCAATATTTCATAATACAACGATTCACTTTCAGTGACTATGTTCACTATTAACAAACCTGCAACTCTTCCTAACTTCTCCACCAGCAAAGCTCTCTTCATCAACAATATTCCCCAACTTCACCATTGATTCCGCAAACTGCTCGAAGAACGCGATAGGATCCTCTGCGTACTTCTGCACTAGATGCCGTGTTGCCGCCATCCCGACAAGACTCGAGTACAGCTCCTGGTCGGAGTTGAGGAGCCCTTGTCCTCTAAGGAGAATTTGGTAGAATGAGTTATCGAAGAGGTTCGGTGTCGCGTAGTCTAAGGCTGATACGTTGTCGTCCCCGCTTCCCGCTACTGGGCAGATTGATCTTAGGCCGCTTAGGTATGATGTTGAAATTGCAGATATGTCTGAGGTTACTACGAAGTCTCCGTAGATTCTTGGTCGGAAGCTCTCACACCTTGCCATGCCAATTGTATGACCTCCTATAGATTTCAATATCACCCCCAAGTTCTTATTAGTATACAATGCAACCCAACACACCCTCTCAAGTGCAACCGTTTGATACTTGACGACATGTCTTATGACCGGCTAATCCAATCAGACGGACTATCATTGTCCGTGTCAACAAGTAGAGTCTTAAGGCCGATAAGCCAAATAAGTATGGATCCGAGAGATCAAATTGCTCTTATACCATGTGAAAGTCTGATACAGACGTACCATAATGTGAGGTATGTGCGAGCGCACAACCCAAACCCAACACCTAAACCCGACAGTTCCATTCCAAAACCAATTAACAATAAGAGTAGAGTCCAACAACGTTATATACTTACCCGTTAATCCCTTTACTAACAAAGGACGAACTTTCATTTGCAACCCGACACGTAACTTTTTGACGTGGTGACATTAACATGGTATTAGAGCAGGTTTGAGCGCCATTGACCCATTGTTACTAGGTTAAATGTAGGGAGAGGTTGAGAAAAAGTTAGAAATATTACCTACAAGAGCAACCATGTCTGTGATAGAGAGCCCTTGGTAAAGAAACTTGGGGATGATGGAGACGAGACCTTCATTAGGACCTGGTATGTTGGTGTTCGATAGCACGTAACTCGCGGTCCGAGAATCCTTTCTTCCCACAGGAACATCCCAGTACGGTCCTCCAACCTGCATATGTAAAATGATCAGCTCAAGTACTTAGATTTGTTAATGTAGCTATCTATGTCAAATAAGTAGTACCAGCAAAACAGCGTCTCTAGCGGCTATGGTGAGAATATCAGCACAAGAAACGACACCAGGACACTCAGACTCGACTACGTTCTTGATCTTGTCTATGATTTCGAATCCTCCTATAGAATTCACATTCTGAAGAGCCGACTTCTCTCCTTTGAGCGTCAAGGTATCATCCAACAAAACTGATCCATCACATCCCTGTTGCATGAAAAAATACATTAGCAATACATAATCACGTATATGATTTACGTTGACCCTAAAGATTGACTCGTCTAATTATCATTGAGATGTTATATTCGAGCTAGTTGAGCCTAAAGTTTTAAAATCAATCTTAAAATGTGTTTATATGACTTTTTTAATTCGATCAAGTTGAGTCTGATCTGAACTTGAGCCGCTCGACTTATATTACAGCCCTATATATTTACGTGAAGTTACAAACCTGAACAAAGCAATCGTGAGTGTGTAATCGCAAAACGGTAGCCGCGTTGCGAGGGTTGGAGTTAACGGAACATTCCATCTCCTTCTTCACGAGCTCGAAGACATTTGGACACGACGAGGCGTAGTAATCGAGTGTTAGTCGAGGATCAGCTGCTCGTATAGCGACATTGAATAGGAAGAAAAAGGCCAACAAAAGAATGGACTTCATAGTGTTTTGATGAAATGTTGTTATGTTGTGTGGAATGTGAAGGAGATTGGGAAGAGGTGAGATGAAGCAATAAGTTTTATAGGTACGTGAAATTTAAAAACAAATGGCGTTCGTTAGTACATAATTAGGGTTTGGTCTTTGTATTATATTAGTGTAAGATTCGTGCATAGTCAAGAGAGGATACAACTAATATGAGTGTGGAGAAACATGTAAAGGAAGTAAATTGAAAGGCTAAATTTAGATGTTACCTTTTGAATAGTTTTTAAGTAAGCCACCAACCTTGATAAAAACTGCACTCAATTTATTAGTACAGTGAATAACGTGTTAAATCTTCTCTAGAGGGTTTGTCTTCTTCTTCTTTGGCTGCACTTTGAACTAAACTAATATTGATACCACGTTACCGTTAGATCTTCTCTAGAGGGTTTGTCGTGCTAAATCTATCAATACAAATACCGACGGAAGATTTAAGCGATTCGAAACCAAAAATAAAATCTGATTTAGATCGTTTGAGTTCGATGTAGACCGAAATGGTCCGGTTCAATCCCAACAAATAAATTGATAAGGAGTCTTTTGGTATCGATATCTTAATTAAAGTTATACCGGATGTTTGATATTTCAGAGTATCGGTATCAAATTGATACCTGATGTTGGGAAATAGTCAGGGTCCTTCCTTCTCTCTCGACATTTTTTTTCTTCTTCATCACACTTCGAGCAACTCTTCCTTCCCTTCTCCCGCCTCCTGCTGCTGTCAACCGTGATAGCTATCATCGAGCCTGCTACTGTCGCCGACCGGAACATGGAGCTGCCTTTCTTTTCTATGGTTTTGAAAATCCCTCTTTTTTTCTAGAGTGAAATCTGCTATTTAGTGTCAAATGTATATTTCCTTCAATGTTGTTTTGTCCCAAAGGTATGAATTGTCAAATGTATGTTTCCTTCCAAAGGTATAAATTATTTTCCTTCACTGTTGTTTTGTGCCAATGGTATAGTCTTTAACATACCGACCACTATTGTTTTGTGCCAATGGTATGGTATGTTGGTATAGTCTGTAACATACCGACCAAGATATCAGATAAGATATTCATATCTTGATACCCATATTTGATACTTATAACTGATACTTTTAGTTAGGATGTCGATATTAAACTACCTTAAAGATCACCGAGAGAAGGAGCCTTATGCATTAGGTTTAGATTATAATATTTAATGAATAGAGTCGTGTGTGAGATGGTACGTAAGAGAATAGAAGATCATGTATAGGCTTGTTTCTGGAATGTCTTTTGCTTATCATATAAGAAATGACAAAACCAAGTTTATTCTCAACCTCTAAAATACTCCACGATTCTTCATTATTACACTTTTAAGATTACGATTCCAATTCCTTCCTACCAGCCAGTTGCAAATGGCTCAAATTCTCAAAACTTGTAGCAAATCAACAACTCTTAGAGACCTAGTCTACAAGCTTTTAGAAAATCAACAAGTCTCAAATCACCAAGATTTCGCGATCCCCTGCCGAACAACCCAAATGAGATTACATTTTTACTTGTATATAAATGGATAAACTCAGGCTATCAGTTTTCAATCTCTCTATATGGCATCAGATCATATCCGAGTCAGGACATCAAGACAGAGAATCTAGATTCCGAAAAACATACCATTACAAGATAACTAACATAGCAATATCCAGGAAAACAATACAAAAAAGAGCAGAACAATGGTTTTAAACAAACAGTCAAGAAACTTCAATTCTTGAATTTTATCTAGGGAGGTTTCAGAAAAGAAACTCTAGCCTACAGATTGACATGCCAAGTAGCTTATCAGGTATATAAATCCGAGTCAAGTAGAGGATCCTTGGCCACACTGCCACTTGCAGTGAACTCCACGGTAGGCAATACATTCTTCTGAAGAATAGATATGATCAATGATGTAACAGGGCTTTCGTATTCAGGCCACGAAACACAGAGTGATCCTCTTATTTTATTAGTCTGGCATCGACCCAAAATGGCAGCACCAAGGCCGTCAATCATACTCCCTGAAGGGAAGTACTCTAAATCCTTTATCAGCGAAGAATCGCCATTTCTTTCTGAAGAAGTGTCCAGCTTATATGCAATAGCCTCATCCCGCGAAAGCTTGCCCCGGAAATGCAGTACCTTGATTGAGTCCAAAATTAATACCCTCTCTGCTACAAGTTGTCCACAGAGCAACAACTTTGAGAGAGCATAAGCTCTCTCGGCTGGCACAGGGCACTGGATGGTGACGAGCACCGTGTTTTCAGCATCATCAAGAGAGTATATGTTACAAGATTTGTCTTTCAAGGAGGGTGTTATGGAGTTCCCGGAAAATGGAATTTCGGGTAGGATGATGGTCCCAATAAGTTTCTTAGAGGATACGTGGTGAAAGATGTGAAGAGATGGTGCCGATAGGGCTACAATGAGAAGAGAAGGCTTAAGGGGTTTGTTTGTATAAGGCTCCGAGAACAAGAAAAATGGGGAAGGAAGTGGAGGGGATGGAGGAATGAAGTTGTTGAGGTCTTCTTGGAAGAACCTTGAAGGAGGAGGAACTTCCGTCAGCACATCTTCCATGTCTTAAACGGAGATGTATACCTTCACTCTAGATATTCAACAATCAACCAAGTTAGTAGAAGACCCATAAACAGAAATTAAAGCCATGGCTCAACACAAGTATTCTGTGCAGATTTCCATACCAGAAACAGAAATAATACTCTGGTTTCAAAAAACCAATTCAAAGACAAGATTCATCAACATATGGCATTGCTTGGTTGAATAGAGAAAACTATTCAACAGAACACACACAAGTATTCTTTGCAGATTTCCAAATCAGAAAGACCTTATAGTATTCCAAACCAGAAACATCACTATGGAAGGCTTCAAAAACCAATTTAAAGCAATAAAAAATCAATCTGTAGTTTCACAAACCAGAAACATATTAAAAATGATGCACATGCATAAGATGATAATTTACAAATAAACTTAAAATATTCCAAACCAGAAACAGTCAGTAGTTTTACAACTAAATCTAAAAATCATCAATCTATGGCGCACTGTAATTGGAGGGGGGGAAATTCTTCAACAGAATAGTATCCCATTAGCTGATTCAAATGAAGTTATTAGTAATACATATTTCCATCAAGATTGCTAACATATCAGCGCCAGAAATTTTTTTCTCTTCTTCAAAAACTTGGGGCGAGTGAGGATGGGTCGAAGTTGCTATATTTGTATGTTGCTCGATAAAGAATAACCTCACTATCCCTTGCTTCACTGAAGAATAAACAGAGCCTACAGATCCATCAATTTTAGCTCCTAATTTGAATCAATATGCCGTAGTATTATGCAAAATTTCACTACAAACTTACAATTCTCCCACATCAACAACAAGAGTGAAATTGAGAAATTCTAATTTTTGTCCATAGAAGCTAATCTGCGAAAAATTGAATCCCGTAATTGAATTCTAGAGGCTATTACATCTCGAAAACCCTAAAAGTATTAACATGAGCAACTTATATCTTACACAATAAAAATAAAAACAAAAGGAACGAGCAATCAAAAACGGAAATGCGTACCGGATGAAATATTGATTGTTCCGCTAGTAATTGAGTGAAGTGAAGCCTTCTCTTCGTTGTGAAATGGCGAGTCGTAAACTTGCAGAACAAGCACCTAGTCTCAAATCTGTGACTGAGTAAAGGAGAACGAGAAGAAGCGGCACTAAAATGGGCCCATCTCTATTTGGGCCCTACACCTCTCATAACCGAGACTAGAATATTGGTCCGCATATCCATACATTACAATTGGACCTCTCTCTCTTGGATAGTTCAGCATAACCAAAGATACTCTGTTCCAAATCGTTTGGTTCCGGGTCTGAATCTTGTGACAAGTGTGGAGAGTGTATTTTTCATGCTCCCAAGTGAACCAGTGCTCTTCAAATCTGCAAAACCTTTTAAAACCATGAATAGCAAAATGCCTTAACCCTCTCTCAATGGGTTTGAAAACATCTCGGAAACATCTGATAATGTGAGGCTAATTGCCTAAGCACAATACACCAATGCAGCCATGCTATGTCCCGAATGTCCCGAATGTTTGTATTAACCTATTGATAGATGAACTAATCAACTTTGGACTTTATGCTTGGCCTACGTGGTCGACTTATGTTATATTAATCTAGTGAACTTTTGTTTTTTATACAAAGGTAAGAAAAAAGGGAGAGTCAACCTCTAGAGACTAACCGTCCTAAAGCATCATTTCAATTAAGATCTTCAACGTTCGGGTGACATCGGATCCATGCAGATGTCCGGGGTGTGCCCAAGCAATGTCAAATGGTCAACATCAGTCTTTGATTTCACGTCTTTGTCAAACGGTCGGCGGCAGTTTTGATTTCCCGAAAGATGGGACGGACTCTACAAAGGGTGAAACTGTAGATAGGCAAAAATATCCGAGATAATCATATCAGCTTCCCAAGGGGGTTTCTAGATGTGGTTAAGCGAATTAATAAGCACCAAGTTGTCACCTCAAATTCAATGGCTGAAGACCCAAGACAAGCGACCTTTTGAAGGCCCTCTCGAAGAGCAAAAGCTTCCACTTCTAGAATAGAGTTGACATCGCATCTACCAATACCAACAACAAGGGTCCTTGCAAGATTATTTCTGATAATGAAACCAAAAGAAAATTGATTTGACGAATTCTTAGTAACGACAAATACTCTTTGTTTATCAAGGTTTTCTTTTGCTAGGATCCCATCAAGAGATAATTTCCATAAGAAGTTTTTTTATTTTGGGCATTAAGTTAGTATCCCAAATCCAGGTTTTGTCGTGGTAATACCAATCGTACTCGCTTGAAAGTGTGCGTGCAAATAAGGTTTAAATTTATAACCTAAAATAAAAAGCCTTAACGATATGCGAAACCGCAGTGTATGGATCAATCGTAGTAACGACAAATACTCCAAGGTCGGTCTCAGGGATTTGGTGAAATCAAATCGATAAAAGCAACCTAGCAAAGACAATAATGCAAATATTGATAACAAAAGCAAAGATATGTGTAAGTATTGGGAAAGAGAGATTATAGAGATCAAAGTATCCGATTGTGGTTTTCAATTCAAGACTTCTAAATATAGATGGACAAAATTGGGATTGCAAAGGAAATATGTTTGAAAACGGGATAATATACGATGAAGTCTCCACTACCCACTTATCTCAACCCAAAGTCTCTAAATAAAGGATGTTGAGTCTCAATAAGATAGAGATCAAAGGAAATGATTATAATCTCAAACCAACCACTCAACCTAAGGGAATCAGGTTAACTCACAAAGGCAAAGGCTTGGCACACTCAACCTCAATAGAGGGTTTTGAATCCCCTATTATCTATAACTCATCATCGTTGGCAACCAAGAACAGGAATCACCGGGTAAGTCTCTTCCCAAGCTCAGATATAGGTTAGAAAGGTTCAACAAGGCTAGGGTTTAAGCAATCTTTAACTTTGGTTTAAGGATAAAGCGTGAAAGGTACGTCATAAGAGAAAATCGGTATGTTCTTCTTGAAAATCAGTCGATTTCTCTCAAGAACAGCCTCATTTTCCTTCTCTGCAAAGGTAAAACTCAACTCTCAGGGTCCAATCTCGACGTGAGGTTCATTTTATCATCATCTTAACCACAATCTTCCACCAATCACACTAGAATCGCAAGGGTTTTAGCCAATAACACACATTATGAAAATCAAGAAAAGGATTAAATCAAAAATATCAAGAAAACTTTGAACCTTGAATTAAACGAAATAAATCCTTAACAATGGTTCATAAACTCCGAAAATCAACTAAAAAACAAAAACAAACTCCAAACTTGTGTTCACAATGACAAAAGAAATAAAAACTAACAAAACCTCTCAAGAACTTATTTCTTGCTTCAATCTTCAATGTCAATCTTCAAATCCATTTCTCCTAGGGTTTTGATTTTCAATGCTTCCTGAGTGTTCTTCACTTTATCTTTTGAGCAATCCTACATCGTTAATCGGACAATGAAAGATAGAAATCGGTCTATCTCTAAGAAAAACGACCGACTTATACCATATATCGATCCGATTTTAGTACTATGAGCGTGTTATCTTTTAGTTCCGTCTTCTATCTTCTTTTATGGTTTCTTCTCATATCTTTTCCTATCTTTAAGACTCCTTGATTCTTTATGATGTTAAGTTTGATATTGATCCATTTCCGCATCAAAACTCCACCATTTTACCTACAAATAAATCAAGAACTCGTGTAGACCTCTATTCTCGAAATATATGTGAATATAGACTTAAAGGCACATGATTCCCATCAAATGTATGTAAAACTGAGGTGATATATTCGCAATATGTATGAATATGATAACATATAATTCATGTCATCAATCTCTAGAGCCAATTTGGTAGAGAACCAACCTTTCTCATGTGTAGCCCAATATATTTTTGTCTTATATTGCATTCTTAAGTAGGTTATAGTTCTTTATTTTTTCAATAATGTTATCCGGTAAAAATGTATAAAGTTGGTCTAAGAGTTGGTAGTCCCACTTTTTATTATTGATAAAGCTACCAACCCTAGTTGTATCATTGATCAAGGGATCATTAGTCGTTATGTCATGTAATGGTTGATTAATAATCCATCGGTCTTTCCAAAATTTGAATGTTTTCCCATCACCAATGTGCCATCAAACACCTATATCAAAATTGTCTTTTAGATTCATTAATTTTTTCCATTGTCATGATGAGGCTTTCTCACACTTATAGTTCCAAAGGCAAGTGTAACACCCCAAATTTTACAACTCGGGGAGTTACTGGTTAGGACCGCACAATGGGTCCCGACCTTAGTTTGACAACAACTTAACAAGATCTTACAACAAGACACAAATAAGGAAAACCAGAAATCATAAAATAAATCTTAACAATGTATGAATGTGACCAGAACAACTAACAGCCGGAAAACGTAAGATAACAAGGTACGGAAAGAATGAAAAGAACCAAGGTCCAACTGAAATCCCACAAATAAAGAAACTGTAATACGTCCTAAAAGTACGACACCCCGGCTGACCACTACCATCCGGATCACTCGGCATCTGCTCTAACCTGCGGTAAGTCTACACAACATAACAACCGTTAGCTAACTATCCAAATATAAGTAGAATAACAACAGCACAAACACACGCAGAACAAAATAAACAAACATCATGTTGGCACTCAACCGTTTATTATCTATTAATTAGGTGATTCATCTTATTCAATTTTACAGTTGTGGCACGAGAGCTATTAACAGTTCTCGTCTCCGTTCCTTATCCAACTGGGTGTAGGTCTAGCTGACCTCCGCCGGTAGCATCACCACAAACCGAGTATGGACTAGTCCCTAAAGAAACCCCCAGCGCCCGCAAGCTAACTGAGCAGAATGTCACCGCCCGTTACTCTTAGGCCAAGTATAGGTCGGTAATTATCTATCACAACCTATAACTCTAAACGTTTTAATCAAACACCACTATCATCATTCATGCTCATATTCGGAAGTCAGCTAAGTAAGCCCAAAGGACTTACCTGTTATAAAGCTCGACTCTTTGTAAACCAAACTCGCTCTGTAAACTGTAGCAACTCAGTTGTCTGTCAAAGGAGATAAGTGCATTAGCACACTCCAACGTCATTAGAAGTCTAAGACTTCTAAGATAGAAGATCGTAATAGGACATAACTAATTACAGCTCTAATTTATGGAAAAATGACCATTTTACCCTTAGTCCCGAGACTTCCAAATTTTCCGAAATTCAAGTCTAAACTCCTATATGAGACTCTAAAGTCATATTCTAACTCCTAAAGTTTAGTTTGGTTACAAACTGGTACTTTTCCGATTTTCCTATTTTCCAAAAGATCGTAAAGGTCCAACTTTGGTTTCAAATATAAAATTCGTACAAGCTTACAAAAATTCCGAAATAATTCCCTAGATTATCTATGATGTTTCATCTAACCTTAGGAGAAAGAATTTCTCAAAACTGTTCATCCATCATTTTTATAAAAATTCTCAAAGTTGGCTACTACACTTAAAATTTCTATACTTAACCAAAAATCTAAGGTTTACAAAAACTGCTTAACTACCCAACTTCGGAAGCTTATAACTTCTAATCCGACCGTTCATTTTTTCTCAAATTTTAATACACTAAACTACATATATCCACCTATCATCTATTAAAATTTCAACGGTGGATCTTCTCCCTAACTTTTTAAAATTGGTCCACAAGACTAGCCGTTTCTAACCTAAAAACTGAAGCAAGCAAAACAATTTTCTTTACAGCAGCTCCTTATTATTATTTTTACCATTTCGATTCCCTCTGTCAGCAGCAACCACTAATTAATTTGTTTATAGGTTATGCGTTCGCAACTTACTGTACTCACAAGCTCCGATCAAGTCCTATGAAACAAAACTCTACATTCTATATACACGTTGCATTTAAAACATAAACAGGAGTAAGGGGAAGGGGTCTAATACCGGACTGAGATTAGACTTGGTTCAGACTACTGTTGTTCCAAAATGACTCTAGTTCGTCTCTTCTGCACAAGTATTCGATAGGAGTGTGATCGGAGAGGTGTTCTGTACTTCCTATTCGTGCACAGAAAATCAAGGGAGGTTAATTACTCTCAGTCGACAGGAACAAGGAGTGGAAGGTACTGCTGTTTACCTGGTTGTGTAATCGTACTGGAGCAGCAGCCTGGTGGTGTCTCTAATTCTGTCGCTGGCTCGGTTGCTTCCTGCAGTGAGCAGTCAGTGTCCTGCGGCTTCCAACGTCTGGTAACGAGTAGGTTCAGTAGGGAGGACACACACAGACAGAATGTAAGGAGTGGTCCGAACTCACCTTGTTCTGCTGTAGAAGCGGTGTCGCCCGTCCCTGGTTGCAGCCACCACCTACTCTCGGTTCCAGATGTGAGACGTTCGTAGTGCAGTGATCGACTTCGAGGATGGCTCAGTACATCAATGAGAGAGGGAGGGGTTTGTGTGGGTCTGTAGGGGCGTCTGAGGTTGGCGGATAATCGGGTAAGTGTTGCGGAAGGTTAGAGGGAAGGAGATGCGCTGAGAAGGAAGGAGATCCGGTGCAGCGTGTATGTTGCGAAGAATCCGGCTGAATAGGAAAGAGATAGTTGGGGAAGGAAGGTGCAGATCGTGTGCATTAATCTCGTGTAACGGCTGCTCTTGTCTTCATGTAGCTGGGCTGGCGCTGCTGGGTTGGAGAAGGCAAGGCAGCAGCTCCTTCCTGGGCTGAAACAGACGCTGGGCTGGAGAAGGCAAGGCAGCAGGCGGCTGCTGGGCTGAGACTGGCGCTGGGCTCCCTGGCAAGCTGTTGCTGGGCTGCAGAAGCTGGGCTGCAGATGGGCTAGAGCTGGCGCAAGGGTGAAGGGAGCAGCAGCCCGGTGCTAGCTGCAGTCCGGAATCGAGATCCCGACAATGAATGCACGGAATAAACGAATACGGATTATGTTACAGTTTAGGATTGGTTATAAGAATCCTATCATTTTATGTGAAGGTAAGCTACATAAAATGATAAACTTATAAAAGATTCTATCATTTTATGTGAAGGAGATCCACATAAAATGATAAATTTTATAATAATGTGTCTAACTAAGTAGACGGATATGGATCAACTGATCGAGATCAGGTTTGTTACAGAAATAAACGGAATAAAAATTCCGGATATTACAGCAAGAGCCTTTCAAGTATCTTTCTTCAGTGACTTTAACTCATACGTTGTTTGGTTCCGCTTTTTGTTTTCTATAGGAGTTTCATTATGTAGCTTAGTTTCGGATTGAAATTTATTTATTTTATTAAGGTTGGTCTTTCCTCTTGTGATAAAGAAGAAGTTTTTCATTTTGTGGGTTGTTGCTTTATTTTTGAATAATATTATTAAAAATGTATGTATTCACTCTTCCGTTGATTATAGGGCACCCAATATATTGTTCAAGATTTTGTGAAGTTGAGATACCTAAATGCGTTTGTATTTTTCTTTAATTGTTA
Organism: Fagopyrum esculentum; assembly: GCA_033239045.1. Classification (NCBI taxonomy): domain Eukaryota; kingdom Viridiplantae; phylum Streptophyta; class Magnoliopsida; order Caryophyllales; family Polygonaceae; genus Fagopyrum; species Fagopyrum esculentum. The sequence goes on along the minus strand of BSUD01000002.1, from coordinate 11,810,918 downwards.
GAATCTACATTAGCAGTAGTTTGAAAAGCCGATTTGTGATAGTTGATTACTTGGACAAAGATTGCATAATAGTTTGTTAGGATTGTTAATATTTGTTTCTTGCATTTGCCGATGTTTTTGTAAAGATGATGATGTCATCTACAAAGGTTGGAAAATGAATAATTGCTCCGCCTATAGAAATAGGGAAGCCAGTAGATTTTAGAAAATCGTTGCTCGTTTTTTGTATGTTTCTAGCCAATACATCCGCTCCCAAATTGAATAAAAGCTGTGACAACGGATCACCTTGCCATAATCCTCTTTGTGGAGAGAAGATGGTTGTTAGGGAGTGTGTATTAGAATTGAATAGGATATTGAGGAGATGCATTATTCTGTCCAAGCTCTAAATCTTTCTCTAAAACCAAAATTTTCAAGAACCGATTTTAGAAATTGTCATTCAACTTTATCATAGGGTTAGCCATGTAAAATATTACGGCAGTATATGTTTTCTTTCTTTATTTTTAAAAACTAGTTTTTATTTTGCCATCAAAATATGGAAATTTTGGTTTTTCGGTGTCTTGTCCGTACATGCTCCGTGTCCGGACCATGTCCTAGTCGTGTCCTACCATTGAACCGTAATTTGACCGTGTCCGAGCCTCTGCATGCCATTACTACACCTTCTAGAAGTGTTCGTGCATTATAGGTATTAACACTGTTTTCTTAGTGAAGTGAACAAACCCGAGTAAAATATCTTTCAAACCTAAGCCGAGTTCAATTAACTTAGTTCTGAACAAACTCTACTAGAAATTGACTCATTGAGGTCAGTTATATGAGCCGAGCTTTGTATACTTATGTTCTAACTAGTTTAGAATGTTCAGCTCATGTCGAGTATATATTTGAGCCGAGCTTTGTATACAAATGTTCCAAGTCATTTTGTAATGTTCAGCTCATGTCAAACCTATATTTTAGTCGAGCTTATAATATGTTGTTATACAAGTTGTTTGATTAAATGAATGAGATCGAGTCGAGTTTGTTCATGCCAAGCTTGAGCCAAGTACAACTTTATAATTAGACACCGTTGATTGCATCTTTTAGAGCAATAAGAAGAAATATACAACAAACTTAAGATTTCCTCCATTTTTTATATATCTAATGCAAAAGTTAAAACATTAAAAGCATCATTATCACAATCAATCCAACCATTCTCGTATAGCAGGAACTAAGATACATAAATGAAGGCATCTTGATTGTATTGGACAAAGTGTGAAATTCATGAATTTGATCTTCATAGCTCAATGTGCCGAAATCAACAAACTAGGAAGAACCTTGTAGTGTAGCACAGTACTGTACGCTATATTGCTATAAACCTATGCTGCGCGGGAACAATAAGAAAATGGAATGATAAACTATATGAACCAAATAATGTCAACCAATGATAAAAATTTAAAAAAAATCATAGTACCGTTGGATCAATGATTCTAGCACTAACAAGATCTTCATAACAGTATTTACCAGCATTTTACCTTTAAAGAATCCTTAACTGGTTTCTTTGGTCGATGACTGACTCGTTTGTCGATTTTCGGACTCTGATAGACCGGGTATCCGGTGAATCTCTTTCCTATTGTAAAAAGGAAAAAGAAAGATCGGTTCAACTTCCGAACCGAGACCGAACCAGTGCATTCGATCCGGTCTTCGCTTAATGTTTTTATTAAAAACAAAAATAAAATTGGTTCGCTACGAACGCACTTCAATCTCTTTCGTATAAACTCTGATCATATCATCTCCACTCTGAACAATCTATATATTCCACCTGCTAGACATTTCCTGATAGTCCGAGGTACTAGTAAATACTTCGATTTTTTGTTGTTATGTGGTTTTCTTTTTCTTCCTTCCCATTGGTGTTCCTTTGGATATGGTAAAAGAATCGAATTTTAAGTTTGTGGTTTCCATGAAATCTCCAGAAATTGAAAGGGAGTTTCAGTCATTTAGATGCCTCGTGTGTGATTTTAAGAGCTTCCTAAACGATGTACAAAGTTTTTTTTGTTTGTTTTGGGATGCCAACTGTTCGATGAAATGCCCCACTGAACTTTTGCACTTATTTTTGTGGGTGTTGTGGAAAAGGCAAACCGTGTTGGTTGAGTGGGTGACGATAGACAATGGGGAGCGAGGATGATGCCGTGAAGACTGCCCAAATCGTCGATGCTCGAGCCAGGAACATCAGTCACAATGTCCGTTGTACAGAATGTGGAAGTCAGTCCATTGAAGACTCACAAGCTGACATTGCTATCCTCCTTAGAAAGGTATGGGCCTATCTATCTTATTGTTGTTATACTCTCACGTAAAAAGCTGACTGTTGTCTGTGAATACAAAGACTGAAGACAATAGACAATACTGTGAAGACTGTCTGTGAATACAAAGAGTGGCCATGCTGACTGTTGTCTGTGAATATAAATGTCATTCTTCAGTACATTATGATGATTATTTGAATGATCTGCAGCTTATTCGTGATGAGATCCACTCTGGGAAGTCTGACAAAGAGATCTATAAGAAGCTCGAAGATGAATATGGAGAGACTGTGCTTTATGCCCCAAAGTTTGACATGCAAACTGCAGCCTTGTGGCTATCTCCTGTTAGTTTACAGACCCTTGAAGCAAATATTATGATATTATTTCATTTCTGATATAATTTGGGGAACCAGCTTCTTGTTGCAGGTGTTGCAGTCGGAGGATGGGCTTACAAGAAGCATAGGCAAAGGACTAACGTCCACATCATGGCTTTAAATCTTGTTCGAGGCGTCCCGCTAACCCCGAGAGAGAAAGAAATCATGCTTGAGCTGCTCAAGCCTCCTCCTAGTTCTGCTCCTAGCTCTTCATGGTGGAGTAGGTTGCGTGGTCTATAAGTTATCTCTTTTAAGTTTTCAACCATATTCCGTGTTTATCAGCTTTGTCGAGGAAGTGGATGATTTATCTGAAAACATGTCTAATTATACTCGTGATTACAACGTTCTTAAGTTGTATAATGAAATATTTCATTTGATATCCAAACTTTGCAAACAATACATATTATCTTCTTATTCTGAAAGAAACTTACATATATGACACTTATGAATCAAGATCGAATCTTGAGCTTACACACTAGACATATCAAGAAACTAAAACCACAACAGCAAACGTAGACTCGACGTCTAAATATTAGTTGACCTTGGAGCAGGTGGTCCGAATCTCGCCATTGGAACCCGTAAGGGGGTTAAGGTTACCCATTTTGATCATGGCATTAGAGAAGTCGGAGAGGAAGGTGGAGGAGCTGGAGGCGTAAGTCGACACCTGAGAATCGGTGGACTGGTTTCCGAAGAGTTGCTGGTCGGAGTGAAGAAGTCCCTGCATGTTCATGAGATCAGTGTAGTACGAGTTGTCGAAGGTGGTGGGGCTGACGTTGTCTAGCGGGGATAGGTTGTTGTCTCCGTTTCCGCTTGCCTGTGGGCAGTTGGATTGCACCGACGTTGCAAAGGTTGAGTCTATGTTGGCTTCATTGTAAATTCTTGCCCTAAAGCTCACACATCTTGCTTGCCCTATTGTGTGTGCTCCTATAAATATTCAAGTTTTACAAAATGAGTCTTTTCATGGAATCAATACCAAACGAGTTCTGAGTTGTGATATATACCGGAAAGGGCGACCATTTCGGCCTCGGTGAAGCCTTTGTTGTTAATGAAGATGTTCTTGATGGCACTTAGGTTCAAGTTAGGTGCGGGGAGGTTTGATGCATCGTTGGCGGCGCTTAGACTTGCTGTTGTCGAATCTCTTCTTCCGAGTTGCACTGTCCAACTCGGTCCTCCCAACTGATATTAGGAGATATACATATATTGTTAGCTAATTATAAGCTATAGAGCTTTAAAGCCTTTAAAGGTAGTTACCGCAACCACGGAGTCCCTAGCAGCAACAGCGACAATGTCAGCACAGGAGACGACGCCGGCGCAGACACTCTCTACCTGTGTCTTTATGTTATCGATGACGTTGTAGCCTCTGATTGAACCGCTGTTAGGCCCAGCTCCCTGCTCCCCTTGGAAGGTTGAATTGTCTACTAGTAGAATTGATCCATCACATCCCTACATGCATACCATTTAGAAAAGTGTTAGTATATATATATATATATATATATATAATTAAGGTTTAGGGTAAAGTTGATAATTTATCTTTTTAAATCCGATTGATCTAAGACGTAAATGGATGCATGTTAACCTTAGGACTTATATCATATTATCGATGTGGGACATTTCCAAACATCACAACCCAAACACACACGCTTTGATGTCATGTTAATTTATATTTTTATATATGGCAGGTCTAAGACGTGGAGAGAATACACACAAATATCATATTGTCGATGTGAGATATTTCCACACATCTCAACAAAAGTTAGTCATAGCAACTTACATTAACGAAACAATCATGGAAATGTAGGCGGAGAAGCGAGGCTCCCATGCGAGCCTCGTTTGAGACTGCACTCTTCACCGCGGACTGGATGGTGGAGAGTGCATTAGGACAGGAGGTGTCGTAGAACGTCGAGGATAACTGAGCGGAGACGGCTCCTAAGAGCAAGGACACAAGGAGAGCTTGGATCTTAAGAACCATTGGTTTTGTCATAGCTAAAGTGGATAAAGAAGCTATAGCAAGAAGTAGATCAAGTGTAGCTAGTTTTGAAAATGCAGGTAGTATATGATTTTGTGTTTGATGATGGGAATTAGGGTTTATGGATGGAAGTACTTATAAACCCTTGTCTAAGTAATAGGTAGTTATAATTTGAATGGTTCGTCATTGTAATATTCAACCAGCCATAATTACGTACATAGGACTATTGGAGGAAAGCAACTAATTATTCAAACTCTTGTGATATTGCTTTACGTATTTTCAACTCGATCACATACAAGTGGGACGTAACGGTCAACCAACTCGATCCCTAGACTTTTCGTCAGGGCCGTCCAATGAGTTTCGGAGGCCCTGTGTCAATATTTTTTTTTTTTATCAATTTTAAAAAATATATTTTATCAAAAAAAAAAATGGAAAAAAAATTACTTTTTTAATAACAAAATGCATGAAAGAATGACAATAAAAAGTAAAATGAGACCGTTTACACCTAATATTGAGGAGTTAAAAAAATAATAATAAGCAAAAGAGGATATAAAAAAAATTACACCCCTTGAAAAGAGAAAAATAAGCAATGTGACAAGCACTCTTTTGTTTAATAGATTAAATAAACATAATTATAATGGGCCCCCAAAAAAATAAGCAAAAGAGGAGATAAAAAATAATTATAAGCAAAAAAGGAGATAAAAAAATAAAAATAAGAAAAAGAGGAGATAAAAAAGATTATATAAATATAATTATAATGGGCCCAACAAAAAATAAGCAAAAGAGGAGATAAAAAAATAAATATAAGCAAAAGAGGAGATAAAAAAGATTATATAAACAATAAAATAAAAAAATGGTAGAAATGGGATTTGAACCCTAGACCATTTACACCTAATGTTGAAGTTTAACCAATGAGGCAAGCAGTCTTTTGTTTAATATATTAACTAAACACTATTATTATGGGGCCCCAAAAAAACTGGGGCCCTGTGCTGTTGGGCCGAATGGCACCCCTTGTTGGACGGGCCTGCTTTTCGTAACTACCAAGTCTACTAGTCTACTAGGTCGAGAATGTGCCCATATATTTGACCTCATCTCCCAAAATATATGAAATTTAAATTCTATTTTTATTTTTTTCTTTAAATATATATAACGATAAACATATTTATTTAATATTATATAATTAAAATCAAGTAAAATTTAATTTAGTTTGATTATTTTTTTTAATAATTTTAGTTATATTGTTATTGTTGACTAGAAATTAGATCTATTAATAAAACTATAATATTATTAATCAATTTTATATGTAAATTAATTTTTTTATTACTAAGATATATTTGTCTAACATATTTTGAATATTTATCTTTGTTGAGATCCAAATATATTCTATTACGTTTTATATACTACAATACAATTTTTTTGACAATTTTAATTGAAATATCTTACAATAAGTAAACAAGAAAATAATATTTATTATCACCTAGTGTAAATATTTATAAAGAGAACAAAAGAATTATATAATAATCATTTATCATCATTTTAAAGATAAAAACATATTATTATCATTATTTATTTTTTAAATCTCACTTATCATTGATACGTGTATATATATATATATATATATATA
>BSUD01000002.1:11774197-11804307 GCA_033239045.1 Fagopyrum esculentum | reverse complement strand
TTTGTTTGATGGTGTGATTATTTTATACATTAAAAAAATTAGAAAAGACATTTTATTTTATCATACAGTTTTTTTAACAAACTAACTTTTTTTTTTTATATTAACCCACCTTATAAAAAAAATACTTCATTGAATTGAACACATATGTTGTTTTCAAGTCAATTTTGATAAGTATTTGATATATTGTCTATCCTTATTACACCTAGTTATTAAACTTAAAATTAATATTTTTCAAAAATTAATTTTATTCCATAAATAAGATGATGTATCTTTTATTAATTTTTGCAGAAACTTTTTCAGTAAATTATTAATTAATCAACTATTATAAGGAATTTGTCCTTGACCCTTTTGTTTAATTTCCGTTCATTCATATAATGAGAAATTTGTCCTTACACCAAACATCACATAATAGATGGAACATGATTTGGCTTATAAAACCCTAATGGTGAATGTGGCGACTCCTAAGGCGATTCCCAAAGCGACAAACCCTAATGCTGTTTCCCATGGCAACGTTGTGCCAAAAATTCCCCCACCATGCAATCCCCTCCCTCCTACCTCCCCATCTGGCCCCATAACCCCTGTGGATGCAGTGCCAGATCAAGCAAACTCCCTCCCATCCTGGAGTAGGATGCTATTCGGTAACAATGCCTGGCGCCAATTACCAATTCTGCCGACAAATCTCATCGAGTCGGGACAGATTCAGATTGCTTTCCCGGAGGGTGAAGACCAAACACCCTCGATTACCATTGCCTCTGAGATTGTACAAGTACTGAACGCCCCATGGCGGAACTCGATCGTCATGAAACTACTGGGGAGGATGATTTCATTCACTGCTTTTGAAAAGAGCATCCGTCAATTATGGAATCCTAAAGGGGGCTGGACAGTTATTGACCTCCCAAATAACTACTTCCTTGCCCTATTTGAACTGGAAACGGATATGCAAGATGCACTTAGCAGCGGTCCCTGGAAAATGTTCAGACACTACCTCCTAATGCAACAATGGAATCCGTCTTTTGATCCGCATACGTCTACTATTACGACCACGGGGGTATGGATCAGAATCTCCGGCCTTCCTTTCTCAATGTACAACATGGAGGTTCTTAAAGCTATTGCATCGGCTGTTGGTGACCCGCTACGAATCGATGAGAAAACTTTATGCTTAGATCGGGGTAGATTCGCAAGAGTGTGCGTAAGCATAGATCTTAATAAACCACTTAAAGGTGACGTTCTGCTGAATGGGAAACGACTTCTCCTGGAATACGAAAATCTTCATTCAATATGTTTCTCTTGCGGTTGTTACGGCCATACAAAAGAAAACTGCAAACTTTCAAACAGCCATGCAGACGTCAATGGAGGAAGAGATCATAGGGTCAATGGACCTCGACTTGATTCTACGACGGTACCACATTCGTCGGAGATTGAGCGTGCAGAGGATCCACCTATGGTTGAGCTGCCTCCTAACCAGGTAGAGTCGGGAGCAGATCAGAACAATGATAGATTGGGTCCTTGGATGGTATTACTTACCGTAAACCCAATCTGAAACGACACGAAGATCATACAACAACGTCTGGTAATAAAAAAATTACAAGGTCTGACCCTATCAACCAAGGTACTTCTGAGGTGGTAAAGAACGGTAATAGTACATCGGGTAAAGCAAAGCAAACATTACAACAAAGACAAGCCCCTGGCGCAAATTATATATCAAAGAATAACCTCAAAAAACGTGCCCGACAGAATGCACAGGGTCCTCACCCGATTGTTACCACAAGTGGAAAAGGAGTTCCAGTGAGGGAAGCTCCTCAGAAGAACTCAGTGATGCCAGGGAAGCAGGTTCCCCCAATTATTCAGCAAGTCAGAATACTGAATAAAGCTGTCCCTGCTGATATCGTGTTTGGGGAAAGAGGTGAGCCATCGTCAGTTCATGCTATACAAAATACAAAAGATTTTGTGGGTATGGAGATTGAATCATCTATGGAAGAAGGAGATTCTCAGATCTCGGTAGTCTCTAATTCCCAATCCTAGATGGGATCACCTCTCTGTTGCTGTTTTATTATGATAGGACTACTATGGAACTGCCGCGGAACTATAAAGCCTAGTTTCCGACGGTCCATCAGATACTTACTACGTAAACACAAGCCCCAGTTTGTTGCACTCTTCGAAACTCACTGCTTTGGAGATTCTGCTACCGCTATCTGCAATAGAATGGGATTCGATTCTTGTGACCGTGTGGAAGCAGTGGGTCAGAGTGGGGGCATCTGGCTTCTATGGAACAATTTAAACTGTCCAATTCGAATCCTCACGAAGGATAAACAGTTTATTCATCCAGTGGTTGGCTCAGGGTTAGAGGAATTCCACCTCATTGTAGTCTACATATGCCCTATTCCCCAGCGCAGGGAAAACGTATGGGAGTCCTTATCCACGCTTGTCTCTTCTATTCACTCACCTATTGTCATGGGCGGTGATTTCAATGTTATTAAAAGTCTGGATGAGCGTCAAGGCGGTTCAATAGATTATCTAGGGAATCGATAAATTTTGCAGAGTGGATTAACGTGAATAGCCTTGTTGATATTAACTACCACGGATCTACCTTCACTTGGAACAGGGGGAATGAGGTCCATTCTCGAATCTCCAAGCGTTTAGATAGGATCCTCATGTCCCCTTCCGGCCGGCTCAGATGGTTAGAAGCGTCGGTTCGTCACCTTCCTTGCTTGTCTTCGGACCATAACCCCCTACTTCTATCTTTCGAAAGAACCACTTCTTTCGACTACAGAAGACGGCCTTTCCGCTTCCAGGCTGCCTGGTTAACCCACCCAGACTTTGCTAGCCTTATTGAAAGTACATGGGACGGTTTGACCCAGCTCCCTGGTGCACTTGATAAGCTCAGAGTGGTCCTTAAAAAGTGGAATAAGGAAACATTCGGCAATATCCAGCTCCGAAAAGAGGCTTTGATCCAGCAAATTGAGGAGATTACTGTTTGCCTTGCCCAATTTGTTTCTGACCGGCTCCTTGACAAAGAAAGAGAGACTAAACAGTTGCTTGAATTGACTCTGGAACAAGAGGAAATTTTATGGAGCCAAAAAGCGAGGCAAGATTGGCTCAAATTCGGGGACAGAAATACCTCATTTTTTCACCTTTCAACAATAATAAGGAGACAACACAACCGTATCGAGGCTTTGAAACTGGATGATGGTGCATGGTGTGTGAATAAGGCCACTCTTGAAAGACATGCTTCAACCTATTTTGGTAATCTGTATGGGCCTAAAGACCTCTCTATCATGGGACGAATTATGAGAGGGAGCTTTCCGCCTCTAATGCAGGCTCAACTGGAGCAACTAACAAAGCAATGTACTGATGAGGAAATTCAGCAGGCTATCATGGGAATGGGTTCTTTGAAGGCCCCGGACCTGATGGATTCCAACCAATTTTCTTTAAAAAGCTTTGGTCCTCGGTTGGGCCATCTCTTATTAAACTTGTTCAGGATTTCTTCAAAAGTGGGGAATTACTAGAGAAGGTGAATGAGACCCTTATTGTCCTCATTGGGAAAGTTGCGAAACCTGAGCTGATTAGCCAATTCCGCCCAATTAGTCTCTGTAACGTCAGTTATAAAGTAATTACAAAGATTCTCACTATTAGACTCAAGGAGATAATGGACTATGTTATTTCTCCCACTCAATCCAGCTTCATCCCAAAGAGGCTAATTACAGATAACGTTGTCATCGCACAGGAAGCGATTCATTCTATGAAGAAAAAGAGGGGCAGGAAAGGATGGATGGTCCTTAAACTCGACCTCGAGAAAGCATTTGACAGGATGAGGTGGGAATTTGTTATCGAGACTCTTGAAGATGTTGGTCTGCCTTCCCAATGGATCAACTGGATTCAAACATGTCTTTCTACTGCGTCTATGAAAGTACTCTGGAATGGAGAAGTGACGGGAGGCTTTCCTATAACGAGAGGTCTACGACAAGGGGAGCCATTATCGCCTTACTTATTCGTTCTTTGCATTGAGAGATTAGGACACTTAATTGATAGGGTTGTGGATGAAGGTCGTTGGATCCCTATGAAGATGTCTCGTGGTGGACCTGCTATCTCACATCTCATGTTTGCAGATGACATACTCCTCTTTGCGGAAGCCTCGGAAGAGCAGGTCCAAACGTTTAGATCCATTCTGGAAGATTTCTGCAACGCCTCCGGCCAAAAAGTAAGTCACGCAAAATCCCGTCTTTTTGTCTCAAAGAATATCCAAGGAGCTGTGGAGAAAAGGTTGAGCGAGCTTAGCGGAGTTCCCTCTACTAGGAATCTAGGTAAATACCTTGGAATACCGATGCTTCATGAGAGGATGTCAAAATTAACGTTCAATCCTCTGATTGAGAGAATTAACAGCAAACTAGCTGGATGGATGGCAAAAACCCTCTCCTTTGCAGGTCGGGCTACTCTTGTAAAATCGGTACTCTCTGCCCTTCCTGCCTATCACATGAATTCAATTCTACTTCCAAAAAGTGCCCTTAAAACCTGTGACCGGTTGAGTAGAGATTTCCTATGGGGCAGCTCTCCGGGAAATAGGAAGATTCATCTTATCGGATGGGAGAAGGTATGTAGGGATAAAGCATCTGGAGGACTCGGAATCAGCAGGGCCGAGGATTCAAATAGGGCGATCTTGGCTAAACTTGGGTGGCGTCTCTTCTCAAACCGAGATTCGCTTTGGGCTAGGGTTCTGATTAAGAAGTATTCGGTGCAGGAGAGTGGATGGCCCAAGGGTCTAACCTATAGAGGAGGAAATTCTTACATCTGGAAAGGGATTGTTCACACCTATAATCAGGTGATTCTGCCTAATCTAGGTTGGAGTGTTGGATGGGAAAAAGGCTCTTTTTTGGAATGATTGCTGGCTAGGCGATTCTACTCTGGCGAAATTCTGCCCTCTCACGATTAGCCATGAAGAAAGAATGCTTTATGTCAGAGATTTATGGTTGGATTCGGATTCGTGGAATTGGGAATACCTGACTAGCCGATTGAACAACACAGGATTCCTAAAATTGGCTGCTTTTGCCCTACTGGATGAGAATAGAGGCGAGGATTCAGTTAGATGGGTGGGCTCAAAAGACGGAAACTTCAGTACTTCGTCAGCTATCAGATTTGTATGCAACACGCGTGAAAATCCCCAGGTCAGCGAAAAGCTCTTCAAAAGAATATGGAGGATAGAGGTTAACGAACTTAATCGGTATTTTATGTGGATGCTCGCACGGGATGCTCCGCTTACAAACTCTGAAAGGGTCATACGACATATGTCCTCAAATCCCACCTGTTCCCGTTGTCCCTCTTCAGAAGAAACTTTACTACATCTCTTTCGAGATTGCCCGATTACAAAAGGTGTGTGGACTCAGTTAATCCCAGAGCCCTATAGAGTCACCTTCTTCAACCTTGATTGGACAGAATGGCTTTACGAGAATGTTAGCTACAATGGCAATTCTATCCTGGGAGGTGATTGGAATGTCACCTTTGCTTGTGTTATTTGGTGGAGCTGGAAATGGAGAAATGAATGGGTTTTTCAGGGTAAAGACATGGTGATAAATAGATTTGATTTTCTGCATATGAAAGTGAAATAATTGTTAGAAGCAAGGTGTTGCCTGAGTGATACTATATTACCATCCAAAACGGAGGTCCTTGTTCACTGGAATAAACCTCCTGCAAGCTGGCTGAAGATAAACTCGGACGGAGCGGTTAAAACACCAGGCAACCAAGCAACTGCAGCAGCAGTCATCAGAGATGGAAATGGCGAGTGGAAGGGTGGCATTGTCGCGAATCTGGGATGTGCGAATGTTCTAGAAGCTAAACTGTGGGGGAGTAGCGCATGGCTTACGGCTGACATGGGATTTGGGCTATAGACGAATTCAAATCGAGGTGGATTCTCTGTCCACGGTAAATTTGATTAAAAAAGGGGTTGGCCCTTCGCATCCCCTTTCGAGCCTGGTGATTCATTGCCAAGGCTTATTCACCCGAGATTGGGATATTGATCTCGGACATACCTTTAGGGAAGGAAATCGAGTTGCTGATGCGCTTGCAAATTTTGCATTCTCTTGCGAGATTGGAGCTCATTGTCTCTCTTCCCCCCCTTCTTGTATTTCCTCTTTTCTTTTAGACGATATTCGGGGGGGTTTGTTTTCCCCGCTCGACTCGTTTGTAATTTTCCTTTAATTGAATGCATGGAGTAGTCACTCCCTTTACCAAAAAACAAAAAAAAACATCACATAATAGATGATACAATTTTTTATATAATCAACCTAATGTTCTCTTAGATCAATATTAATTTGCTACAAATATATATATAACCAGAATATTCTCTTAGATTGATATTGACTTTGACATTGGACCAACCTCGAAGATAGTGGTCAAGGTCCTCTCACGGTTATTATTGCAAGGTTGCAGTGATTTGGCCATTCTCAACCATTTGGTTTAATTTTCATTCATTCATATCGTAAGGAATTTGACCTTACACCAAACACCACATAATATGTGATACAAATTCTTATTACAATAAATATTAATGCTCTCTTGGATTGATACTAACTTTGGCATCTAAGTAGCTCACGGGATAGTGTCTCGGGTTCCTCTGTCACAATTATAATTGCAGGGCTTGAATTCTTGATTGATTTCCATTCATAATATGAAAAAAAGTTTCAACCTTACAACAAGCATCACGTAACAAGTAACACAATTCCCAACATAATAAATCATCAAGTATTTTTTTACAAACACAATTACCATCTAACCCATGCAAGACATGAATATTAAAACTAGTATTATACTAAAACAAAAGTAATAAAGCTTACGTGTCGTGCTCAGTTGTTTTGCTTATGTGTCGCACTGAATTAAAGCCACAACTATTATAATTAAACTACTTTTATTTAAAAATATCTCACCTCTATTTTAACCACAACTTTTTAAATTATATTTTACTTCAATTTTTATCTGAACATATTTTTTTTAAAAAGATTGAAACAACTTCTATTAAATTATATTAGAGGTTGATTCCGTTGTAGCTACAACTTTTAATTAAATTAGATATCAGGTCTATATTTTATATATGTCTGAGAATTTATAAAATCAAAATACACAAACTTTAATTCTATTTTTTTAAAAATAAAAAGTTGTATATATTAAATCAACTCGCACAAGGTATGAGAATTAAATTGTATATTTTTGTGGATTGACAATTAAATTGTATATTTTTTGGATAATTCGTAAAATTTAAAAACACAGTAAACAAACTAATCGACAAGCGGGATTGAGCTTGTCCTGTTCCGTCCCGATCCCAACTGGGATAGGACCTGGTGGGTTTCAATCTTAAAAGGCCAAGGTCTATCTCAATCATGTCCCATGCAAAATAGTCGAAACTAGAATGGGATGACTTCAATCCCGGCTCATCCCGTTCCATACCCACCCCTACGTAAGAGCAAGTTCACCCGTAGAGTCAAAATGTGAAATGTTACATGGTTAAATGTCGGTGGGACAATACTATTCATTGACACTTGAAATGTGTTTCCACCCATTTAATTTCTTAATCGGTTAAATACAATGTGATTTTATTTATTTATTTTTAGTAATATAATTTGAAGTTTGTTCGGAAAAAACATCTTTTGACCTTTTTTTATAAACAAACACAAAATTTAGTTATATTATAAAATAAAATTTTAAATTGAATTGTTTATACAAATAAAGTTTGGAAAGTTATTTACTAAAATGAAATCTAATCATAAATATATTTTAAAAATAAATGGAAAAAACACTTGTTTTAAATTGATTAAGGGGGATATTAAGGGCACGGCGGTTGATTTCGTATACGCACCACGTAGACGTGATGCGTAACCTTCACGGTCACGCATCACGTCTACGTAGATTTATGACCGTTGAGATTCGAACGTTGAAAAGTGACCGTTGTAATTCGAACGTTGTAAAAGTGACCGTTGTAATTTGAACGTTATTGATTTCATTTGGTTATATAAAGATAGTAATAGAAGAGGTGAAAAACGCTCACAACATCTTCGAAAACAACACAACGTTTTCTGGAGAACAGCTGCGAGAATGTCAACACACGAGGATGATGAAGTGATGATTCCGTTCGACGATACAAAATTTAGTGATCCAGACGAGTTTCTTCGGCATTTCGAGGTAAGTACTTTATAACCGAAAATATAGAAAAACTAGAATTGTTGTATATAATGTATTTTTAAGTTAGATATAGTTGCAATTAATTAGGAAACATTTATTATAATTCGTGTTTTTATTATTTGGAGATTAGAAAACCGAAAACTAGAAATTTTATAGTTTTTTTTTCTATGTGAACTAGGATCTTCCGAATTATTCTCGTGACGAAGGGAGTGATTATTCGCGAATGTTTGAAATTCGCGGTTTTTTCCATGATCGCGAGACGATGGTGGATTGGGCTCGATTCATGGGTGGAACCATGAACATGGTGTTGGTTACTAGTAGGTCGTGGAAGAATTCTTGGGGGTTCGTTACGTTTCGTTTGACATGCGAACGTTTTGGAGCCCCTCGTAAGAAGAAAGATGTGGATCCTGATACCGAGTCATCTTCTAGTCGAGCACAGAAATCGAAGAAGGACGGATGTTGGTTTGAGCTTGAGGGCGTACAAAGCGAGGCTGAGAAGTGGACGTTGCATGTTATAAATGGAGTGCACAATCATACACTTCCCAAGCAGTTGAAGGAACACACATATGCTGGGAGATTGACGGAGAAACAATTTCGGAAGGTGGGACGTGAGCTTGGGTCGGGTTTCAAGCCGAGAAATATATTGAAGTCAATAAAGTTAGATGATCCATACAACATCAGCACAATCGAACAAATATACAATGCTGGAATGAAGATTAGGAAGCTACAAGCCGAAGGACGGAGTCCTCTCCAACAAGCCCTACATATTTTAGAGGAGCGTCGTTATTATGTAAATGTGAGAAGATGCTCGGAATCGGAAGAAATTTCAGATTTTTTCATCATGCATCCGGATTCAAGACATCTCCTCAACCTATTTCCTTATGTCATCATAATGGACACGACGTACAAGACGAACGAGTAAGTTTTAATATACATGTTATTATGATTTTAGTTTAATATAAATGTAAACTCATAATATATCCTATATAGGTACAAGATGCCGTTGTTAGAGATTGTCGGTATCACTAGCACGAGGTTGACGTTTGCAATAGCATTTGTTTTCATGGCCAAGGAAAACGCCAATCATTACCAGTGGGCATTACGGAGACTCCGACATGTGTGCGGAAATGTTACACCGGGGGTGATTGTGACGGACAGAGAGCTAGGACTCATAAGTGCCCTCGGTGTTGTTTTTCCGGATGTGAAACACATGATTTGCACCTTTCATATAAAGTGCAACATCCAACATAGATCTTGGGCGGTGACTCGGTCAAAGGAATTACAAGCTGTTTTTGCAGCACACTACCATGCTCTTATTGAATCTAGATCTCCTGAGAGTTACGAGCGTCGTTTGGGTGAAATGAAAGTGCATTGGCAAGCTTATCCGAGGTTGATGGAGTATTTGGAAACTACATGGCTAATCCCCTACAAGGAAGCAATTGTTCGATATTGGTGCGACTTGCATCTACACTTTGGCACGAGGACAACGAATGCGTAAGAACTTATTTCTATATTGTTTGCAATTGTTTTCTAATGTTTGTCTTGTAGATTAATTTATTGAATTGATATTGGTTGTTAGGTGTGAGTCAGCACACTCATTGTTGAAGGGTACATTGCGTTCTACCGTTCAAGGATTTCAGTTGGTGATGGAGAACATTGACTTGATGGTAAATGATCAGATTGATAAGATTCAAGCGTCAATAGAGATGTCACGTGAGAGGATGTTGTTGGCTGTGCGTGTGCCTATATTTGATTTGCTCCGAAACAAAGTAAGAAACGAGTGGTTTTTGGAGTTGTTGGAGATCTACGAGAAGGCAAAGCAAATTAGAAGCTTGACAACATGTAAGGATTCATATTGGAGGGAAGCTCATGGATTTCCTTGTACGCACGAGTTCTATATTGCTATTAGGCATCGGGAGCCAATACGTTTGGATCAGATTCACCCTTATTGGAAGCAAGTACGATGGGAAAAATTGAATCCGATGCATGAAGATGAGGTTGTCCATATTGATCCATACATGGAGTCACTCAATGACTTTAGGGAGCGATTGGACAAGAATTTGCTTCCGAGAGATGTGCTTGAGCGGATGGCTTCATCATATGAAGATATTACAAGTCCGGGAAAATCAACGCCGAGAGTACCAGAGCAGAAAGTCAGAACTAAAGGAAGACCACCAAAGTACGGCATTCTTTCAACAAGGAGAGAACCAAGTCGGTTTGAACATGGTTCTGGATCGGCACGTCCACGTCCTCGAGGTCGTCCACCTAAAGCAAGACAACATGTGGAAGTTAAAGTGGAGGAGCCCGAGCCTGAAGAGGCCAAAGTTGAAGTTAAAGTTGAGGAGGCTGAGCCACGTGGTAAGAAAGGCACCACCAGACGTTCTAAGAACTATCGGTTCAAGGGTGATCAGATGCAAAAGTTCATGAAACCCTTCATCCTTTCAGCCTATGATGTTAAAGGAGATGGGCATTGTGGATTTAGATCTCTTGCCGTGGTTTCGGGATACTCGGAAGAAGATTACTTGATTGTTAGAAGGGAATTGGCTACGGAGTTGTTGATGAGAAAGGACTTGTACGCACGTGTGAGTATTTTTTGTTGATAACCCCTTCATCCTTTTCTTTGATTTACTATATTTTGTTGATAAAATGATAAATTTCACTAATATTTGTTTTTTTTGTCAATAGTCGGCGGTAAAATGGACGGTCGATCAAGTTATCGAGGCCACTTGGTGGACTGATCCTATACCTTGTGGGCCGGAGAATTGGATGAAGTGTCCACTTGTTGCAACAGTAGCAGAGACATATTACCGGTGTGCAGTTGTTATACTTGGCTCTACCCCCGAGACATGTTTACCAATTGTTACAACGGTTGAGAACCAAGAACCCCCAACAGAGATTCGTGCAATAGCGTGGGTCAATGGCAATCACTTTGTAGCCGTAAGTTTTCTTTCTTTCTACACCACTTATATCTCATATATTCTGTTACTTTTATTCAAGGATGACAAAAAAAGGTAATCAATTTTTCATTTGGCAATCATCTTTCGTTAGGTTTGGCTTAAACCAGACTCTCCATTACCACATTTGACCCTTCCATGGAGGCGTGGACATGATTCTAGCGTTGATGGATGGGATGCACACTTCAGTGATAGATTCAAGATGTTCGACGACCTCCGGCGCAAAGAGTGTCCCAGAGAAGTGTGGATCAATCTCGTATCTTATTCAGACATTTCAGATTCAGAGTGATATGTTATATGTGTTTCAGGGTTTCATTTGGTTGATGGATGTTTGTATTGTAAGGCAAGCTTATGAAGTGATAGTCAATCTCTTAGTCTTTTCTTCTTCGTCGATCCTCTGTTCTACATCGGAAATACTAATGGATGATTCGTTGCTACTAGCTATGACTACAATGCTCCACTTGATGAATATTAAGGAATGAATTCATTAAACTTCATAAGCTTCATAAGCTTTAATAAACTTGTAAGATTCAATAAACTTTCAATAAGATTCAATGGATATTAATCTCCATACTATAAAATAAGATTCAATAAACTTTCATTAAACTTCATAAGCTTCATAAACTTGTAAGATTCAATAAACTTTCAATAAGATTCATAAAACTTTCAATAAACTTCATAACTTCAATAAACTTGTATACACCAAAAGTTAAAATACATGACATGTATGTCCACCATACTACAAAATGTAAAGTACATCAATCTCGTCTCGGCTGTGTCGCCCTGACCTGAGATGGTGCAATATGAACGTCCTGGCCAACTGACTCGTCGTACATCGTATGTATGTCCTCCATAGTCACTGAGCCACGACTAATAATATCCCGTAGGCGGGCCTGAATAATGTGTAGCCTCTGCATTGGAAAATAAAGTTGTCAGTTAAAGGTAAAGCATAATACTATAAAACTTTAAATAATATCCCGTACCCGAGTATCTGAAACAAGGACCGGAGGAGGACGATCTACCGGTGGAGACTGCATAGCTGAGCCAGGAAGGAGAAATGGATGGCACCGCTCGCTAAACCAGGACATGTAGTCCTCAGATACTGTCCATGGTAAAGGGGCCCTGGTCTGACCCTGAAGCGCAGATCTGCTCGCCTCCTCGTGTCTAGCAGCCCAGCGATCATCTGCGCCATGGAATCTCACCCTATACCCTCTACTGCCAGAAGCGGGGCGCTGCTCCAAATAAGGGACAATCCTCTGAAGTGGGATCGTCTGAATGTACCCAAACTGTCGGAGGACTCGATCCGGCATATATGCCTCGATGATATCTCCTATCTGGATCGTCCCTCGGTACCTCGACACAGCAAACTCGCCCTCAAAATCTAACACTCTATCGCTATATGGCATGAACTTGATGTCCTCCGCTCTCATCTGATCTAACTGTGAGCGCAAGGATCTCAACCTCTCAAGAGTGGGTGCTGGTGTCCTCGGAACAGACAGTCTAGAAGCCCATATGGCAGATCCATGACGTCCTGGATCCTCTGCCGCTGAACAACCCAAGGACGGGAAGTGGGCATAGATCCAGAACTGTAAATATTAAAGTAAATGAAAGATGTTATTAGTAAGATTAACAAATGAAAGTTCTTATCTAAAGTGACTAATTACAATGAAAGTTCTTACCTGTAGAAGGGATGTACATCCTCCTATCGTCTTCACCTTCAGTCGTGAGGCATCGCCCAACATACTGTAGGTAAAGTCCAGATTTGTCATTTTATCATAACAGTAACAATAAGAATTTATTAGGTATTGAAGTAGAGTGATAGTTATACGTACGAGTACAAGTACGCTAGGACGCCGGTGCCCCAAGCATAGTCTCCAGTCCGCCCATGGTCTTGCACGAAGTCGATCAAAAAAGGTCGAATCTTGTTCGTCGATTTATCGACGAACAAGGATGACCCTAAAAAGAAAAGAAGAAACACAGATGCCACCTCCTCAGCTGGGGTAGCTGGGTCGCGCCGAATGGCATCATACGCAGTCCTCAACAAGTCCACTGGTAGAGCTGTCTGGTGACTCCTAGCCTCCACCTCTGATATGTGAAATGTATCACTCAGCCACCTAACCCTATCTCGTGCCAGCATAGGTGTGACCATGGCCTCTCCATCAATCCTAATGCCTAGGATGACGGCTACATCGTGCAGGGTGATGGTCATCTCACCCCAAGGTAGATGAAAACTGCTAGTCTCTGGATGCCAGCGCTCCACAAATGCATGTATGAGGGCGTGGTCAACTCCAACAAAAGAGACATCTAGCAAACCCATCAAGCCACTCTGAGATGCTAAAGCAAACCAGGAAGTGGGGTCCGCTCTATCAGCGTCGGAAATCCATCTACTGAGTGTCTGAATGTGCTCTATCCGCCGTAAAGCTGTCATCGGCCTCCTGTAATCCTCCTTCATAACACAACGAATATTCAATTAAACGTTTTATTAATTTACTTTTTGTAAGATAATGTGTTGTAATTGTGTTTAGTTATCTACCTCTCCCATCCAGACACCTCGAGCACGGTGTCCGGCATAGCAAGTGAGCACATCGCTGATCAATGGTGCCCCTGTATCAGCAACTACACGGCCTCGATCAGCCGGTACAAATGGCTCCTGCTGCGGCGGTACTACAGGATCTGCAGCTGGAGCATCGAAGTCAAAATCTCGCTGCTCGGTATGATC
Organism: Fagopyrum esculentum; assembly: GCA_033239045.1. NCBI lineage: Eukaryota > Viridiplantae > Streptophyta > Magnoliopsida > Caryophyllales > Polygonaceae > Fagopyrum > Fagopyrum esculentum. Next base: position 11,790,471 of record BSUD01000002.1, on the reverse strand, counting down.
GCCAACAGGTGGCTCTACCTGCTCCTCAGCAGGAATATCTGCAGCTGTCTCCATGTGCTCGTCAGCAGTAATATCAGTAGGTGGCTCAACCTGCTCGTCAGCAGTAGTATCAACGCGCTCGCCAGCTGTGGGATCTATCTCCCCTGCCTGTACAGAAGGACGGGCCACATCCTGGTCCGAGTCAGATCCATACGTCGGTGGTGGAAGAACCTCCCGAGGGAGAGCCGGAGATGCATCTGAGATGCATGGTCTCTGTGGCTGCTGTGGTGGTGGTGTGTCGGCAGCCGAACCAGCTACGTGGGACCTCCTCCCCATCGTAGCCCTCGCGGTGGCGAGACCATCTCTACGAGTCGAGGCCGTGGGATGCCTCCGTCTATGTCTCTGCATGGCCTGTAATATCTATATTTGATATTACAGGCCAATTTAATTAATTTTCTTTTATTTAGTTTCCTTTACTTTCATTTAAATTGAATTTAAAAGAAACTAAAATAAATTAAATAAATTATAATTACATAAATAAAATTAGGGGAAAAAAGTAAAGGTAGAGATTTTAATTTTATATATTTTTAATCTATTTTATTTTATATATTTCTAATCCATCTTATTTTAAAGTATAATGGATAAACTAATTTAATATATTTAATATATTACAACTAAATTAATTAGATATATTTTTTTCCGTTTATTTTGAATTAATATACATTAATTAAGATTATATAATGTTAATATATTTAATATAATATTTTTAATCCATTTTATTTTAAATTAAATTGGATAAACTAATTTAATATATTTAATATATTACAATTAAATTAATTAGATATATTTTTTTCCGTTTATTTTGAATTAATATACATTAATTAAGATTATATAATGTTAATATATTTAATATAATATTTTTAATCCATTTTATTTTAAATTAAATTGGATAAACTAATTTAATATATTTAATATGTTACAATTAAAATAAAAATATTTTTATTTAATTTAATTTGTATTTATTATTCTTTAATTAAATTAAGTTTTTTAAAATTAATTATATATTTAATATATTTTTATTTAATTTAATGCATTGGAATTATAATTCCAATGCATTAAAAGATGAACAGTACTCCCACGGTTTCGCAATGCGTGACCGTGGGAGTAATGTTCATCTTCTTCGACAGTCCGCCTTCAATGGCGGACTGTCGAAGGTCATACGGCCACCATTTCACCAATCTCTTTCCAATCAACCTAAATCTAACTAATTCAACAACAATCTAACCTATTCATGTCCATTTCATGCTCAATTACGAACCGAAAAGTGAAAAACGAAAACCGAGCAAAAACCGAACAAAAACCGAACGATACCTCTCGCGGGTCGTGTTTCCGCTTCTGAAATGGCCTTCCTTCGTTACCATCTTTGTCCATTGCTGATTTTGTGTCGATTGTTGCTTGATTCGTACTTCGCCTCTTCGTGCCTCTTCGTCTTCGCCGTCACCTGTTGCGAAAATTGGGATTTGAATGTTAGCGCTTACGGAATGAGATTCCGTAAGCGCTTTTAGGGCGTGAAAGGGTCACGCATTCGCAATGCGTGACCGTCACGGTCACGCATTGCGAATGCGTGACCCTTTCACTCATTCGCAAAGCGTGAACGTGGTCTTACGTTCACGCTTTGCGAATGAGTCGTGCATTTCGTAAATCCTGAACCGTGCGAATACGAGTTCCGTTGATTAATTAGGGATATTTGGTCAAATAATCTAATATTTCACTAGAAAATTATCATGAGTAGTTTAGTTTCATAAACTATAATAAATATAAAAGTTGAAGTAATTTATGTTATTTGTGCATCTAGAAGTAACTTAAGAGTGATGTGTCAAGTTCACAATTAATGACATAAGTTTTTTAATCATCGATTCAAATTATTTTTTAATGTATTTATTTTGTAGATTTGAGTAAAAGTGAACATAAGATTTGCATATCTAATGTCAAAGTGTTTGAATGAGTTGGTTAAGTAGGTATCTAACGTAACATTGTGTATAAGGTAGCTACCTTTTGTTTTGTGTCGATAAAATAGGCACCCTAAATTATGATGAAAAAATTTAATAGAAAATTATAAAAGAACCATGTAAGTCAACCTTCTCTCTCCTATCTCAATTTAATTATTTTCGTAATTAAAGATTTAAAGAAATATGTTGCTATTCCAAATAAGAAATGATATAATAATTGATCCTAAAATCTTTCCCTAATTATTTTTCTAATTAAAGATTTAAATAAATCTACTCCCTAATTATTTATCATAATTAAAAAAATATGTTGTTATTAATTTCGTCTACATAGTTAGTCATCCGTATGGTTTGTTTGTTAGTCCTTTTTTTTGGGAAAATATGTAGGTGACTCGGCGTGATATTTGTGTACATATGAACATATTAATGTGTCAAGTTTCGATTGAGGATCCGTGATAAATACATAATCTTTACGACTTTCTACACCCTATTATAATAAATAAAAGATTGTAAATTGTGTCAAATGTAGGATTCGAACTCTGTATGAGTTGCCCCTTCCTCCCACCATTATGCCAGATGAGCTAATTAAACTTTATGTATTCTTTTGATGATATACAGTATTAATACACAATTTTAATTACACAACCTTAATACATAATTTCAATTACATAATTTCAACGACACAATGTTAATACATAAAAGACTTGTGTTACCAAACCTTGTGTAAATGATGGATTTGTGTAACCAAACATTGTCAAAATGATAGACACGTGTACTACATAAACGTAATTGTCAATATTCTCAAAGTTTTTTAACTAAGGGTAAACATATTGTCACATTATTTCATATTTTTCAAATGAATATATTTTAATCACAAATTTACAAATGTAACACTAGCTTTTGCACCGAAGGCCCGCAGTCGCGGTCAAGTGCTCTTGCCACAGTCGCGGCGTGGTCTAGCCGCGGGTGCGGCTGACCACAGATCGTGTCCGATCTGCTTTTATCTTCTTTCCTTCGTTAGAAAATCCGATCTTTTAATCTTGGGCCGTCTTTTCTCTATCTTTTAACCTAGTTTTATACTTTCCTCTTACCCAATTGTACCTCTTTCTTAATTCACGTTTTCCCCTTGCTCTCTTCTTCTTCTTCTTCTTCTTCTTCTTCTTCTTCTTCTTCTTCTTCTTCTTCTTCTTCTTCTTCAACCGTGAGCCAAGCCGTAGTATTTTCTCCGTGATATTTGCAAAATTCTTGTAAGTTCTTCTCCTTTACGTTCTTCTTTCCCTCCTGTGTAATTCTGCTGCATCCTCCTCCCCATCCTTCTTCTTCTTGCCAAGAATCAAGAACGAGTCTTGATTCTAGTTGGTCGTGGTTTGATTGGTATATGTGTATATCCAGGCTCTTGTGGATGAGTGTGTCCTATAAAGAGTCACAGAGGAAAACTAAGCCATCCTATTATGGTTATGTTGTCGAAGAATCCCGACGTTCTCCTCTGTCGCCTAACCGCCCCGCGGATGCAAGCAACTACCCTACGGTTTAACCCGAGACGCCGCCCCCGCGGCCTCTTGTCACCGTGGTCGCGGCTTCAGGTCCTTGTCGTCAAGCCTGCGCCTCCTGTCACCCGCGGTCACGCCTTAACTCCATTGGTTACCGTCTTTTGGTAGGTCACTTCCCTCATTGCTTCCTTATCCTTTCCTGGTGATAAATCATGTTAGGCTGAACCTAGATGAAATAGGGTTGTCAGTAATTGGCTTGTGGATTCCTAAGAGTTGGTTATAGTTTGGGAACCTTTGAGCTTGTGTTGTTGACGTTGATCCTTGGGAATCTTGAGACTAGGAGTATGTAACATCCCAAGTTCTGAGAACTCAAAGCGTTACGGGCTAGAACCACACAATGGGTTCTGACCCTCAAAGTAGCAACAACACAACGGATCATACAACAAGGCACAAACAAATGAACACCAAAACTCAATATAAAACCAAAGGTTTAAACAACAAGAAGCGTAAAAGACTCGTAGCTAAGTTCAAAACAAAGGAAAAAGCAACAACGAAAATATAAACCCAATCTCGTCCTGTAATGTACAGGAACCCCGGATAACCACACCATCCGGAACACTTGGCAACATCCTGAACCTGCGGAACATCTACAACATCGGTATAAACCGTTATCTAACATTCTAGATATCAGAAAGAACGTAAAGGCGCAAACACACATAGGGTAAAGTAAACATATATCATGCACACAATCGCTTATTATCTTTCATTAAGTTATCCATTACTAATTTAACTTCTTTTGTCACACGAGAATCTCCCGATACTCGCCTCCGCTTCCGTCTACCAACAAGAATAGATCAGTACTATCCGTTACATGCGGGCCTAGGTTGCAAGAGCACATTCTAGTCTCTTGAAGAACTAGACAAGTGGTCACCGCCCGGTTATCATACACTTGGGCCAATTAAGGTTATAAAGGGTGAATCCTATTCCGGTTATCCGTTATAAACGATAAACAACGCAAACAAACCAGAACACTCAAACCGATATACGGAATGAAGCTAAGTAAGTCCAATGGACTTACCTCACTCGAAGGTAACCTCAAAGCTCAACAACAACTCAGAGAACAACTCAGTTTCCCTCACGAAAGGAGTAAGGAAAGCCTGTTCACACAAGCATCACGAATCAAGAACGAAACGGTTGTTAGAAGTCTATAACTTCTAGTCTCAATGATCTCTAACAGATCTCCACAAGCTAAGAGATCGACCTCAGTCTTACAACATACTCAGGGGACAAGGAACATCCATAAGAATCAAGGAAAGGAACGAGGAAATCAAGGAAGGAAGCAACTCACAAGAACGGAGTTACTGTAGAAGAAACCACAGGGACGGTGGAGCAAGGCACAAGGGCGGCTTGCCGCGGGGGCGGTGCACTAGCAGAAGACGTTGTCGGGGTTTCTTCTCAACAGAAACTCTCAGCAAGAGATCCAAAGCTCAAACCTTTGATCCAACCACGTCTAGACTCAACTAAAAGAGCTTGAGAACATCAACACATCAACAACGAGGATGCCACCAAGAATCAAGGTTCAAACTTGATTCTTGGAGAAGAATAAAAGGAAGAACGAAAGGAGAAAATGAAACAGAAGGAAGCATGCAAGAACTACATGAAAATGATGAAGAATCAAGGAAAGATGAACTTACACGTTCAACAAGATCACATGAAGCAAGGTGACGGCTGCAACTCTCAAGGGTTGAATAAACGTATGCAAACGGCCGGAAAAACGGGAAGAAATCGGCATTATATAGGAGAGGGTGAAAAAATAGAAGGGAAGACGTTTTAGGGTTTAAAAGATCCAGTAAAGTCGTCCATAAGAAAATCGGATCTTCTAAGATAGGAAACAAGATAGAACCGAAAAGGAAAGAAGATATTCGCGATTTGAGGCAAATCCGCAAGGGCGGCCCCTTGTACCGCGGGGGCGGTGAAGGCAAAAACTGAGATCTTACAGAGTAGTACTTCCTAGCATGTGGGAGATCTTGTAGAGATCATTGAGACTAGAAGTAGGAACCTTCTATCACGATGTTGTAGACCTTGTAGAGATCAATGAGGCTAAAAGTGTAGATTTCTAGCATTTGGGATGGTTTCTGATTCGGGATGCCTTGTCTGAGCAGACATAGATCTTTTCCTGCGGGAAGCTGAGTAGTCTAGCTGATTCGAGTTTACCTTGATATAGGTAAGTCCCTTGAACTCACTTAGGTGCATTCCGTGTATTAGATTGACTGTATTAGTGGTGTTTGTTTACCTTATCGTTATAACGGAAAACTGGACTATGACGACCTTGTACTGTAATTGACCCAAGTGTATTATAATTGGGCGGTGACCACTTGTCCAATTCTATAGAAGATTGAGATGTGCTCTTGCGACCAGGCACACATGTAACGGATAAATGCATATGATCTATTCCTATCAGTAACGGAAACAAAAGGGCGAGTTTCGGGAGATTCTCGTGTCACAAAACAAGTTGAATTAGTAATGGATGACTTATTAAAAGATAATAACCGACTTGTGTGTGAGCATGCTATATCTTTATATTTTTATCTGTGTTTGTGCGTTTACTGTTATTCTGATATCTAGAATGTTAGCTAACGATTTATATCGTCGTTGTAGATGCCCTGCATGCTAGAGATGTTGCCAAGTGATCCGGACAGAGTGGTCAGTCGGGATCCCCGTATATTATAGGACGGGATTGGGGTTTGTTATTATTGTTGGTGTCTTTTCAGTTTGTTGTTGAACTCGGCTTAGAGTCTCTCGCTTTTCCTTTGTTATACCTTTTTATATTTTATCTATGTTTTTTATTTATTTGTGTCTTGTTGCAAGATCCATTGATATTGTTGTTACTCTGGGGGTTGAGACTCATTGTGATGTCATAGCCCGTAACACACCGAGTCTCAAAGATTTGGGGTGTTACAACAAATATATTTGATAATAACATGGTAAATTTTTTTAATATTAATTATATTATCGTCAAAGTTTAAAAACAAACCTTAGAAGGTACGTGTATTAAACTAGTTATATTATATAAGGTCATTTGTTGTATTTTACTTCAAAAGTTATACTTAGATGTAACACCCCGAATCCGCGGGACTCGGGGCGCTACGGGTTGGGACCTCACAATGGGTCCCGACCCTTAGCCTGACTACAATTTCACCGGATCTTTCAACATGGCACAAATAAAGGCAAAACCAAAATTCCTTTTAATGCAAATGATAAGAAACCCGAAGGAAAACAACAAAAGACTTCAGCCGATAAACTACACCAAAGATCAAAACGCCATACACACGGCATACCAACATAATAAACGAAGAATAAAACACAACCCGACTCTAACCAAAACCCATTCCTAAAATGTACGGAACCCCGGCTGCCCACTCCTCCGGATCTCTCGGCCGCTTTCCTAACCTGCAAGGCAATCTACAACAATCGGTATAAAACCGTTAGCTAATATTCAAAGCATTAGAATTAAAGGGAAAGGCACAAACACAATTAATTCACCATAGTCACACAACATACTCAAAGCACACAAATCCGGTTTATTATCTTTATTTATTAAGTCATATCCCGTTCTAGTTCAACTTCTTTTGTGACACGAGAATCCTCCAAAACTCGCCTCGGTCCCTTCTTCCGGCAATGGAACGGTCGGATGCCTCCGACCGTCTAACCAGCACGGGCCAGTCGCCGAGATCCCCCTAGCTCTCACGGGGAGCCAGGCAGTGATGTCACCGCCCGTTATCATACACTTGGGCCAAATAATATAAAGGTCGGTAGTCCTATTTCCGGTTTCGTTGTTATAAATAGTAAAATAGTAAACACACACCACCCAACACACAATAATGCTAATACAAAGAATACGAGCTAAGTAAGTCCGGAGACTTACCTTGTCCCAAAGATAATCCCGCTAACCACCGCTCTCAACTTCCCGTAGGAAGGCACTCAACGCCTGGTCAAAACAAGGCACACGATCAATATCTATCTCTCATGCTAGAAGTCCTTAGACTTCTAGCCCAAATGACCTCTATAAGGTCATACACTCACATGTTAGGATAACACATTCCTAGTCTCAATGCTCTCACAACAACATGTAATCCCAAACCTCAAGCCTAATGATTCTCACAAGAACAAACCATATACTCCAATCCTTATAACAACCTCACTAGACCGCAATATCCCCTCAAGCTTAGAATCAACATCAATCCATCAAAAAATCAAATCCTCAAAAGTCACCTAAGGTTCAAAGCCACTACTTGGCATTAACTCTAAGTTATGCTTGATTCATCCTAGCATGATACTACCACTAATCATTACTAGATCGAGGGAAAGGAAACTCACACGACGTCAAAAGACGGAAGTCGATCTACGGATATCGAGTATGGATTCGTTGGGCCTTCTATGGGGTGCTTCCGAACCTAGCACCAAACTAAACAAATTTAGCTTATAAGCTAAATTTGAACGGAATAATAACATATATAAATCTAAGGAAAACCCCACTTTTAAAACCCAAGTTAAAAACCGTAAATATATATTTTGGGCAAATTGTATAACATCATAAACTCAAGGTAAACTCGTTTTCAAAGTCAACGTTAAAAATCCGTAATTAAATCTTTGGGCCATAAACCGAAATAAATCCAACAAAGTGCACAATAGTTAAATCATAAAAGTTGGGTCATAAATTGTAAATAAGCAGTCAAGCCAAAATCTGTAATTAATTTCCTGCAGAGGGCATAAATGCAAACTCTCAAAAACTTGGGTCATAACTGAAAATGAGAAACATGGGTAAATATTGTAATTACACAAAATCTGGGGGGCCCGATTGCAATAATGGAAAAGGCTCCTCTTTGAATCTCGCTAGGGCAGCAACACGGCTGGGGAAAGGAGAACAAGAGGCGGCTGGACGGCTGGACCTCCAGAAGGCTGGCGAGGCGGGCACTGGCTTCTACAGGGAAGAAGGCCTTCCGGTGACTTCCTGGTGGTTGAAGAAGACACGAAGGCGGTGCAGTCGGCGGCAAAAAAGGCGGTCCGAAACCGGCGGCAGGGGCTGCTCCTTGGCTGCAGGGAGAACAGAGAAGAAAGGGAGAGAAGAGGGCGGCAGAAGCGTGGATAGTTGGTGGATGCGGTGCCTTTTGCAAGGCGAAGGCGGCAGTATCCTTCCGGCGTCGTCTAGCGGCCCATCACAGGGGGAGTTCCGGCGGATGTTGCTCTCACCTGGTGGCTGCAGAGGAGAGACGAAGGGTAGAGGAGTAGCAAATGGTGGCGGCAGGGCATGGCGCTCCACAGTCCGGCGGGGCTATCTGCAGAGGGCAGACCTCCTGGTTCTTCCCGGTGGTTTGCTAGTGAGAGGGGATCAAAAAGCTTGCGTGGGAGACGAAGGCTGGAGCATGTGTGCCGCTGAGGAAGAGGGAGATGAAGGAAAAATAGAGGGAGACATGACGAGGTGAGAGCATAGGAAGAGATCAGCAGATACAGTATCGTTAGGCTGTTGAGACAAGGTAGAAAGAGGGGCGAGGGTGAGAACGAAGGGTCGGAGCAGGTCTGGGGAAGAGGTGAGGAGTGAGCACCTCAATCACTCAGTGACCTCACCAGCAGTAGGAGAGAGGCAAAAGAAGAATAAAGAAAAAAAAGGAAAAAGACAATATAAGGATAGACTCGTTTTAACATTCGGAACGGGATTTCCGAATCAGAACATCTTTCTTTTTTTTTATATTATTAATTTTTTTTTTTTGAAAATAACCAAAAATATTAATATACTCGAGAAGGCTATTTTACGACGTAAAATCCTTTTAAAAATATATAAAAAAAAACTCAAGCTAAAAAAAAATCGATAAAAGTAGGAAAAATAAATAACGAAAACGCGCCAAAATTTTGGGCGTTACAATAGATCCCCCTAAAAACAAGTTTCGTCCCGAAAGTTGCCACACGCCGAACTTCTCGGTCCCTTAAGGACGAGGTATGAACTCTCACACTAAGGAGGCATAAGCCTTCTAATCTATACACATGAACTACTCGAACTACTAGTACAAGATATATTAGGTCATATAGTACATTCCCGCACATGGCACAAACTACACATAACATCACACATACACATAACTCAACTAAGGAAACAACTAGGTCTAACCCGTCGATTCTATCGATACTACTAGCTTAGCGTAAAACTCATTCAAATGTACTATCATCCGTCTTCCAGTTAGCCTCATCGGTTCCTCGTCTGCCACTAGGTCATCATGGCTGACAACATGTCTCGAGTCATGTATGTACTCTCTCGATCGATAAACATGAAACACCGGGTGACAACGCCAACTTGTAAGTCACTTGTCCAACTCGCGCTAAGATCTCAGAAAGGTCCGATATATTGGAAACTCAATTTCCTTCTTGGGTCTTTCTCCATACAACATTTCCATTATTTTTCTTCTTTGCTTGTCTCTAACAAAGAAGATCAAATTTCCAATTTACACCGTTGGCTTTGGTTCTTGTCAAACCAAACTTTGATGCTACGTTTCCTCAATTCTTGTTGAAATTCCAAGAAGTGAAGTAAGTATTATACTTTACACCGCTTGACAAGGCGCGTATGTTATTACTTCTCCCTTTGCACCAATACTTAACCAAGACTTTGTCTTGGAGAATAACTCGTACAAGTCAAACCCATCATACCTCGAGACAATGTCAAAACAGTTGCCCAAAGACTCTCCTCTTAACTCTTATAAACTCTTCTAGCACTTGTCCCGCTCAAAACCTTTTGTCTTCCGGAGTAGGTTAGCCGTATATGGTGTTACTTTTGGAGAATCTCTCCACAAATCCGGGAATGACCGGCACATCCAAGAAAACTTGTAACTTCTTTCACATCCTTCAGGGATTGTCATCCCGAGACAACTCGTCATACAACTTCTCTCTTCTTCGAGAGTAGACCAAAATATCTTATTTGGGGCATTAATAAGTCCATACAAAATAACTATAATTCAATTGACCCTGGTTGGTCCGAAATGCAGAAATTGCAATATCTTAGTCTCGAATCCTCAACGGTTGACCATCAAATCTTAACTCAATCTTAGAAGAGACTACCGTCCCTTGCAACTGTTCGTGTAGATCTACTATTTGTTATAAGGATAGTTTTCCTCCATGGTCGTCTTACTCCACTTATAGTAATCGGTGTACAAAAGGAGATAATCGTCTCTCTTTTCGCAACCTGGTGTTTTCCATAACAACTTCAAATCAAGAGTTTAAGATAACGTCTGGTGTTCTCTATGGCATTTCACTAATTTTAATTAATCTTATCATTAAGTTCTTACAATTGCTCCTTCACTTGCTTCCACAACTCATGTCTCTGTACCAGTGTTATTATATACGCCGCCTTAGATATCGGAATTAGATCAAGCTCGACCTTAGTGGAAATTCCACATTCTGATGTATTGGAATCCGTGATATCTCAGGTTTCATCTTTTCTCTTCCCGTCACATATCTTAATAACCGACACATTCTTGTCTTATCACTTAACAAGTGGTCATGATACTAATGATCTACCCTGACCTGTTGGGGTGACGTCCTTTAAACATGTGTATTGTTCCATCTTTAGCTACAATGTTTACCGTCCTCTTTTAGAGATCCTTCATCTCTTGAACTCAAGCGACTTGCTCGAGTCTTCTAACTCTTGTAGCCTTATTTAAGTATTCCTTTAGCTTAATCTCATTCTTTAACTTTGGTGACATGATTGTAAAAATCTTCTAAGGTTTATCACTTATGTGCAACCATAAGGGTCCAATTGGTAGGACTTAACCGTGTTTCAAAACAATTGACCTTATCTTCTTCACTTTCCGCGACACCCAACATATGAGAGGAGCTCTTCGTATTCTACATAAGCTTTCACCATAGACATCCTTTCTTCACGTAGAAGTTTTACTTCACTTTCCTTTAGAAAAGTCAACCCGACGGTAAAGGTTCTAACCTCAATCTTCCATATACTTTTTGTACATCTCTTGTCGACATCAAACTTCAAAACTTCGATCTTCTCTTACTCTTGTTGGTCACCTTATGCATCTCTCGGTATTCCATGAACAACTTCTCAACTGTACCTGTAGGCCCCGTGGAAAATGCTAGAAGAAACTCCCCATCCAAAACCACTAAAATATCAAACTGATTACATCTCCAAGTACTAACACCATAACTCTAAGCTTGCAGCGTTGCCCTAATCTAGGTCCTCTCTTTCACGCCATAGCCACCATGTCTCTTTCGTGTGAGTCTAGAAACTTGACTTATCTCTAGCCCTCGGTAACATATCATCCATTTCATACCTTGCATCCTCTATATACTACCGTTTACGTACCACCTCCATGACAACTTACCTTCTTCTTAATTCACTACTTCCCCTTTACCGTGGTCAAACTTTAAAACCTCTAATTCGTGTCGTTCTGTCATATGTCAATTCCATGACCTACAAAGGTCGCATAAGGTCATTACAATCATTCCCTAGGTGGTCTGTTACAGTTACTTGCTTGAACTCACTCAATATTAGTTGATTAGGACATTTGTGCTTCCATTGATACACCTCCTTACTACTGACATTGAACCACCAGAAATATTTCAAGTTCTTGTTACCGTTCTTATATGATTCCACAACTTGGGTTACTCTCCCCCTCCGTACTCATCCACAGACAACCCGCACAAGCGCGTTCTTTGTTGTCGTCGATTAACTTGTATCCGGCCTTCTCCGAAGTCAACGACTTATTATTCCACTACACTTATCATGTTACCATTCTCTTGAAAGTTACCCTTCTCGGGGTACTCTACCTAAGTCTTCATTAGTTCATTCTTTATTCCATGCTTCCTCTTCTTTATAAGGTAACTATATCTTCTTTGCCTTATTGTTTCATATAACTCCCTTTCGTAGGCTTAACCATTCTTCCTTGACGTCTTTCTAGTGCACCCTTCCAAATATTATAGCCCTAGCTAACATCCACTCGCGTTCCTCTTGGTTGGTATCCTAAGTCTCTCGATCAAAGATCCTCATTTTGTCTTTCATCTTCTTGCGATCATCATTTATACACACTTCCTCCTTCTTGGCGTTTCTTAGCCTTATCATTATAACGGAACCCGGTCAACTCCACGTGAAACCCCACCATGCCCTTCTTCTCCTAACTACCTTGATGTTGACACTTCACTTATTGGTACCTCGTAAGCTTAACTTACGGCATCTTAAATCTTTAGCAAATGATTCGATCACTCTTCACGTCTTGACTCCAATTCTTAGGAGCGTCTATTGGAAACTCGTTTTACTTAGAACGCCACTTTTATTCCCGAGCAAAAATATAGTCTTCTTTACTTGATTCGCATATTTAGTTCATCGACACCGCAATTGGAAAATCTTACGTTTGTTGTCTCTAGTTGCTTCATTGTTGTTCAATCGTTGCTTCCTATGGAACCACTTTCGCACCCTAATGTTACTCCTTTTTCTTGTATGGTCTCCCATCTTAATTTCTCTTAAGTTGTCTCGAGTTTTCCTTTCACTTGCCCGTCCTTTGCTTATGTAATCCTTACTCCTCCTCTTCGACTTTCTCTTAAAGGAGTACAAGAACTCCCAGGTGTTCGCCCGAACGTTGCGCTCAAATCGATACTTGAGCATATTCATCCTCATATGTACACTATCCTAAGCCAAAAAGGCATTGTCCAAGGGGCGATGATAGCTTTCTATCATCTTAGCTATAAGGTTCACTATCACTAATATGATATTAGCATACCATATGTTTATATATAAGTCCTATGTTCACATTACTACTAATATATCACGTCCGGAAATCCATAACAACAATACAAGGTCCAACAACATGCAATAGTCCACATATATTACTATATATATAAATCAAGTCATCATGCAACTACAATCCACATATACTATACACACCTACATATCTACATATATATGTAAATCCAATAAACTAAGCTGCCGAGATCAGCGGAAGAAGTGGTGGTCCGTACATTCTACCCCCACTCATGCATGTGATTTTGAAAACGAAAAGTTAGAACCCGTGTGGGTTCTGTTTATTCCTCATTCGGCCTTTAGAAGATTGCGAGTGCCATTGTTGTCAACCTAGGGCTCTGATACCACTTTTGTAACACCCCGAATCCGCGGGACTCGGGGCGCTACGGGTTGGGACCTCACATTGGGTCCCGACCCTTAGCCTGACAACAATTTCACCGGATCTTTCAACATGACACAAATAAAGGCAAAACCAAAATTCCTTTTAATGCAAATGATAAGAAACCCGAAGGAAAACAACAAAAGACTTCAGCCGATAAACAACACCAAAGATCAAAACGCCATACACACGGCATACCAACATAATAAACGAAGAATAAAACACAACCCGACTCTAACCAAAACCCACTCCTAAAATGTACGGAACCCCGGCTGCCCACTCCTCCGGATCTCTCGGCCGCTTTCCTAACCTGCAAGGCAATCTACAACAATCGGTATAAAACCGTTAGCTAATATTCGAAGCATTAGAATTAAAGGGAAAGGCACAAACACAATTAATTCAACATAGTCACACAACATACTCAAAGCACACAAATCCGGTTTATTATCTTTATTTATTAAGTCATATCCCGTTCTAGTTCAACTTCTTTTGTGACACGAGAATCCTCCAAAACTCGCCTCGGTCCCTTCTTCCGGCAATGGAACGGTCGGATGTCTCCGACCGTCTAACCAGCACGGGCCAGTCGCCGAGATCCCCCTAGCTCTCACGGGGAGCCAGGCAGTGATGTCACTGCCCGTTATCATACACTTGGGCCAAATAATATAAAGGTCGGTAGTCCTATTTCCGGTTTAGTTGTTATAAATAGTAAAATAGTAAACACACACCACCCAACACACAATAATGCTAATACAAAGAATACGAGCTAAGTAAGTCCGGAGACTTACCTTGTCCCAAAGATAATCCCGCTAACCACCGCTCTCAACTTCCCGTAGGAAGGCACTCAACGCCTGGTCAAAACAAGGCACACGATCAATATCTATCTCTCATGCTAGAAGTCCTTAGACTTCTAGCCCACATGACCTCTATAAGGTCATACACTCACATGTTAGGATAACACATTCCTAGTCTCAATGCTCTCACAACAACATGTAATCCCAAACCTCAAGCCTAATGATTCTCACAAGATCAAACCATATACTCGAATCCTTATAACAGCCTCACTAGACCGCAATATCCCCTCAAGCTTAGAATCAACATCAATCCATCAAAAAATCAAATCCTCAAAAGTCACCTAAGGTTCAAAGCCACTACTTGGCATTAACTCTAAGTTATGCTAGATTCATCCTAGCATGATACTACTACTAATCATTACTAGATTGAGGGAAAGGAAACTCACACGACGTCAAAAGACGGAAGTCGATCTACGGATATCGAGTATGGATTCGTTGGGCCTTCTATGGGGTGCTTCCGAACCTAGCACCAAACTAAACAAATTTAGCTTATAAGCTAAATTTGAACGGAATAATAACATATATAAATCTAAGGAAAACCCCACTTTTAAAACCCAAGTTAAAAACCGTAAATATATATTTCGGGCAAATTGTATAACATCATAAACTCAAGGTAAACTCGTTTTCAAAGTCAACGTTAAAAATCCGTAATTAAATCTTTGGGCCATAAACCGAAATAAATGAAACAAAGTGCACAATAGTTAAATCATAAAAGTTGGGTCATAAATTTTAAATAAGCAGTCAAGCCAAAATTTGAAATTAATTTCCTGAAGAGGGCATAAATGCAAACTCTCAAAAACTTGGGTCATAACTGAAAATGAGAAACATGGGTAAATATTGTAATTACACAAAATCTGGGGGACCCGATTGCAATAATGGAAAAGGCTCCTCTTTGAATCTCGCTAGGGCAGCAACACGGCTGGGGAAAGGAGAACAAGAGGCGGCTGGACGGCTGGACCTCCAGAAGGCTGGCGAGGCGGGCACTGGCACCGGTTCTACAGGGAAGAAGGCCTTCCGGTGACTTCCTGGTGGTTGAAGAAGACACGAAGGCGGTGCAGTCGGCGGCAACAAAGGCGGTCCGAAACCGGCGGCAGGGGCTGCTCCTTGGCTGCAGGGAGAACAGAGAAGAAAGGGAGAGAAGAGGGCGGCAGAAGCGTGGATAGTTGGTGGCTACGGTGCCTTCTGCAAGGCGAAGGCGGCAGCATCCTTCCGGTGTCGTCTAGCGGCCCAGCACAGGGGGAGTTCCGGCGGATGTTGCTCTCACCTGGTGGCTGCAGAGGATAGACGAAGGGTAGAGGAGTAGCAAATGGTGGCGGCAGGGCATGGCGCTCCACAGTCCGGCGGGGCTATCTGCAGAGGGCAGACCTCTTGGTTCTTCCCGGTGGTTTGCTAGTGAGAGGGGATCAAAAAGCTTGCGTGGGAGACGAAGGCTGGAGCATGTGTGCCGCTGAGGAAGAGGGAGATGAAGGAAAAATAGAGGGAGACAGGAAGAGGTGAGAGCATAGGAAGAGATCAGCAGATACAGTATCGTTAGGCTGTTGAGACAAGGTAGAAAGAGGGGCGAGGGTGAGAACGAAGGGTCGGAGCAGGTCTGGGGAAGAGGTGAGGAGTGAGCACCTCAATCACTCAGTGACCTCACCAGCAGTAGGAGAGAGGCAAAAGAAGAATAAAGAAAAAAAAAGGAAAAAGACAATATAAGGATAGACTCGTTTTAACATTCGGAACGGGATTTCCGAATCAGGACATCTTTCCTTTTTTTTTTATATTATTAATTTT
>BSUD01000002.1:11724569-11773943 GCA_033239045.1 Fagopyrum esculentum | reverse complement strand
GTAAAATCCTTTTAAAAATATATAAAAAAAAAAAACTCAAGCTAAAAAAAAAATCGATAAAAGTAGGAAAAATAAATAACGAAAACGCGCCAAAATTTTGGGCGTTACATTAGAAAAAGTAGTTTGTTAGAAAATACAATTCTAAAGTTGATTTTTTTTAATTTAAAACCCTATTTTAAAAGAAAAATAATGATATGGGTCAACTCGTATTAGTATAATCTTTTTGGCAAGCGGTAAAGAAATGTCACAATAAATGTCAAGATTCTATCTTTTTTAAATTTCTATGGTCACCAAATGCCAAATAATAACCGGCTAAAAAAGGGTAGAGATCATTTTTTTAACAATGAACGTCGCCATATCACTTTATTAATGTGACTGATGCAGGTTAAAGCCACGGTTTTTTTATCTAGATTGAAAGTCCACGAACAGTCTTAGAGAACAAATCTCGGGTGATATTATGGATATGGGGCCGAGATTTATGAAACGTCAAACAAAAGAACGTGAGTTTGATTGAATGATAATGGATAGAAAAAAGATGATAATATGAAATGAAATTGATGAAAATATAGGAAGATACGAACTAAGGTATTCCCGCAAAGAACCTTCACCAATTATGTGTCAAAACCCCTTAACGAAGAGCTTACATTAACCCTCCCTTCTTTAACCTTACACAAGCTTTCTAACTAGGACGAGCACAAGAAGGGGCTAGAATTAACCAAGAGTACCAACCTTTAAGAAGATTAACACACACAAGCATAACCTAGCAAAGACTCACAACGATTCGATCAAAGGCTTTTTCTTTTATTTGAATAGGAATGAATAAAACACAAACTTCGTAAGCGAAGCAGCGAGTTCACAAAATATTGTTAAATATTTATTAAATCAAAATCTACCTATGAATCTCGTCCTCTAAGGCTATTTATTAGGACATATTTCTCTAGAATATAAATACTAAAATAATCCTAAAAGTCAGGATCAAAACCAACAAATATCTTTAGAATGTTTGAGAGCTTAAAGATATTAAAGTAACAGATAACTATCAGTATCCTAACTGATTTGGATGGGATTCCACTCGAATGTTCATAACAAAAGGAATCTCGGTCTCGTTATGTAAATCTCGGCCGAGATTTATCCATGGCAACCGAGATTTGTGTAATCCATGCAGTCCATGCAATTATCCATCCACGTGATCCTCCCATGCTTGGCTCTTGCTAAAAACCTCTCCAAGAGTGTCTCCTGCTCTTGGATAAGTGATGGATTCATGTAATGCAGGAGATGTTAAGGACGGTCCCGCATTATACTCCCCTTCTTGAAAAAGACTCGACCTCGAATCATAGCCTTGCTCATCACTAGTCACAAAAGGACTCAAGTATCGTAGCTCTTGGACTAGATCAACTCTATGGGATGAAAATATCAACTTCTCATTCCTTATCCGTTCTCTCTCGATATGCACATCGATATGTACATTACTAGATACAAACGGACTCAAAGATCCGAGTGGTGAAAACTTCGAGTTCCTTGACTCGCCTAGAAGGTCTCTTGAACGTTGTAATATCGTGGCATTGAAAATTTTCACCAAATACACAACAATATTGAATTTCGGTCTCGATACGCAAATCTCGAGCGAGATTTCTTGATTGGGGCCGAGATTTTTACTGTAATTCTATATCTCGTCTTTGATGATGAAAACTGGATATATCCCTGTAGCTGTCCTTTCTTCTAGGTGCAACCAAACTGGATCTCCTGGCTCAAATGGCATTTTTTTGTGAACTTGATGAGCCTTGACTGCAACTAGTCTCCATTTCCCCTCTAGCTTCTTGCATGATTCCTCATGTATCTCCTTGACAATTTCCTCCTGTTTTCCTACAATCAACTTTACTTGTTTCACTAAAGGTAACGGTATAAGATCAAAGAAAGTTGTATAAAATAATTTAATTACAAAATCATGGTAGTTCAAAGGTAGATAAGGGTCGCAACTCATAGAGTAAGCACAACTAATAGGCAATAACACTATAATTTCAAAGATGTAATTTCTTCCCTTCTAAAATCTAGCTAACTCCTCAAATAAGCTCATACTAGTGTCTCCCAAAGAAAAGAATATGAACTCCAATGGGCAACATAAGTCATGAAAAATACACCTAGATATGCTCATGAAATGCAATATGCACCTATATAAACTCGTAGTATTCCTCAAATATATCACGAAAGTTCTAACTATATCCTCAAGCAAGTATGATCCATAATCATCTGTGGACAACCTAACATAAAACATGTACCTCTCCAAGTGACCTTTATCAACCATGGGTCTTCTCCTTGAAAAGAAACTTAAGGCAACGACTTGGTATGTACACATGGTCAAACCTAATAAAGAATTCTCCAAACAAGTTAAACTTATTTCTAGAATCCTCGAACACACAATGCTTAAGAAATTTACCCAATCAGCATGTGCAATTCATCTATACCTAATACGCTCAATCCTTAGCACAATATAATCCAAGATGGTGACTAACATAAAATTTCTAGGAAACTCAATGATCCGTGCACTATCACTAGAAACTAAATAAGGTAACCAATATCTAAACCTCCTTAATAAGAATCTGAAATCATATCACACCTAAGAAAGTTTAGACTTATTATTATCAAATTCTCACCTAAAAGGCTAAGTAAGCTACCTCCCTTTAACATGTTAAACTCTTGATCCAAACATCTAGAAACAATGATAATAGGTGGAGGCTCCTTAGATAACTCTTCCTTTAGATCATAAAGAAACCTTGAAGGGTTGGGACGAGGTTCTGCAGGCTAGAGTCGAAATAATCTTCGACAGTGGACAATCTCGGGTAGGATTCTCGACCGAGATGTCTGAATTTTGGCCGAGATTTCTTTTTTGGAGTGAAACTTTGCTTTTCTATGCCGAGGTTCTATCCTAATCATGGTAGAACTCTCTTCACCATAATCCTCTAGAATCTCTAGGATATAGACTTGGTGTTTTCCCTTTTCCTCGACGCTTCCAACTTGCAATCCTACAAGTAAACTCACTCGGTTCCATATGGACAACGGTGCAAGGTTAACAATGGTTGAGGGAAACAAATGTAATAATCGAAAATTTTTAAACTCCGTTTAAAATCGGATTCCGATCTGGTAACCTTAATTCTTTAAATCAAAGAACACGATATTGAATTTTATCATTTTATGTTACCTTGATTCACATAAAATGATAACATAATAATTCCGTTAATAATCCCGTAATTTATTTCCGTACTTTTATCGATCCCGGGAGAATAACGAGTATTCTTTCAACCCATTTGTTTCATTTAAGGAGCAGCCCAATTCTGGCCCAAAAGCTTCAGCCCAATTCTGGCCCAAAAGCTTCAACCCATTTCTCTGCCAAAAAACTTGAAGCCGGCCCACTTACTAACTAATTAATTAAAATTAACCTAAACTAATCCTAAACCTAATTAGTATCCTAACCTAGCTGCTACGTGAGAATACCGCTCCTCTTCTACAGCAACTACTGCTAAACCGATATCCAGCCCTCCTTGTTTCTTCCTACCGCCGTCCTCGCTCGCCAACGTCGGACGCAGCCTCGCGTATCTCGTCGGGACAACAGCGCCACCACCGGTAAGATCTCTCCCTCCTTTATACCGTCCCAACCTCCTGTGCCGCTGACCGTATTTCGCTTCAGCACACCAGACCACGGGAGAGGACGAGTTTCTCAGCGAACCGCTATAGCCTGCAAGGACGTGTAGGTGTCTCTCCAGATCGGAACTCGGAAACGTCGGTGAGTGCCCCTGCAACCTTCTCGACCTAATTCTAGACTCACCTCACACTTGCTAATCCGGCCTGCTCGTGCGATCCGTGCAATCGCAGAACAAGCTTGCCTTCTTCTCACGATCCTGCGCCAGGGTGAACGAGGATAGGAGAGACGACCGTGCATCTACGAGGCGGAACCACCGGGCTGTACGGGTAAGCTTTCGCCTTCAGTGATGCGCATCTATATATATATATATATATATATATATATATATATATATATATATATATATAGAGAGAGAGAGAGAGAGGGAGAGAGTTTGGCTCCCATGTAAACAGCCCTTATAGTGTTCAATGAGAACTAATTATATTCGTTGGATTGTTATAATGGATGGCTGTGATTAAGTGAAATTTTAAGGAAAAAAATATAAAAATAAAATTGAAACTGCATATTTGGAAGTAATAGGAGCGTGATACACACCACACCATATCTACCCCAATATTAAAATTCCCTAAAATAAAATCCCTAAATCTTTTACAGTTATTGCTTCCTCTTCTTCCGCCTAATCAAGATCGTGTGTTGTTCGTCCTCAAGCATATCATCGATGTTGTCTTCTTCTTCCGGTATCCGATGTCATTGGTCAGGCCAGTGTTGTGTTCCCCCTCCATTCTACATTAGGTATTGTGTTCGCCGGTGTTGTGTTCTTCCTCCTAATCAACATTTCAGTGCCGATCGTCATTCCGATTAGTGTATTGTTCGACTCGCCGCTCCCCTCCATCACTCGAGGTATTGTCGACGGCAATGAAATTTCTGGTTCATTGATTCCGATTAGGGTTTTGCGGATTAATGTAATATTCCCTAAAATAATACCCCTCAAATAAAACCCCTAAATCTTTTACAGTTTTCCGTGCCGTCTTCTTCATCGGGTATTCGGCGCTGTTGGTCTCGTCGGTGTTGTGCTCGACCTCCAATCTACATTCGGTGCTGTGTGCGCCGGTATTCGGTGTTGTGTGCGCCGGTATTCGGCGCACACAACGGCCTAATCACCATTTCAATGTCAATCGTCATTCAGATTAGGGTATTGTTCGTCTCGCCGCTCTCCTCCGTCACTCGAGGTATTGTCGATATCAATGTAATTTCCGGTGCATTGATTCCGATTATGGTTTTCTGATTTGTTTTTTTATTTTGAAATATGGTTGCCGAATTGGATTGGTTGTCCATTGTTGTTGAATGTTCGTTCATGCCCTGTCGAATGCGAGTTAGGCTGCAGCCATTCAATACTTGTCTGTTCATAAATGATTGGTGTTAAGGGCTATGAGTTTTTTTTTTCTGAACGCACTTGTGGATGCTTGGGCATCGTATCTGAACGCACTTGAGTGGTTTAGAGGCGAAAATTCACCAAAGATCTTTTTTGTGTGGGTTTAATGCACGGTAAAATGGAAATACATCTCGCTATTCGGTCCTTTTATTATTTATATTCGATAGCATACTATTTTTTTATTCGCTAATAGCTGTTTTGTTTCTGTGTGGAAGATAACGTTAAAAATTGTTATAGACTTGTACGCAACTACTTTCAATTAGTGACGAAGGGAGCGTTGAGTTCGAAGAAATGTACGACGTTTTCAACTACGAACTGAACAAGTGCATAATATCAACTAATCACATGGAAGATTTCAGAAATCTTGACATGGTAAAACATAGTGTTGCCAGAAATACCGCGTATAGTTGCTAGAGGGGCATTGAAGACTGACAATGCTATGAATAATGAGGAATAGACGATTCAAGTTGTTATTTTGATATGTTGTTCCGGACAATTGTTTTGCTACACTATGTCAAAACTATATGCTACAGTTTCTTTCTCTTTTTGGATATTTGAATCACTTATGTAGGGATTAATGCGTTTGACACTCCTGTCTATATTAATGTCAAAGTTTTATGCTACAATGTCAAACTCTTTTGATATGTTGTTTCGAAAAACTCTTTTGCTACAGTGAGCATAACACAACAAACATTGGAAGAAAATCTTTATCTTGTATGCAAACACCGTTTACCATGCATAATATGATAGATTAGTAAGTGTATTCATTACCGAATATGAACGATATAATTTCAGAATATACATGATATAGTAAATGGATGCTTCATATATTAGGTGTTGTATGTTAAAGAGCACAACCTTTACACTTGAGGAAACATACGAAGACGATAGTTATCTTGTATGCAAACTCCGTTTACCATAGATAATATGACGGATTAGAAAATGTACTTTTTACCGAATATGAACGATATATTTTATAGAATATACAAGATATAGTAACCGGATATATAATATTTTAGTGTGTCATATGTTAATGAACGCAACATGTACACTTGGGTAATGGAGTTTACACTTTCTTATTTGGTGTTTCAATACTATAAAATGTAATCGCATTACAAACAAGATTACCGAAAATAATATTTCTATATTAACGAATATAGTTATAAATATTTCTATATTACCGGAAATAATATTTCTATCAATGGTTCTTTTTTGGAAATAATTTGTCTTCACAAAAACGGTGAGAATAACACATCCAACCTAGAAAGACGAACGTTATCTTGTATGCAAACACCGATAACCATACAAAAAAATGATAGGTTAGTAAGTGTGCTTCTTATTGAATATAAACGATATAAGTATGGAATATAAAGGATATAGTTGCCGAATATATTCGATATAAGTTCTGGATATTATACTGTTCGTGTACCGGATTCAGATGAACGAATTAAGTGCGTATGATCGAGTAAATATAACAAGTAACACCACAGTTGGTTATAGAATTCATTATAGTAGTTCACCGATTACGAAATATCACATTCATCTAAGACAAGTTTCACAACGTACATGATATAAAGAGTGAAACTCTTTGACACTTTTCGGTAGTGAGTACATTTTCCTTGAGAACGACTACACAATATGCGACGATGCAATAGAGTCCCGTCTTGTGTGCATACACGGGAAGATGACAAACGAACATCAAAACCAACCTTTTTAGCATACGCCTTATAAAAATCAATATCTTCCTCCGGTGTCTTGAAACACATTTCAATACATGGATGTATGGATTCATCGTACTGTGGAGTCCAATATTTTGTTGTCGCCGGTGATTGC
The DNA here is from genome assembly GCA_033239045.1 of Fagopyrum esculentum. Taxonomy (NCBI): domain Eukaryota; kingdom Viridiplantae; phylum Streptophyta; class Magnoliopsida; order Caryophyllales; family Polygonaceae; genus Fagopyrum; species Fagopyrum esculentum. The sequence goes on along the minus strand of BSUD01000002.1, from coordinate 11,767,041 downwards.
GTCATGTCTATTGCATCGTTGAGCTCTTCATTTGCCGCTGCTTCATAAAAATCATCCATACTCTCCATGTTAGCATCAATGTCGAATCCATCAACATCCCAATCCCTTTTATTTCCGGAATCTGTAAAAAATTCACTACATATTTATAATCTGATAATTGAAATATAGCTAACGATTACGAGTATGTTTAATGTTTGATGAGTGGGTATAACCGGTGTCATATCTGTTTTCGTAACCATGTTATAGAACGTATTCGGAAGTATAGTCACATATATTCGTTAATATGAAACCAAATATTTGTTGATATATTAATTTAATCGTGTATGATGTTTCACATTCACTTACCTTCTTCCATCGATGTCGAAAATGTTGCTTGCCAGAATGCCCTACACAAATCAACCGATAAATGTGGACATATAATGATAAAAAAACGTAAGACTGTAAAATGACTCAAGCCGTTTGAAGAACAAAAACCGAGTGGTTGATATTTAGGTAAGACTGCTTCATAAAATTCATCCATACTCTCCATGTTAGCATCAATGCCGGATCCATCAACATCTCAATCTCTTTCACATGGGGAATCTGTAAAAAATTCAATAAATATTTATATTATGATAATTTAAATACGAGTTTGTTTAATAGTTGATATTTAGGTAAACCTTCACCGTCACCGAATCGTATTCTGCGGTATATTCAAATATAGTCGTTAATATGAAACCAAATATCCGTTAACATATTACTTTAACTGTTTATGTTATTCCACGTTCAGTTACCTTCTTCCATCGATTCCGAATCTGTTGCTTGCCTGAATCCCCTACACAAATCAACCGAACAATTGAGGACATATATTGATGAAAAACGAAAAAATTGAGGACAAATCAACCGTTGTTTGTTGATGAGAATATTGTATACTGAAAAAGATACACTTACTGTTAACTATTCCGGCGAAAATATGTTTAGTTCTTCCGGTGACAATGGAGTGTATGGCGTTTCAGTAAAACGTATCATCCATATAATTGATATTGCTTTGATCGATTTTGTTGATATTAATTGGAAGATTCTGTATATTGCAATTCCCTAAAATAGTGGAAGAAGATCTCATTTATAATTTTTCTAAAATATTGTAATTGCCTTATTTTGGAGAGTGTATTACACATTCCAATGAGGAGAGTGTGCTGAATTTTTCATTGAATATTTATGTTAATTTTCAGCCTTTAGATTAATCAGATCAAGGGCAACTATTTGTTTTCATTGTACACTATAAGAGCTGTTTACATAGGAGTATGATTCTATATATATATATATATATATATATATATATATATATATATATATATATATATATATATATATATATATATATATATATATATATATATATATATATATCGATGTAGGAGGTAGAAGCTGTGAAATAGGTGTATATAAATGGGAATGTGGTGTACGTGTATAGGCACATGTAGATGAATGGTTTGGGAAATATTAGTATATATATACATGCATCAGTGTAGTATAGAGATGGGTATATATAGACGAATAGAGGAGAGCATATGTAACTTTATATATATGTACAAGGGTTATATATATATATGAATAAGAGTAAGTGGTGAGTTGTTTCGATGAGTTTACAGATACATATGTACCAGCAGTATTTATATACGTATAAATAGCTTTGTAGGTTGAGAGAGATGAATATAATTATATATGAATTAGTGCAGTGGATATGTACGTATAAATATAGATGTATAAGAGTGAAAATGTGTAAGTTTATATATAAACGTAAGAGTAGTATGCATATGTAAATTATATATAGAAATACAACTCTAGGTATAAGTATAGTATAGTATATATATATATATATATATATATATATATATATATATATATATATATATATATATATATATATATATATATATATTAGTTCAAGTGAGGAGAGAGCTTGTGGATAGGAATTAGGAGGGTTGTAAGCCATTGGATTGATTTTAAATCAGGAGCTCTCACACGCTCATCATTAATGGCATTTTTGCAAATTGACTTAAAATCTGGAAAAATACCCTTACGTTCAAATTAGTCATTAGTGTTCATACTTTTATATGTCATTGTTCATATTTTTATACATCGGTGTTCATAGTATTTTTATTCATCAAAGTGTCATGTCCATTTATTCTTTTGTGTTTATTTTATAATGTATAGATGTTCATTTACAGTATATAACCACGAAAAATAAAAAACTCATAACAAAACGTTAAAAGATGATCATAATATGTTATGTATATGTCAAAGTTGTAGATTAGTCATCGGTGTTCATACTTTTATACGTCATTGTCCATGTTTTTCTTCGTCACTATTCATACTTTTTATGCCATTGTTATTGTAAATATTATAAACTATTTTCTATAAGGCATTTTGCCGAACAGTTTGCGTGCAACTAAAAGGAGCATATAGATTATTCAATTGGAGCCATTATACCAACTCAACAAAACTTATCAAACACAAAAATGATTCAAACAAATTTGATTTCGAACACAAACATCAATCATAATGAAACCTAAACCTTAATAATGGAAATTAAAACAGTAAGAGTAGAAATTCAAAGAAACAAAACCTGAATCGCCTTGTATTCTCTTTGATTTCATAATTTTTTATGTAATTGTTCTCTGAATATTATAAACACGATATGAAAGAAAAGTATAATTTTCAAAAAAAATGAACATCATCTTATAAACACCATAAATGTTAAAAAAATGAATGCATACTTGTAAAAAAATGGACATCATATTTTATTAACACGATATGAAAGAATAGTGTAGTTTTAAGAAAAAGAAAAAAAAACCGAATTTTTTTTTAAAAAAGAATACAAAATTGAACAATTAATATTAAAAAATGAACAGTTAGTGTGAAAAAAAAATGAACATTTATTGATAAAATATGAACAATGACTCTTTTAAAAATGAACACATACTTACAAAAATATGAATACCGATTTTTATTTAAAAAAAAAAAAACGGTGACGTAGCATGCCACATGTCACCACCTCAACTCTCCTCATTCCTATCTGTAAGGGTCCTCCTCACCAGAACTGGACCCTATATATATATATATGTAAGAGTATATATATAGGTATAAGTATAGGATATATATAAGTGTATATATATATAAGTAAATAGGTTTCCTTAACTAGAACCTTGTTCGTAAATGGGTAGGAACTTGCGGTGTAGTAATAATCGAGAAGAGTTAAAGTTTATAGTTAGTACGGTCAGAGCAGTGTACCCTAGTTTGAGAGTTCCGGGATCAGGGATAAAAATAGCCTTTTTCTTTAAGAGAGTTGTACGCTCGTATTTTTCTATATGAGATTTCACCTCTTAGAAGTTTATAACTTCTAAGAGTACGGGATGTGATTTTGATACACATGCCTTGTTTGGCAGGCGTTTGAGTTACCATGAGTACTGTAACACCCCAAAATTTTCAACTTAGGGAGTTACTGGTTAGGACCGCACAGTGGGTCCCGACCTTAGTTTAACAACAACATTACTTGGATCTTACAACAAGGCACAAATGTATTTAAAACAATTTCGAAAACATAATATTTTTAATGGTATAAACGTACACATGTGACAGCCTTACAAACATATATAAAGATACATAACATGCATGACGTATGGAAGACTCCCCCGTCCCCATCTAATGAGTACGTGGACCCGGCTGACCATCCGTTCCGGATCTCTCTGCAACTGTCTATCTCTACAGATCTACAACACGGATAAACCGTTAGCTAACAATCCAAATATAAGAAGAATAACAATAGCACAAACACATGCAGAAAAATTATAAACAAACATCATGCTGGCACTCAACCGTTTATTATCTATTATTTAAGTGATTCACATTATTCAATTTAAGTTGTGGCACGAGAATTAGTTCTCGCCTCCGTTCCTTATCCAACTGGTGTAGGTCTAGCTGACCTCCGCCGGTAGCATCACTACAAACCAAGTATGGACTAGTCCCTAAAGAAACCCCCAGCGCTCGCAAGCTACTGAGCAGAATGCCACCGCCCGTTACTCTTAGGCCAAAATATAGGTCGGTAATTATATATCACAACCTATCTCTCTAAACATTTCAATCACACACCACTATCGTCATTCATGCTCATATTTAGAAGTCAGCTAAGTAAGCCCAAAGGACTTACCTGATATGAAGCTCGACTCTCTGTAAACCAACTCGCTCTGTAAACTGTAGCAACTCAGTTGCCTGTCAAAGGAGATAAGTGCATTAGCACACTCCTACGTAGTTAGAAGTCTAAGACTTCTAAAATAGAATAATATATTAAGACATAACTAGTTGCAGTATTAATTTAGGGTAAAATGACCATTTTACCCTTGGTCCCGAAATATCCGAAAATTCTAAAATTCATGTCTAAACTCCTATTTGATATTCTAAAATCATTTCTAACTCCCAAAGCTTCGTTTGGTTCCAAGCTAACATTTTTCCTATGTTACTATTTTCCGGGAAATCGTATAGGTCTAACTTCAATTCCAAATATAAAATTCGTAACCGCTTATAAAAATTCCGACTTAAAACCCTAGATTATCTATGATGTCCTATCTAACTTTAGGAGAAAGAATTTCTCCAAACTGTTCATTCAACAGTTTTATAAAAATTCCTAAAGTTGACTACTCCCTTTACAAATTCTATACTTAGTCCAAATCTGAGTAGACTTTGAAAAATCATAACTCCTAAACCACTCACTGGATTTATCCCAAATTTTGATATGTTCTACTATAAAATCTTATCTATAATATATTCAAAATTTAGCTGCAAAGGAGGTCAAAATCCTATATTAAAACTATCTCCCAAAACCGAATTTCAGCACAACAGAAAAACTGCTTACGACTCAATCTTGGAAAAATCGTAAATCCCAAACCACTCGCTGGATGCCTCTCAAATTTTAATATGTTCTACAACAATATGTAAACTATATCATATCCAAAATTCAAGTCCAACGGATATCAAGAGCTTATTCAAAATCATCTCACAAAACAGCATCACTTGTTGTTTTCCCCAACACTCAGCACATATAAAAACGTCAACTTTGAAACACAATAACTCTCAAACCGTAACTCCGATTCTTCCCAAATTTTAATATGATCTACAACAAGATGTCAACTATATCATATCAAAAATTCAAGCCTAACAGAGATCAAAAGCCTATTCTAAACTATCTCACAAAACAGCATCCCATGCTGTTTTTCTCAACTCAGCACATTTATAAAACTGAACTTTGAAACCTCATATCTCTCAAACCGTAACATGGATTCCTCTGAAATTTTAGTATGTTCTACTACAATATCTCATCTATAACCTATAAAAATTTCAGCCAAAAAGGAGGAGCCTTGCATACCCAAATCTGGCCCCGAAGTTGGATCCTCAACATAGTTTTGAAAACTCAGAAAATGAAACAGCTTCTTGAGATTGCTCCTAGGCCGTTATATATATTGATTCAAAACAGATTGGGACGACTATCAACATCTGTATATATGGAGGGGAAACATAAAGAAGATAGGTACGGGTCTTACTCGACCGACAGGGACGAGAGGAGGCATCTACAGCAAGTCATGTGGTTCCTCGAATGATGCAAGGCGAAGGCTAGACGCAGGGGAAGAGGCTGCATCTTTTGTTGTTGCTTGCTGGTGTGACAGAAGGTCTTCTCCCTTGCTCCTGTTGGTGGTTACTCAGCACAAACAGAGAGATTAGTTTCTCTCACATGACAAGGGACGAAGGAGATAGAGGAGGTCGAAGGTCTTACTCGTTCGATCGGACTGGAGGCTCTAACTGGTCCTTTGTGTGCACATACGAGGAGGAGGGAGGCCTTACTGCACCGGTCTCTCCCACGCAGAATGAGTCCAACGAGGAGATCAAAATACGAGAAGGAAGATACGGTAAGGTTGCACATACGAGAAGGAAGATAGTCGACCACTGCTGCACATGAGCGAGGAGATCTACAGCATCCATTCGAGCATGAATCTGGACGCCAAAGGAAGCCGTTGCTGCGTGATTTCAGGGCGATTGATGAGGAAGATCTCTAACGCTCCTCCGGCATACAAACGTGCGTAGAAGGGCTTCTGGGGAATGGGTTGCACGGCTGAAGAGGAGGACACGTGAGGCTGGGCTTCCTGGGCTGGCTAGGTTGGAAGCTACTGGGCTGGCTGAGGGCATCAGGCGCTACTGGGCTGTAGAGGGCTGAAGCTGGCAAGCTGAAAGGAGATCACGGACTGGGCTGTACAAGGCAAGCAGTGGCCGGCTGGGCTTGTCACAGACTCGTCACAGACTTGTCTGGCCTTGTCACAGACTCGTCACAGACTTGTCTGGCCTTGTCACAGCTTCGCCACAGACTTGTCCAGACCTTGTCACAGCTTCGTCACAAACTTGTCCAGACCTTGTCACAGACTTGTCAACGACGAGTCATACTCTAAATTAGGGTTTGGGCTAAACTTATTATTTTATGTGAAGTCAAGGGATCGGAACTGGTAGGCTACGGAATAGACGGATACGGATCATGTTATAGTTTAGGATTGGTTATAATAATCCTATCATTTTATGTGAAGGTAAGCTACATAAAATGATAAAATTTTATAAAGATCCTATCATTTTATGTGAAGGGAAGCTACATAAAATGATAAATTTTATAATAATGTGTCTAACTAAGTAGACGGATATGGGTCAACTGATCGAGATCGGGTTTGTTACAGAAATAAACGGAATAAAAATTCCGGATATTACATCAGTACCCCCTTAAAATAAGTTTCGTCCCGAAACTTAAAAGAAGACTCGTAATGTCGGAGTCCATGCAAAAGAACTAGAGCGCCGGAAAGAGGTCACAACTGTCGAGTTCTAATTTGTTTCCGAAATAGCCTAAAGAAATATTTCCGGGTATTACATCAATCCCCCCTTAGAATAAGTTTCGCCCCGAAACTTAAAGTACGCCAGTCAGAAGGTCAACTCTCAAGGTACGAATCTAATGTATCAACTTGTTATCGCACAAGAGTCATCGTTTCTACATATAAGTATCCCGCATATCAAGGTCATCAATAACACACATCCTGACTAAGCACTCAAGCATGAATTAAACAAGCAGTCAGACAACATAACACAGATATAGGGTCAAGCCCTAGCTCGTCGTTCCCTAGATTACAACTATCTCCACAAAGGTCTCTGAAAGGTTATGTCTCATACTATCCATAGTATACTTGGTAGCCTCGTCGGCTTTTTATAAACCACTCACTCTGAAATCTTTTCAAGTACAGACCTCACAAGTGCCTACTACACGTTCTAGTGTGGTAACTAGATATCTCACCGGTATCATCCGGCTTCATTGCCCGATTCTCTAAGCCGATGTCCTAACCTTTGTCTGGTAAGTATCCCTCAAACTGAATCCGTATAAAACTAGGGTCACACCCTCCAATAGGGTGAGGGTTACTAGTCGCTCAATCACTTATAAACTACTTTACAGCCTCAAGTGGTCACATTTTGCAACTCGCCTCCAGGTCCTTTGATGACCGTACAGAAAATAACCTATTCAACTTTCTTCCCTTCGTTGTGTTTACTTGACTACACACTCAGGCCAAAGGTCTTGAGTGACATACAATATGTCTGGAATGACGGTATTAGTTACAAGGTGATCTCACATCACCGTCATTTGCTCACACTACTCAATAGTTGTTAACATTGCATTGTGTCCTATAATATCCCTCTTACTCAAAACGCAACTCGACTCCGTTCCGAGATAAAAAATTTTCTTATACTCCACTCTTGAGATTCTATTTTCTATATGTACGAGTACTGGTGATAGCATGAATTATAGTCTATATTTTGAGGTTTGTTTGGACGTTTTATCTTTCATAATCTGCATGTTTGTATGTGCATTATGTGATTTTACTACCATTTCATCTACCTTTGCGAGAATCGAGGTCTACACCTAGTTTCGTTGTAATTGCAGGTAATATGGTACGTATTGCATCAAAAAGGAGCAAAAGGAGTCAAGAGTCATTTGGAGCTACATTCAGGAAGCACAACCATGGATTAAAGATTTACTTTGGACCAGTTTTGAGAGATTCTACATTCAGTTATGAGTCACCTCGGTTGACCAGAGATTCATCTCGACCGAGGCGATCCAGAGACGCCGACTCGACCGAGGCGAACACCTAGGACGCGGCGAGAATATTTTATTCTTGGCTGAGATCTTTTAAAATTGGAAAGTGATCTTATATTTTTGGGCTGAGCTTCTAGAAGGAAGGAGATATGCAGAATCATATATTTTACCTATATTTATGGGATAATATCTTCTTAAGATTTATTATCTTTGGAGGTTTATTTTTCCTATAAAAAGGATTGGATTTTCCACAAATCCGATCATGCTTAGAGGCTGCAAACACCGCTTACAGTTAGAACATCACGCTATCAAGCGCAGCAGCCGCATCCTACTCCAATTTGGGAGATTCGAAGAACCTTTTTGAAGGTTGAAGGAAGATTTGAAGACTATAGCTTTATAGCTTTTTGGAGGGTTTTGTAAGATTGTCTTCAATTCCTTTCCTTGATTGTCTTGTCTTGTTGGATTATTATCCAAGGAACGATTTTTGTGTGATATTTGATTCAGTTATTGAAGTGTTTTCATTAAATTCTTCTTTATTCAAATATTCACCTTCTTCCCATATATTTAATACTTTCATTATGATGATGAGTGGCTAATTTCCTTGTGTGATTCTAGGGTGATTGGCTGAAGGTTGTGGGAAAAACAATGATAGAATGATCTTAATCACAGTAGGATCCTGAAAGTTCGAGTCTTTAACCTTAACCCTAAGCATCTCGTTCAGTCGATGAACATCTCGGCCGGGGTGGAAACTTGCTGACCGAGGTGGCTTATCCGATCCTTAACTGAGAGTTAATGTGTTAGAGTTTGCCAAATCCTATTCTTATTATACCTTTCTGGTTCAAAGCAAGCTTAGGATGAGACTTACCCGGTAATTCCTTAGTTTGTATACTAACGATCATAAGTGTAGGTAATAAAGGCTTGTCCTTTATTGGGGTTTGAGTGTGCTTCCATCCCATCTTTGTGAGTTAGCCTGAGACTTACCCGGTAAAGGTTGATTCTATTCCCTTAGATGGTGTGTTAGTTTGAGGTTATAGTTCTTTATCTTAATTCCCTGAGACTTACCCGGTAATAGGAGTTACGGTTTGGGATTAGTGTGTAGTGAGACTTACCCGGTGATCTACTCCACTTTAGAAACACCTTCCCCATGCAAAAACCTCAGCTTTGTCCGCTTATCTATAGATCTTGAGTTGGAACCACAACTAGATGCTTTAATCCCTAGAATTGCATGTTTGCTTATTTGACATCTTATTCATCTTTGATTGTATACTTGCTCTTGTGGTTAGCATTAACACTAGCATACCGTATTGGACTTTGTTTCACTAAGTCCCTGTGATCGACCCCTGGAATTTTCTTGCTTTTACTACGATTGACCCGTACACTGCGGGTTCGCATCCTTGTTTTAAGCTTAAGTCTAGGGTTATAAATTTAAAGCTTGCACACACCGTTTGGAGCGAACAAGTTTTTGGCGCCGTTGCCGGGGACTTGGTCTAGACCGAGCCGGTACGGTTTGCTCTTGGGGCATTTGCCCCGTGTTGTCTTACCACTCTACTTGAGTGACTTTTGCAGGTTCTTTCTTAGGTATATGCGAAGAACCCGCACTGGAAAGGAAATCGTTCCTTACGATCCCGAACCGGAAAAGACATACAAACGACGCTTAAGAGAAGCGAAGATGGCCCAACAAGACGATCACGATCTTTTGGCCCAATTGAGAGAGACGCAGGAGCAGCTACGTCTCAGTAAAGAAGAACTAAGGCAGGAAAAAGAAGAGAATCAGGCCAGGAATGCAGCGATCGAAGCTGAGATTGCAGCAATTCGGAACCAGATTCAACCTCGACCGATGCAGGATCCAGTAATTGATCCTCGACCGAGGCAAGTCCCAGTTCCTGACGCCCCGGCCGATGTGCATCCACTTCGGATGCCAGTCCGAGATGTTCTACTTGCAGGAATTCCACAAACCCTAGGTCAAAGGATGGACCCTAATCAACAGCTGAGGCGTCCAGGAGTGAACCTAGGAGATCCAGCGGACCATGACTACGAACTTCGACCACAAGTTCTAGCGATGATTCGCCAATGTCAATTCGGAGGGCTAGAGAAGGAGTCGCCGCATCAACATCTTCAAAACTACGAGATCTTGATGGAGACCTTGCGACCTCCCAGAATTGAAAATAACAACTACAAGCTAAGACCTTTCTACTTTTCTCTTAAAGATAGAGCTCTTACTTGGTATCAATCTCTTCCTGCAGGAAAGATCAGCACATGGGAAGAGATGACTACGGAATTCTTGACCAAATTCTTTCCCCCCTCAAAGACTGCTGAAATGAGAGGGAAGATCAATGCTTTCATCATGAAGGACAAGGAGAGTTTGTCCAAATCATGGGAGCGGTTCAAAGATATCCTTTTGGATTGCCCACATCATGGGATTCCAAAGATAGAGTTGCTGGAGATCTACTTCAAAGGACTGGACGGAAACACCCAGTTCAATCTCCAACTACTCTCCGCCGGTACATTCATGGATATGGCGGTTGACGAGGCTTGGGATTTCATTGAGAAGCAAGCCTTACATATGGAGAAGTACACCCACCAAGGAGCTGAAGGTGGAGTTAAAAGAGTCAACTTTCAAGAGACTCAAACCAACAACAACCAATTCACGTCCTTGAAGAACGACGTGAAGCAATTGAAGGAGCTATTGATGGCTCAAACTAAGAAGGAAGAGCAAGGGCAAAGGAACAACAACAATAACGGGTACCGTAACAACAACAACGGACCCCGAAACAACAACTACAACAACAATAGAGGATCCAATAGCAACAATTGGAGAGCGAATAATAACCAAAACAACGGTAACAATTATTCAAACTCCAACTCTAATGATTCCTCTAACCCTTTCCTCTCTCCTCCTTCTTCTTCTTCTACTCCATTGAAGAGCCAAGGGCAAGGATCAAGTTCGTCTCAGCCGGAAAAGAAGGACGCAGTCCTGGAGGCAATCTTGATCAAGCTTAATGCTATGGAGAATTCTATGACTTCATTTTCGAGGGCCCAAAAGTCCTTCGAACAACAACTTGCTAATAGGGCGAATGAAGCGCCAAGAGATCCAGGGAAGCTTCCAGCAAAGACGGAAACTAACCCTAAGGGCCAGTGCATGGCCATCACGACGAGGAGTGGACTCAAAACCACAGATCCAGTACCTCGCTCGACGCAGACCACCTCGGTCCAGATCCAGTCGAAGAACACCTCGACCGAGATGCCAACCGAGGCGGTGCAACAGAAAGCAGGAGGAACAACTGAAGCCTATGTTCCACCTCCTGCATATAAACCACCACTTCCATTTCCCCAGTCCAGAGCCAGAGCACATCTTGACAAGCACTTTGGTAAGTTCCTTGACTTGATGAATAAGCTCCATATTAATATCCCTTTCCTTGATGCTATTTTAGGTATGCCCGCCTACGGGAAGTTCTTAAAGGAGATCCTATCAAGGAAGAGGAAGCTGGAGGATGTTGGTGAAGTTAGGATGACATCTAAGTCTTCGGAGCTTATAAAGATCATGAAGGAGAAGATGCCACCTAAGTTGAGAGATCCCGGCTCATTTTGCATTCCCATTCAAGTTGGGGATGTCACTTGTGAAGCCCTATGTGATCTAGGAGCCAGCGTGAGCATCATTCCGCTGGAGCTATGCATTAAGATCGGTCTTGGAGAGCCCAAGCCGGTCAAGATTCGACTTTACATGGCGGATCGCTCCATCACCCATCCCGTGGGCATTTTGGAAGACGTTCCGGTCAAGTTAGGTAACTTCTATCTACCCATAGATTTTGTCGTACTTGACATTCCCGCAGATTATCCTGTTCCTATCATTCTCGGGAGGCCATTTCTAGCAACTTCGGGTTGCAATGTGGATTGCAAGAACGCCAAGTTGAAATTCAACGTTGGTGGCGATGAGGTGGAGTTCGCACTACTTGCAGCCATGAAGGGGGAGCAACTAACTGATGATATCTTCAACATCTACGATGAAGAAGAATCAAGAGAATTGGTGAGCTCTATCCTTATTAATGATCCACTCGAAAGAGTTATTAGCTTCAGTTTAATGGAGGAAGGTATAGATGCCTCTTGTGATGCAGATATACGAAGCTTGAAAGCACTGGAAGAAGATCCAGGAGCCATGACTGAGAAGCTGATCCAGGAAACGAAGATTTCCAGCCTCGGATCCAGTAGCAGTACCTCGACCGAGGCACTTTCTGGACTGAGCGAGGCGTCTGAAGAACACCTCGGTCAACGCCTTTGCGCCTCGACCGAGATCGACAGAGAGACAATGTCAACTGAGATTGCTGAGAATGACAATTTTTCTACTCCCTTCTCTGACATTCACCCACAGTTGGCGGATCATTCTCTCCACCAACTTTCTGATAATAAAGGTCCTTGGTATGCTGATATTGTGAATTATCTTGTTTGCCAGGAAATACCACCCGGATTGACGTACTCCCAAAAGAAGAGATTCTTCAAGGAGGTACGACATTACTACTGGGATGAGCCGCTGCTATTCAAGCGCGGACCGGATGGGATGCTTCGAAGGTGCATTCCGGAAGACGAAGTTAATAGCGTCATAAAGCATTGCCACTCACTTCCATGTGGAGGGCATGCTAGCACCGATAAAACATGCGCCAAGGTATTGCGTTCCGGTTTCTTTTGGCCTACACTATTTAAGGATGTGCAATCTTTTGTTGTTTCTTGTGATGCATGCCAAAGAACAGGGAACCTATCAAGGAGGAACGAGATGCCACTTAACAACATCCAAGAAGTGGAAATCTTTGATGTATGGGGGATTGACTTCATGGGACCTTTCCCATCCTCCGGAGGAAACCTCTACATCCTCCTTGCAGTGGATTACGTCTCTAGATGGGTCGAAGCCATCGCTTCTCCCACTAACGACGCCAAGGTGGTTGTGAAGTTCTTGAATAGAACTATCTTTCCACGATTTGGAACTCCACGCATCATCATCAGCGATGGAGGAACGCATTTCATCAACCGGAAGTTTAAGGCACTTCTATCGAAGTATGGGGTAACCCACAAGGTATCAACCGCTTATCACCCTCAAACTAGTGGACAGGTCGAGATCTCAAACAGAGAAATCAAAGCAATTTTGGAGAAGACCGTCTCTAGGACGAGGAAGGATTGGTCCATGAAATTAGACGATGCTCTTTGGGCGTACAGGACCGCATTCAAGACTCCCATAGGCACCACCCCTTATAATTTGGTGTATGGGAAATCTTGCCACTTGCCCGTTGAGTTGGAGCACAAAGCATATTGGGCTATCAAATGGTTGAACTTTGACATTAAGGAGGCTGGTGAGAAGCGACTATTGGAACTTAACGAGCTGGAAGAGCTGCGTTTGAACGCCTACGAGAATGCCAAGATCTACAAGGAAAGGACGAAGAGATGGCATGACAAGCGTATCGTTCCAAAGGAGCTTAACGAAGGAGACTTAGTTCTACTCTTCAACTCCCGCCTCCGTCTTTTTCCAGGTAAGTTGAAATCTAGATGGACCGGACCTTACGTTGTGAAACATGTCTTCCCTCATGGTGCAGTTGAGATATGGGGCGAAACTAGCGGAAGCTTCAAGGTCAACGGTCATAGACTTAAGAAGTACCAACCGGAAACGCCGGTTGAGGAGGTCGCACCGATCTACCTCCTTTGAGACGCACTATGGTCCAGCTAGCGACCTTAAATCAAGCGCTTCTTGGGAGGCAACCCAAGGTATTGCTTTCTTTCCCGTTTTCTAGTCTAGTTTAGATAGTTTTTGTTTTTGCTTTGCTTTGCTTTGCTTTGTTTTTGGCGTTCTGGACAGATAACAGGAAGGAGCACTCCAGGAAAGGGAGAAGTTCGAGATTCTGAGAAGAAAGAGGCACCTCGGTCACTGTCAGAACACCTCGACCGAGTTGATTCTTGAAGCAACCGAGGCGACTAGGGTTTCTGCAGAACCGCCTCGGTCCGTACCACCTCGGTCCAGTCGAGACCATCTCGACCGAGGTGACAGCAGATCCAGTAACAGTATAAAAAGGGAAAAAATTACTTTTCATTTTTTTTACTTCGTTTCGACCGCGGCGCACAGAATCGCCTCGCTCCCTCATTTCTCGCTCGTTTTCGAAGATTTCCGCTTCCAAACCGAGATTAAAGAGTAGAGGAGTCGATTACTACAACAGATCTGCAAGAAATTTGAGCGATTCGACCAAAACGAGGTAAAAACGTTCGAAAACCTAACTCGTTCGTTTTCTGCTATTTGGGCTTTGGTTGCCCTTGTTTCTGTTGAGAAAAGGCATAAGTACCCCTTAGGAAGCAATTGTAGTGATTTTGGGGGGAAAAGAACTGAAAATCAGAGAATAGAAATCGACACTGCTACGCCTCGGTCCGGTCGAACTGCATCTCGACCGAGGTGATTTCTGAGGGTTGTCAGTCAACCGAGGTGGTCTGACAGTGAGTTTGTGAAGATGAGTTCCGATCGCCGTTTAGCCCTGAGAGATAGATCTTCACCCTCCCCTTCCCCTTCTTCTTCCCGTCCCTACCGCCCGGTTATCCACGAGAGATGCCGGGTAGATTACGAGAGGATAGCGGGCCGTCCGGTTATCGCACCGCGATTTCTGGAGGTATCCGCTTTTGACTGCCTAGGGTTAGAGGCTGACCTTAGGAGGATGATAGCTACAGTCGGGCTGGATCAGTTTTCTGAGATCCGAGCCCCAGCCTACATAGAGCCGACACTAGAGTTCGTCAGCTCCTTCTCCTACCTACCCACAGAGGGATCTGTGAAGTACCGGCTGATGAGCCGGAACTTCATAGTTCCATTAGAGATATTCAGAGAGATTTTCAGCTTTCCTACCCCTACAGCTGTAGACTTCCCCTCCCGATCCGTAGCTAGGGAGTTTTGGGGACAGATAGCCCACATCACCACTCATGCAGACAGATGGCGCCCTGGTGATTCCAGGGAGAAGGTCATCTTCCACCCAGCTTTCAGACTCGCCCACCGGATATTCAGCGAGATGCTTCTGGCGCGTACTGAGACGCCCCAGAAGATCAGACAGGGGGAGCTATTTTCGCTGTACTGCATGGTCACGGGAGGATACCCGGACTTTGGCTTGCTCCTGGCAGAGGATCTGCACAGGATCAAGGCCAAAGGGAAGGGTGATATTTGCTGTGGAGGTCTAGTCACCCACATCGCCTCCTACCACGGGATGGATCTCAGTATCTGCACATTGGCGGCGGCTCCGAAGCCGCTGGGTCTGCAGGAGATGATCACGAGGCGGATTCTTGTTCCTCGTGGGCTGACTACACCGTATGTTGCCATGCCTTGTGTTCGCTCCAAACGGTGTGTGCAAGCTTTAAATTTATAACCCTAGACTTAAGCTTAAAACAAGGATGCGAACCCGCAGTGTACGGGTCAATCGTAGTAAAAGCAAGAAAATTCCAGGGGTCGATCACAGGGACTTAGTGAAACAAAGTCCAATACGGTATGCTAGTGTTAATGCTAACCACAAGAGCAAGTATACAATCAAAGATGAATAAGATGTCAAATAAGCAAACATGCAATTCTAGGGATTAAAGCATCTAGTTGTGGTTCCAACTCAAGATCTATAGATAAGCGGACAAAGCTGAGATTTTTGCATGGGGAAGGTGTTTCTAAAGTGGAGTAGATCACCGGGTAAGTCTCACTACACACTAATCCCAAACCGTAACTCCTATTACCGGGTAAGTCTCAAGGAATTAAGATAAAGAACTATTGCATCAAACTAACACACCATCTAAGGGAATAGAATCAACCTTTACCGGGTAAGTCTCAGGCTAACTCACAAAGATGGGATGGAAGCACACTCAAACCCCAATAAAGGACAAGCCTTTATTACCTACACTTATGATCGTTAGTATACAAACTAAGGAATTACCGGGTAAGTCTCATCCTAAGCTTGCTTTGAACCAGAAAGGTATAATAAGAATAGGATTTGGCAAACTCTAACACATTAACTCTCAGTTAAGGATCGGATAAGCCACCTCGGTCAGCCAGTTTCCACCCCGGCCGAGATGTTCATCGACTGAACGAGATGCTTAGGGTTAAGGTTAAAGACTCGAACTTTCAGGATCCTACTGTGATTAAGATCATTCTATCATTGTTTTTCCCACAACCTTCAGCCAATCACCCTAGAATCACACAAGGAAATTAGCCACTCATCATCATAATGAAAGTATTAAATATATGGGAAGAAGGTGAATATTTGAACAAAGAAGAATTTAATGAAAACACTTCAATAACTGAATCAAATATCACACAAAAATCGTTCCTTGGATAATAATCCAACAAGACAAGACAACAAGGAAAGGAATTGAAGACAATCTTACAAAAACCCTCCAAAAAGCTATAAAGCTATAGTCTTCAAATCTTCCTTCAACCTTCAAAAAGGTTCTTCGAATCTCCCAAATTGGAGTAGGATGCGGCTGCTGCGCTGATAGCGTGATGTTCTAACTGTAAGCGGATGTTTGCAGCCTCTAAGCATGATCGGATTTGTGGAAAATCCAATCCTTTTTATAGGAAAAATAAACCTCCAAAGATAATAAATCTTAAGAAGATATTATCCCATAAATATAGGTAAAATATATGATTCTGCATATCTCCTTCCTTCCAGAAGCCAAGCCCAAAAATATAAGATCACTTTCCAATTTTAAAAGATCTCAGCCAAGAATAAAATATTCTCGCCGCGTCCTAGGTGTTCGCCTCGGTCGAGTCGGCGTCTCTGGATCGCCTCGGTCGAGATGAATCTCTGGGCAACCGAGGTGATCATAACTGAGTGTAGAATCTCTCAAAACTGGTCCAAAGTAAATCTTTAATCCATGGTTGTGCTTCCTGAATGTAGCTCCAAATGACTCTTGACTCCTTTTGCTCCTTTTTGATGCAAAACGTACCATATTACCTGCAATTACAACGAAACTAGGTGTAGACCTCGATTCTCGCAAAGGTAGATGAAATGGTAGTAAAATCACATAATGTACATACAAACATGCAGATTATGAAAGATAAAACGTCCAAACAAACCCCAAAATATAGACTATAATTCATGCTATCAATCACCCATCCCGTGGGCATTTTGGAAGACGTTCCGGTCAAGTTAGGTAACTTCTATCTACCCATAGATTTTGTCGTACTTGACATTCCCGCAGATTATCCTGTTCCTATCATTCTCGGGAGGCCATTTCTAGCAACTTCGGGTTGCAATGTGGATTGCAAGAACGCCAAGTTGAAATTCAACGTTGGTGGCGATGAGGTGGAGTTCGCACTACTTGCAGCCATGAAAGGGGAGCAACTAACTGATGATATCTTCAACATCTACGATGAAGAGGAATCAAGAGAATTGGTGAGCTCTATCCTTATTAATGATCCACTCGAAAGAGTTATTAGCTTCAGTTTAATGGAGGAAGGTATAGATGCTTCTTGTGATGCAGATATACGGAGCTTAAAAGCACTGGAAGAGGATCCAGGAGCTAAAACTGAGAAGCTAATCCAGGAAACGAAGATTTCCAGCCTCGGATCCAGTAGCAGTACCTCGACCGAGGCACTTTCTGGACTGAGCGAGGCGTCTGAAGAACACCTCGGTCAACGCCTTTGCGCCTCGACCGAGATCGACAGAGAGACAATGTCAACTGAGATTGCTGAGAATGACAATTTTTCTACTCCCTTCTCTGACATTCACCCACAGTTGGCGGATCATTCTCTCCACCAACTTTCTGATAATAAAGGTCCTTGGTATGCTGATATTGTGAATTATCTTGTTTGCCAGGAAATACCACCCGGATTGACGTACTCCCAAAAGAAGAGATTCTTCAAGGAAGTACGACATTACTACTGGGATGAGCCGCTGCTATTCAAGCGCGGACCGGATGGGATGCTTCGAAGGTGCATTCCGGAAGACGAAGTTAATAGCGTCATAAAGCATTGCCACTCACTTCCATGTGGAGGGCATGCTAGCACCGATAAAACATGCGCCAAGGTATTGCGTTCCGGTTTCTTTTGGCCTACATTATTTAAGGATGTGCAATCTTTTGTTGTTTCTTGTGATGCATGCCAAAGAACAGGGAACCTATCAAGGAGGAACGAGATGCCACTTAACAACATCCAAGAAGTGGAAATCTTTGATGTATGGGGGATTGACTTCATGGGACCTTTCCCATCCTCCGGAGGAAACCTCTACATTCTCCTTGCAGTGGATTACGTCTCTAGATGGGTCGAAGCCATCGCTTCTCCCACTAACGACGCCAAGGTGGTTGTGAAGTTCTTGAATAGAACTATCTTTCCACGATTTGGAACTCCACGCATCATCATCAGCGATGGAGGAACGCATTTCATCAACCGGAAGTTTAAGGCACTTCTATCGAAGTATGGGGTAACCCACAAGGTATCAACCGCTTATCACCCTCAAACTAGTGGACAGGTCGAGATCTCAAACAGAGAAATCAAAGCAATTTTGGAGAAGACCGTCTCTAGGACGAGGAAGGATTGGTCCATGAAATTAGACGATGCTCTTTGGGCGTACAGGACCGCATTCAAGACTCCCATAGGCACCACCCCTTATAATTTGGTGTATGGGAAATCTTGCCACTTGCCCGTTGAGTTGGAGCACAAAGCGTATTGGGCTATCAAATGGTTGAACTTTGACATTAAGGAGGCTGGTGAGAAGCGACTATTGGAACTTAACGAGCTGGAAGAGCTGCGTTTGAACGCCTACGAGAATGCCAAGATCTACAAGGAAAGGACGAAGAGATGGCATGACAAGCGTATCGTTCCAAAGGAGCTTAACGAAGGAGACTTAGTTCTACTCTTCAACTCCCGCCTCCGTCTTTTTCCAGGTAAGTTGAAATCTAGATGGACCGGACCTTACGTTGTGAAACATGTCTTCCCTCATGGTGCAGTTGAGATATGGGGCGAAACTAGCGGAAGCTTCAAGGTCAACGGTCATAGACTTAAGAAGTACCAACCGGAAACGCCGGTTGAGGAGGTCGCACCGATCTACCTCCTTTGAGACGCACTATGGTCCAGCTAGCGACCTTAAATCAAGCGCTTCTTGGGAGGCAACCCAAGGTATTGCTTTCTTTCCCGTTTTCTAGTCTAGTTTAGATAGTTTTTGTTTTTGCTTTGCTTTGCTTTGCTTTGTTTTTGGCGTTCTGGACAGATAACAGGAAGGAGCACTCCAGGAAAGGGAGAAGTTCGAGATTCTGAGAAGAAAGAGGCACCTCGGTCACTGTCAGAACACCTCGACCGAGTTGATTCTTGAAGCAACCGAGGCGACTAGGGTTTCTGCAGAACCGCCTCGGTCCGTACCACCTCGGTCCAGTCGAGACCATCTCGACCGAGGTGACAGCAGATCCAGTAACAGTATAAAAAGGAAAAAAATTACTTTTCATTTTTTTTACTTCGTTTCGACCGCGGCGCACAGAATCGCCTCGCTCCCTCATTTCTCGCTCGTTTTCGAAGATTTCCGCTTCCAAACCGAGATTAAAGAGTAGAGGAGTCGATTACTACAACAGATCTGCAAGAAATTTGAGCGATTCGACCAAAACGAGGTAAAAACGTTCGAAAACCTAACTCGTTCGTTTTCTGCTATTTGGGCTTTGGTTGCCCTTGTTTCTGTTGAGAAAAGGCATAAGTACCCCTTAGGAAGCAATTGTAGTGATTTTGGGGGGAAAAGAACTGAAAATCAGAGAATAGAAATCGACACTGCTACGCCTCGGTCCGGTCGAACTGCATCTCGACCGAGGTGATTTCTGAGGGTTGTCAGTCAACCGAGGTGGTCTAACAGTGAGTTTGTGAAGATGAGTTCCGATCGCCGTTTAGCCCTGAGAGATAGATCTTCACCCTCCCCTTCCCCTTCTTCTTCCCGTCCCTACCGCCCGGTTATCCACGAGAGATGCCGGGTAGATTACGAGAGGATAGCGGGCCGTCCGGTTATCGCACCGCGATTTCTGGAGGTATCCGCTTTTGACTGCCTAGGGTTAGAGGCTGACCTTAGGAGGATGATAGCTACAGTCGGGCTGGATCAGTTTTCTGAGATCCGAGCCCCAGCCTACATAGAGCCGACACTAGAGTTCGTCAGCTCCTTCTCCTACCTACCCACAGAGGGATCTGTGAAGTACCGGCTGATGAGCCGGAACTTCATAGTTCCATTAGAGATATTCAGAGAGATTTTCAGCTTTCCTACCCCTACAGCTGTAGACTTCCCCTCCCGATCCGTAGCTAGGGAGTTTTGGGGACAGATAGCCCACATCACTACACATGCAGACAGATGGCGCCCTGGTGATTCCAGGGAGAAGGTCATCTTCCACCCAGCTTTCAGACTCGCCCACCGGATATTCAGCGAGATGCTTCTGGCGCGTACTGAGACGCCCCAGAAGATCAGACAGGGGGAGCTATTCTCACTATACTGCATGGTCACGGGAGGATACCCTGACTTTGGCTTGATGCTGGCAGAGGATCTGCACAGGATCAAGGCCAAAGGGAAGGGTGATATTTGCTGTGGAGGTCTAGTCACCCACATCGCCTCCTACCACGGGATGGATCTCAGTATCTGCACATTGGCGGCGGCTCCGAAGCCGCTGGGTCTGCAGGAGATGATCACGAGGCGGATTCTTGTTCCTCGTGGGCTGACTACACCGTATGTTGCCATGCCTTGGGAGCGGACAGCGCCGCAGGGCATCAGATGGTCTGCACAGTTTTCGGTCTTCGACCCGCATTTCTGGCAGGCTGCATGGGTCCCGCTGATGGAGGACTACAGAGAGGGAGCAGCTGCTGCTGCTGCAGCTGCTGAGGAGGCTGAGGAGGCTGAGGAGGAGGACGATGATGACGAGACAGTTGATGAGAGAGGAGGCGGCGTCCCGATGGACACAGGGACAGATACAGCTGGGACGAGCGCGCCTCCCATTATTGATTTGGATGAGGATGAGGAGGATACTGAGCCTGCACCTGCTGCACCTCCCGTTAGATCTACTAGACGTCGGACACGCCGTCACAGAGATGCAGAGGCTCATCGTCGGATCGACGAGTTGACAGAGCAGATGATAGACTCATATGCTGCCCTTACAGTAGACATGCATGAGAGGTTTGCCGCCCAGCACCGACACCTTGACAGCTGGACTCAGCAGATGTTGGAGGGGCAGCACTATCAGCGTAGGATGATGGAGCTACAGTTCCAGCAGACTATGGGCTATCCATTCGATCCGACCCAGTATCCTTATGTACCACCACCACCACCACCGGATCAGGACTACTGAGGAGCTGCAGAGTTTTATTTATTATATTTTTATGCAGTTCGGCTCTTTATCCGGTGAGTCCTCTTTCATTTAGACTTTTATTATACCCACTGGGACAGTGTGTCTCAAGTATGGGGTAGTTGATGTATTATCTGACTTATTTGACTTATGATGTATTATTCGACTTATGATGTATCGGATATTTTCATATTTATGCTTCATTCTGCATTTATATGTTTATCTGAGATTGCATGCATACTTACAGGTTATTTGATTGAGAAAAACGTCGAAACCGAAAAAAAAATGGTTTTAAAAAAATTTTTGACCTCGACCGGGACAGTTCTGGCAAAACGAGGTGTTTCACCTCGGTTGAACCAAGAACACCTCGACCGAGGTGGGTGTAACAGAGAGTTTTCGAAAACGATTTTTGTGTTACTTATCTGGATATGATCTCAGTGAAGATCTTGTTTACCGACTGGATTTAAATTCTTTATATGTTTGAAATGTTTTATGATATGTTTAAGTTGCTAAATGCTTTGTTTGAAATTATTGGCATGTTTAATACCTTATTTTTATCCAAATTATGTTGAATTTGAAGGTTGACACCGCAGCATAAGTTCTCTCACGTTCTTCTTGGAAAGACCAAGGCAATTCATTCTCTTCTTCTTCTTCTTCTTGATCATGCTTAGCCCCTCATATACATTTTGCCTCCCTTTACCTATCCGGGAATTTGGAAGCAAGCAAAGTGGTGAAAGCAAGTCAAAAGTTGAGAAGTGGCTGAAAGTGAAAGTGTTAGAAAGCAATAATAGGTTTGGGGAAGTCAATCATGAAGATGAGTAACTCGGCACCATTCACATAGCCGGGTGTTTGTGTCTTGCCAAAGTCGGATTGAGCGATATTCCTAACGGGTCATGGTATGTGCATCAAGGGTTTGACGCATCTCAAAAAAATTGATGATTGCGGATTTCCTAGGCTTCGGTTATTGTGCACCTCTGTCCATGCATCCCAAAAAGTAAAGTAAAAAGAAAAAGTGTGAAAATAAGCAAAGCTTATTGGTGGAAGATGTTGCAAGTCAAAGTGAAAGTGAAGTTCATCCTTTTCCCGGATTCTAGCACCACATTACCTTACATACATCCCTACCCTACACGTTTCTTGACCTTTCTTTTGGGAAGCCCTTGAGACCTTGAGCTTGTTGATTGACTTAGCGGTTTAAATCGGATTATACATGATTAATTTTGATAATTATGATTTATTATGCATTCTATGATTTTATGCAAAGATGAACAACTTTCCTATATTTATAAAATGTTTTGATCATATTGAGTTTTTAATTTCCAGGAAGTACTCTCTTAGAGTGATCTATGATAGTTGCACACCATAAAATGTTTTTGAAAGACTTTTCATTGATTTTCATGACTTATAATCCATTCTATCTTGATTTCTATATGAGGAACTTGCTTAGGGACAAGCAAGGGCTAAGTATGGGGTATTTTGATAGCATGAATTATAGTCTATATTTTGAGGTTTGTTTGGACGTTTTATCTTTCATAATCTGCATGTTTGTATGTGCATTATGTGATTTTACTACCATTTCATCTACCTTTGCGAGAATCGAGGTCTACACCTAGTTTCGTTGTAATTGCAGGTAATATGGTACGTATTGCATCAAAAAGGAGCAAAAGGAGTCAAGAGTCATTTGGAGCTACATTGAGGAGCAAAAAGGAATCCTTCAGGAAGCATAGCCATGGATTAAAGATTTACTTTGGACCAGTTTTGAGAGATTCTACATTCAGTTATGAGTCACCTCGGTTGACCAGAGATTCATCTCGACCGAGGCGATCCAGAGACGCCGACTCGACCGAGGCGAACACCTAGGACGCGGCGAGAATATTTTATTCTTGGCTGAGATCTTTTAAAATTGGAAAGTGATCTTATATTTTTGGGCTGAGCTTCTAGAAGGAAGGAGATATGCAGAATCATATATTTTACCTATATTTATGGGATAATATCTTCTTAAGATTTATTATCTTTGGAGGTTTATTTTTCCTATAAAAAGGATTGGATTTTCCACAAATCCGACACGCCGCATACGTCGACGGCCGCTTACAGTTAGAAGATCCCGCATACGACGCAGCACATCACGCTATCAGCGCAGCAGCCGCATCCTACTCCAATTTGGGAGATTCGAAGAACCTTTTTGAAGGTTGAAGGAAGATTTGAAGACTATAGCTTTATAGCTTTTTGGAGGGTTTTGTAAGATTGTCTTCAATTCCTTTCCTTGATTGTCTTGTCTAGTTGGATTATTATCCAAGGAACGATTTTTGTGTGATATTTGATTCAGTTATTGAAGTGTTTTCATTAAATTCTTCTTTATTCAAATATTCACCTTCTTCCCATATATTTAATACTTTCATTATGATGATGAGTGGCTAATTTCCTTGTGTGATTCTAGGGTGATTGGCTGAAGGTTGTGGGAAAAACAATGATAGAATGATCTTAATCACAGTAGGATCCTGAAAGTTCGAGTCTTTAACCTTAACCCTAAGCATCTCGTTCAGTCGATGAACATCTCGGCCGGGGTGGAAACTGGCTGACCGAGGTGGCTTATCCGATCCTTAACTGAGAGTTAATGTGTTAGAGTTTGCCAAATCCTATTCTTATTATACCTTTCTGGTTCAAAGCAAGCTTAGGATGAGACTTACCCGGTAATTCCTTAGTTTGTATACTAACGATCATAAGTGTAGGTAATAAAGGCTTGTCCTTTATTGGGGTTTGAGTGTGCTTCCATCCCATCTTTGTGAGTTAGCCTGAGACTTACCCGGTAAAGGTTGATTCTATTCCCTTAGATGGTGTGTTAGTTTGAGGTTATAGTTCTTTATCTTAATTCCCTGAGACTTACCCGGTAATAGGAGTTACGGTTTGGGATTAGTGTGTAGTGAGACTTACCCGGTGATCTACTCCACTTTAGAAACACCTTCCCCATGCAAAAACCTCAGCTTTGTCCGCTTATCTATAGATCTTGAGTTGGAACCACAACTAGATGCTTTAATCCCTAGAATTGCATGTTTGCTTATTTGACATCTTATTCATCTTTGATTGTATACTTGCTCTTGTGGTTAGCATTAACACTAGCATACCGTATTGGACTTTGTTTCACTAAGTCCCTGTGATCGACCCCTGGAATTTTCTTGCTTTTACTACGATTGACCCGTACACTGCGGGTTCGCATCCTTGTTTTAAGCTTAAGTCTAGGGTTATAAATTTAAAGCTTGCACACACCGTTTGGAGCGAACAACTGGTCTGTAAGTACACTCCCATAGCTTCTTTTCTTTTTTTTTTATCTGTCTTTCGATTCAACTTGATAGTTACTCACCTTGAGCTTGTTAGTGCAGGCCCTACACACACCCTTATTACTTCGTTACTTCCTTTCTTATTTTATCAAGAAACTCGTTCTAAAGTACCATGCTAGGTATTAAATTCCAAATTTACTGGTCTTCCAACATGTGACTAGGTCGGCATGCTTCACTTGGATCTATAATGGGGTATCACTCTCTTTCTATACTTCTACGTGCACATACTTTCTCGTCTATCTAGTTGGTGATACAGTTCCTCGACAAAAATTCTTGTCACTCCACGTAGCCTATTTCACGTTCCTTCTAAACGAAACGCATTTCACCAATTATCATCGTCTTAAACTCGACACGTCATTTGTTGTACTCTCGAGTTTCCGGTTCTGTGGGTTAGGACTCATCACGCTTTCGCTGCTCTACTTTGATAATTATGTTGTCACCCGCTAATTGTAAGGACATTTTCCGTGAGTCCAAATTGATGGACCCAAAACTCTCCCTCTCAATTACACCATAAGTCCTATCCGGATGAAGTACCAAGTACCTTCAATTCTTGCCTTAAGGGACTAAGATAACGGTTGGAAGACGACCTCTTCCGTTTACTTTTGGAATTCTTCTAACACGGATCCAAACTTCCTGAATCGACTGAAGTTTGATCTTAACCAACCGAGAAGTAACCTCTAACACGATTTTCTCTATACCTTTAGTTGTCTAAGTAGATTTTCGTTGTCTACTGGAGGAACTCCTCCAAAGCATCGGTATAGTTAATTCAATAATCCTCAATCACAGATATCTCTTCTTAACTGTACATAGCTCGTCAATCCCCAAACAACTCTTGCACGTCCTCAGTTGATGTCGGTCAGTCAATAGTTGACTTATCTCCATTTCCGGGACTTACTTTTCTCATACCTCTTTTGCCGTTGAATTTCCTGGCGAGCACTACTTACTTGAGTTCATCCATTTATACTCCTTTAGCTCCTTCTACATTACCAACTTCCAGTTCCCCCGTGAACTAACTCCATTTCTCGAGTCCAACTGTGTCATCCATCTGATATCAATGGTCCTTTCTAGATCTTCTACTATAGCTTGTAAGCACGTCTACGCGACTCTCATGACCTTAACTTCCCTCCACTTGCAGTTTATCTCGTATGGAATGCTACCACACTATGTCTTCATTGGCATAGAACCTTATCAAAATCATATGCTTCTTATTCCTCTAGTTCTTCTTTTACAATCCATATGTTCTAGCTGTGATGTGTACCCTTTTCTTAGCCAGTAGATAGTAATTCACTCACACAATTTCCTTGGTCTCAAATGACATAAGGGGTCATCCCTGGCCATCTAGTCTTTCTTCTTAAGTTCTTAATTAGAGTTACTAGTTCGAACTCACTTCATGTTACTATTAAGGGTATTAGCACTGGTATCTATTTAACTTCACATTTGTCGCCGTTGATCTCTTGAAGGGTCCTCCAAATGTCTATAAAATTATTTCATAGGTCTATGGTTATTCTCCTTATATGCCAACCAGTTACCACTAGTTGACCCGCACGTTTATGTCCCAGTTACTACCAACTAGTCTGTAGTTGACCTTCTATAAGATCACGAACTTATTGTTCTTCAATCTCTTTTGAAGTTTGAAACACTTGGTGAGAATCTATCTTCTCCAGTTTCTTTGTCAATACCCCTTTAGTTCCTTGCACAGTCTGTACTTCTCTTGTTCTCTTATGAGATATCCTAGCATTCATCTGTCGTCAATGAGTTATCAAGGTTTCCACAATAACTTGTAAGCGTGTCTTCACAATTATTCTTACTTGGTTCATCATCTGTTTGCGGTTATCTAATATGACTGTAACTGTTGGTAACTCAGATCTTTAGGTGAATGAGAAGTTATTATGGACTCCTTAGTCCACCAGAATCCCTTTCTAACATTCCTCCCTTTATCTGGTGTTGTGTTGTAATGCCACTTTTATAGAATTCTTTTGTCTAAATTTCAGACCTCTATTGTATTTGATACTTACGTCATGATTTCTTACAAATTCCTGCATCTCTAAGTAAGTCAAATCGTCTCTATGATGATGAAATTTATTTCATGTCTTTAAACTCATTTGTCAATGGTTGTCTTTGTACTCTTTTAATTCTTCGCCTCGGGTCAGCACCTTATCTTCTTTGTACTCTCATGCCCATGCTTGCATGTGGCGGCGTTTGCCTTGATTATAACATCTTTTATTCTGCAAATCTTGGTTGTACTCCGTTCTGTATGATTTTTGTTCCCTTATCGTTATCTCTAATCCGATCTCTCGTCGTCTCTTACATGATTCTTCTAATTCATCTCTCAGCCTCATACGACCAAGTCCCTTGTATGACTTCCTGTTCCTTCTGCCTGTGTTGACTCGGGGATTCCTTTCCCCTCGGACGGTACTTGTGGTGAAAATTGTCTCCACATCTGTACTTCTTTGCCCACTCGTTCTTCGGATGATTTATATGGTCACAAGGACACCCACCAGAGTATAACACTCGATCCTCGGTCTGAATCCATTATCTCGTGTTGAAAACTCTTCAAGTCCGTTACCGATTTATCATGAGGCGATAATCGATTCATGATATCATAACTAAAGGATACTAACATGCTAAACATACACATTTATATAATTAAAACATATCGGTATAACTCTATATACTAACACCTATCATTCCAAGTTGCAGAGATCCACGGAGAACGATGGTGGTCCGACGTACTACTAACCCAACAACCCGACTATGCACGTGTGTAAAAATCAAAATCCGTTTTTGAAAATCTTAGACCCCTTTCGGGTTTTGATTATTTTATACATTCGGTCTTTTAGAAGATTTCAAGTGCCATTGTTGCCAACCCAGAGCTCTGATACCATGTTGTAACACCCCAAATTTTTCAACTTAGGGAGTTACTGGTTAGGACCGCACAGTGGGTCCCGACCTTAGTTTAACAACAACATTACTTGGATCTTACAACAAGGCACAAATGTATTTAAAACAATTTCGAAAACATAATATTTTTAATGGTATAAACGTACACATGTGACAGCCTTACAAACATATATAAAGATACATAACATGCATGACGTATGGAAGACTCCCCCGTCCCCATCTAATGAGTACGTGGACCCGGCTGACCATCCGTTCCGGATCTCTCTGCAACTGTCTATCTCTACAGATCTACAACACGGATAAACCGTTAGCTAACAATCCAAATATAAGAAGAATAACAATAGCACAAACACACGCAGAAAAATTATAAACAAACATCATGCTGGCACTCAACCGTTTATTATCTATTATTTAAGTGATTCACATTATTCAATTTAAGTTGTGGCACGAGAATTAGTTCTCGCCTCCGTTCCTTATCCAACTGGTGTAGGTCTAGCTGACCTCCGCCGGTAGCATCACTACAAACCAAGTATGGACTAGTCCCTAAAGAAACCCCCAGCGCTCGCAAGCTACTGAGCAGAATGCCACCGCCCGTTACTCTTAGGCTAAAATATAGGTCGGTAATTATATATCACAACCTATCTCTCTAAACATTTCAATCACACACCACTATCGTCATTCATGCTCATATTTAGAAGTCAGCTAAGTAAGCCCAAAGGACTTACCTGATATGAAGCTCGACTCTCTGTAAACCAACTCGCTCTGTAAACTGTAGCAACTCAGTTGCCTGTCAAAGGAGATAAGTACATTAGCACACTCCTACGTAGTTAGAAGTCTAAGACTTCTAAAATAGAATAATATATTAAGACATAACTAGTTGCAGTATTAATTTAGGGTAAAATGACCATTTTACCCTTGGTCCCGAAATTTTCGAAAATTCTAAAATTCATGTCTAAACTCCTATTTGAGATTCTAAAATCATTTCTAACTCCCAAAGCTTCGTTTGGTTCCAACTTCCAAGCTAACATTTTTCCTATGTTACTATTTTCCGGGAAATCGTAAAGGTCTAACTTTGATTCCAAATATAAAATTCGTAACCGCTTATAAAAATTCCGACTTAAAACCCTAGATTATCTATGATGTCCTATCTAACTTTAGGAGAAAGAATTTCTCCAAACTGTTCATTCAACAGTTTTATAAAAATTCCTAAAGTTGACTACTCCCTTTACAAATTCTATACTTAGCCCAAATCTGAGTAGACTTTGAAAAATCATAACTCCTAAACCACTCACTGGATTTATCCCAAATTTTGATATGTTCTACTATAAAATCTTATCTATAATATATTCAAAATTTAGCTGCAAAGGAGGTCAAAATCCTATATTAAAACTATCTCCCAAAACCGAATTTCAGCACAACAGAAAAACTGCTTACGACTCAATCTTGGAAAAATCGTAAATCCCAAACCACTCGCTGGATGCCTCTCAAATTTTAATATGTTCTACAACAATATGTAAACTATATCATATCCAAAATTCAAGTCTAACGGATATCAAGAGCTTATTCAAAATCATCTCACAAAACAGCATCACTTGCTGTTTTTCCCAACACTCAGCACATATAAAAACGTCAACTTTGAAACACAATAACTCTCAAACCGTAACTCCGATTCTTCCCAAATTTTAATATGATCTACAACAAGATGTCAACTATATCATATCAAAAATTCAAGCCTAACAGAGATCAAAAGCCTATTCTAAACTATCTCACAAAACAGCATCCCATGCTGTTTTTCTCAACTCAGCACATTTATAAAACTGAACTTTGAAACCTCATATCTCTCAAACCGTAACATGGATTCCTCTGAAATTTTAGTATGTTCTACTACAATATCTCATCTATAACCTATAAAAATTTCAGCCAAAAAGGAGGAGCCTTGCATACCCAAATCTGGCCCCGAAGTTGGATCCTCAACATAGTTTTGAAAACTCAGAAAATGAAACAGCTTCTTGAGATTGCTCCTAGGCTGTTATATATATTGATTCAAAACAGATTGGGACGACTATCAACATCTGTATATATGGAGGGGAAACATAAAGAAGATAGGTACGGGTCTTACTCGACCGACAGGGACGAGAGGAGGCATCTACAGCAAGTCATGTGGTTCCTCGAATGATGCAAGGCGAAGGCTAGACGCAGGGGAAGAGGCTGCATCTTTTGTTGTTGCTTGCTGGTGTGACAGAAGGTCTTCTCCCTTGCTCCTGTTGGTGGTTACTCAGCACAAACAGAGAGATTAGTTTCTCTCACATGACAAGGGACGAAGGAGATAGAGGAGGTCGAAGGTCTTACTCGTTCGATCGGACTGGAGGCTCTAACTGGTCCTTTGTGTGCACATACGAGGAGGAGGGAGGCCTTACTGCACCGGTCTCTCCCACGCAGAATGAGTCCAACGAGGAGATCAAAATACGAGAAGGAAGATACGGTAAGGTTGCACATACGAGAAGGAAGATAGTCGACCACTGCTGCACATGAGCGAGGAGATCTACAGCATCCATTCGAGCATGAATCTGGACGCCAAAGGAAGCCGTTGCTGCGTGATTTCAGGGCGATTGATGAGGAAGATCTCTAACGCTCCTCCGGCATACAAACGTGCGTAGAAGGGCTTCTGGGGAATGGGCTGCACGGCTGAAGAGGAGGACACGTGAGGCTGGGCTTCCTGGGCTGGCTAGGTTGGAAGCTACTGGGCTGGCTGAGGGCATCAGGCGCTACTGGGCTGCAGCAGCTGGGCTGCAGAGGGCTGAAGCTGGCAAGCTGAAAGGAGATCACGGACTGGGCTGTACAAGGCAAGCAGTGGCCGGCTGGACTTGTCACAGACTCGTCACAGACTTGTTTGGCCTTGTCACAGACTCGTCACAGACTTGTCTGGCCTTGTCACAGCTTCGTCACAGACTTGTCCAGACCTTGTCACAGCTTCGTCACAGACTTGTCCAGACCTTGTCACAGCTTCGTCACAGACTTGTCAACGACGAGTCATACTCTAAATTAGGGTTTGGGCTAAACTTATTATTTTATGTGAAGTCAAGGGATCGGAACTGGTAGGCTACGGAATAGACGGATACGGATCATGTTATAGTTTAGGATTGGTTATAATAATCCTATCATTTTATGTGAAGGTAAGCTACATAAAATGATAAAATTTTATAAAGATCCTATCATTTTATGTGAAGGGAAGCTACATAAAATGATAAATTTTATAATAATGTGTCTAACTAAGTAGACGGATATGGGTCAACTGATCGAGATCGGGTTTGTTACAGAAATAAACGGAATAAAAATTCCGGATATTACAAGTACGGACCGAGTTGAGATTGTTAGAGTGTGATTTGACTCTGGTAAGTCCTTGTGACTTACTTAGCTAGCTTTCTGGATGTTAATTGAGTGATAATGGTGGTGTGTGCAATGTGTGTTTATAATAATAACTCGATAGGACGACGGTTATTATTCTGTTTTAAGGCCCAAGTGTATGTATAACGGGCCGTGACATCACTACTCAGCTCTGACAGGAGACTGGGAGGTTCTCTATACCCAGACCAGGCAGGTATAAGGTGAGATGCATCGGATTCATTCCTGATGGTTACACGGGGGCGGAGGCGAGGTTTGGGAATCCCTCGTGTCACTAAATAAGTATCATTAGTAAGAGTGAATCATCTAAGTGAAGATAATAAATGGATTGTGTGAAAGCATGATGAGTGTTTACTTTTGATATGTGTGTGTGCTATTATTATTCTTCTAATGTTTAGATAGCTAGATAATGGTTGTTTTGTTATGTTTTTAGATTCACCACATGTTAGAGCAGCAGCTGAGTGATCCGGAAGTAGTGGTCAGCCGGGTCTCCGTACTCCTTAGAGTGGGGGTTTGGGTTGTTGCTTTGTTGTCTTTCCCTCTTGTTAAGACAAATAGTCTTTTCCGTTGTTAAGTACGATAGGCTGTTAGACTTTGTTGCATTCATCCTTTTTAAAATACATTTTTATGAATTTCGGTTATTCTTATTTGTGTCTTGTTGCAAGATCCTAGTACTATTGTTGTCAAACTAAGGTCGGGACCCATTGTGAGGTCCTAACCAGTAATGTCCCGAATTCTGAGAATTCGGGGTGTTACAACAAATTATCAACAAAGTCATAATATTTCAAGGATAAATATGAATTGAAAATCCTATAACTAGCAAACTCCATATATAGTGGTACTGTAATCTCATCCTTAATGCGTCTTCTATAAGGATTTAACAAAGTCACAACTTGAGATTGCACCACACAAAATTTTCTTGTAACTTAATCCTAGGGGTTTTGGGTTTCTCTATTAACGCTAATAAAGGCACTACAAAAGACATTTACCTAGGTATCGATTCTTGAAACCAAGATAAAGAACAATCCAAACACGAATGCAACAACGAAGAGATAATATCATCATCAAAATAGTTAACACACTCTAATTCAGATTTATCCACATATACTTATAGATCATTCATAGTATGCTCATGCATATTGTAATCAAGATCGGTCATGCTATGCTTATGCACATTACACTAAACAGTATCATCTAACTTAAATTCTTGTGCATACAAATCACTTGCATCTATGTCATGCTCATCATCATCGAATTTATGTACTAAACTAGAATTATGCTTATGAATTTCCATACTAATCCGAGCATGTGACACAAGAGTAGATTTGGGTCTTGATAAACTAAATGATCATCAAGAAACTGAACACATCCAAACTCAAATTTATACACATTTATCTCAAAATCATGCATATCATGCTTATGCATATTGCAAACAATAGTATTAATCAAATCAAATTTATGTGCATACAATTCATTACCAACTATTTCATGCTTATCACAATCAATCTTATCTACTAACTTAGATTCTTATGCAATTGACTCAATAATCTTAGATTAGAAGGGTTTGAATTAATGACCTTTACAGTTTAGATAACTTCCAACGATAGTTTCTCTTTCAGGGCTGGAGAAGTAGTGATTTCAATGTGTTTAGCTGGTTACACACTTCTTCCATGACGGATCTCGGTTGAAATCTCGGCTAAGGAGGGACGAGATTCTGGGACCGAGATTCTAGAATCGGATCTTAATCGTTCTTGTTCCCGCTCCATCATGTTTGTGATGAAGTCTAAATTGCTTTTGACTTCTCCTAGAATGTGGATCACGTCTATTATAATCTCTCCATATGCTTTCTTTATTCCTATTCCTGAGTTTCTTAGAATCAACAAATTACGGAATGTTAGATATACTATAACAGGAATTTGAATATCTCATACCTTACTTATGATGGACTCTTGGAGGTAACTCCGGGACTGGAGTTCGATATGGAACACGTGAACGCCCATCATCTCATTCATTAATCTCTGCTGAGAAACGTAAGTATCAAACCTCGACCGGGGCAAATCTCGGTTGAAATCTCAGACGAGATTTCTCACTAGGGCCGAGATTTGGTACTGGAATGAGGTTCAAGATTCTCCACGATCTCGGTGAGGTTTATAAGTGAAGCTATGAGTTGCTTCATCATATCCTTGGCCTCAAGACTGTTTAATCTGCTTCCTTGTGACCCTTTATGTACTTTAGAACTAGGCATCTACACAAACACACAAAGTAACAACAAACTCGTGAAGTTAGTGAAAACGAAGATTCCTTATGTGTTTTCTCTCACACTCACACTTTATTGTGATGTCACAAACTAATTTGATGTAATTTCCTTGGATGCAATAATACTCCTCTGAAGTCAATGACTAGTCTCAACTAGAACTCTGGATGACTCAAGTAGTTAACTTGGTTCAAAAAAGGTTCTTGTGTTGGGAGATAGTTAAGGAACTCCAGTTGGAAGTCTCTTTGTACAATTGACAAAGTAGAATGAATATTGCAAGTGGACACAACTAGTATGATAGAAAGTATAGATACTAACTAACACACCCAAAGAAATTGACTCAATGTGTTTAGAGTAAAAAGAGGCTAGAAAAGGCACACGAGAGATTAAGAAGAGAGAACTACGTACCTTGAACCTATGCAGTTGGAGAGAGAGATAACCGGGTTTGCTTTCGATCTCGACTGGGACAAATCTCGGTCAAAATTGTGATATCTCGGCTGAGATTATCTCAGGTTGGGTGAGATCGATATTATATGGCCGGCCAAGGCTAAGAATAGGGTCAAGGATTCTTCTCTGGTTATACTCTTGCATAGAGTGCACTTCACTTCTTCAGATTATGCCTTAAAATTTTCTCGAAAATTCGCAACATTAGTGAATCTCGGTCAAGATCTCGGGCGAGTTGATTTTGCAATATCTGGTCGAGATTGTCGATTCAACGATGAACGACAACAATCAGTATTAAGTTGTGGGATATACTACTCCCTAGTTGCCTTGTTGATCCTTCTTAGTTGGATCACAACGCTTCCCCGACTCAA
This sequence comes from Fagopyrum esculentum, assembly GCA_033239045.1. Lineage (NCBI taxonomy): Eukaryota > Viridiplantae > Streptophyta > Magnoliopsida > Caryophyllales > Polygonaceae > Fagopyrum > Fagopyrum esculentum. The sequence goes on along the minus strand of BSUD01000002.1, from coordinate 11,732,901 downwards.
AGGCTTCATGGATATGATAAGATCTTACCAATAATATCTTGTAAATCTCCTTCCTCCTTAAATAAGTAGCTGAATATTTGTTAGATTTGACTCAAATTCAATAAATATATGATCTTCAAGGGATAGATAAAATTTACAAAACTTGGAGAAATGCGTAGTGACCCAAAGACCACGATCTTTAAGCGTTTTGCCTCCTTATATATTATAAGGATTCTACTCCTTTTAGTTGATGTGGGATACCACAAATTTGTTCATTTTTCCCAAGTTTTGTTTTTCGTACAGGTAACTTCGGACATCATTATCTCATTCACCCGAAATCCAATTTTAGGAAATAAAGATACCACGATTCGGTGCTCGAGGAGACAAAGCCAATGCTTCCGTTTTCCGGCGTTGACGATGGTCGGAGCCCACCAGAAATTTATCCGGCAAAACCCGACACACTACTAACTACTTATTTAAAATATTGGTTCCAACAACTACATTGTAATTTGTCATAAAATATATCCACGTTTGTACCATGCATACTAAAATTCGTAAATGTATTTATCAGTTCTTTACTTGTCCTCAAAACATTTATCCATCTTGTAAGGACACTCGTATTTTTCCCTCAGCTCAACACAACTAATATAAAAACATACTCAATTTTACGAGGTCGCGACTAGTGCTAATCAAAAGAAATAACATTTACGCAAACACATTTCCGTACATGGTCCGTACTAGCAATATTTTGTTCCCCTTTACGTTGAGACATATAGAAACAGAAGAATTAGATGCAGTTGGTTTTTGTATGTAAATTTGGTGCACATAAACCACAAGAAATGAATTTTGCACATGGCTCTATCTTCACTCTTCACCTACTTAAAGCTATTTGCAGTAATTGGATCCGTCGATATAATAATTGGTGTCACCAGTAAATTATTTTCTACCTTCCAACTCTTCCTTCTCACTTTAACAAGAATTTATCCCTCTTTCAGGATCGATTCGGTAACTTACGTCCTAAAGTTGAGTTGTGATTGATGTGGATAACTTATGAAATTGAGTTTTTACCTAATTAAACCATATTTTCATTATCTTTTAAGTAGCATACGTACTAGAAGTTCGTATCCACTCAAAGAGCAGAGAATATCATCAGAGATTGGACAATCCGACTACTAGTCAGAATCATGAACTAGTTATTGATACTTAAAATTTTTTGATTTTTGAATAACTTTTTTTAATAAGTTTGAGGAGTGTGAGAGAAAGAAGGTATTTTGACTAGATCTGTTAAAATACGGGCAGTCCGTCCGAAAAAACAGACGAGTATGAATAGAGGAAGAGGCCCGATTGGGCCAAAAAGTCCGATCCGTCAAGCCGAATCGGGCACTGTTATAGGTCTGTCCGGACCAAAAAGCCTGGTCCGGCTAAAAAAATTTACAAAATTGCATATATATATATATAATTGTATTTATCATAAATATTAAGTATAAATATTAATATTTAATATAATTATAATAAATTTAATATGTTTTACATAAATAATAAATATAATATATGTTTTTTCTAAAATCATATTAAAAACATTTTTTTAAATAGTCTTTTTTTTAAATTTGAAAAACGGGTACCCGCAGGCCCGTCCGTCCGGGCCGGGTACGACTGCCTTTGCAGGCCTGGTCCGGACCCGGATAAACGGCTTAGTATTTTGTATTGCTTGGCCCGAGCCCGAATACGAACAAGTCTAATTATGACTGATACACGTATAGGCTTTTGTTCAGGTTCGGTTCAATTAATGCGGTACGGCCGTGCGGCCGAACGTACGGCCGACACGTATCCCGAAAAAAATATTTTATTTTATTTTATTTTTCCAGAAACGAATGAAAATTTGTTTGAACTACCATGTTATAATTTATGCACTATTTTCCTATAAACTTTGAACTATTCCCATATAATCCATGAACTATTACTTTTTAATATATTATATCAAATTATTTATAAATTAATCGTTTATATGTTATGAACTATTCAATTGTAATTCATGAACTATCATTTTATAAGTTATACACTATCCTTTATAAATTTTGCACTTTGAACTATTCTATTATAATTCATGAACTATTCTATTATAATTCATGAACTATCCCATAATAAGTTTTGAACTATTACTTTCACTCCTTTATAAACTTTGTACTTTGAACTATTCTATTATAATTCATGAACTATTTTATTATAATTCATTAACTATCTCATAATAAGTTTTGAACTATTACTTTCACTCCTTTATAAATTTTGCACTTTAAACTATTCTATTATAATTCATGAACTATTCTATTATAATTCATGAACTATTCCTTAATAAGTTTTGAACTATTACTTTCACTCGTTTCTAGAAAAAAAATAAAAAAATTGGAACACGTGTCGGCTGTACGTTCAGCCGCACAACCCTACCGGAATAATGTGCCTTACCTGAACAACACCCTACACGTATAAAACTATTTTAGTGATACTTTTTTATTTTAATTTTATAGAGCTATATTTGTAAAATATCAATCATTAACCTACCATAAACTTCTTCTAAGTAGCTTATGAAATAAAAAAAATATAAGTTATTATAATTTTTATGAGCATGTATTCATAACACCCACTTTATAGCTTATTTTTTCCATAAGCTTCATAAGTTTCAAAAAATGTGTCTTCCAAACGGACCCTATATGTTTTAAGGCCGACTAGGCCAGTCGAAAAAAATACTTATAGTTTAGGTCCACAATAATTGTCTCAAGGCGGAAAATATCATTTAGTCAGGACTCAAGATCTAAGAACTCTAATACGATGTGAATTCACGGCATGTGAAGCATCAAGTAAGGATTTCATTGCATATCTAAAGAACATGTTATTATACTCAGACTATTACATAATTCCAACAAAATTCCAACTTATAACCAATTGAAATAAAAGAGGTAACTGAACTTATATACTGTAATTATTAAAAAATAATAATATACCGCGTTAACCAAAATATATTTTCTAATTAGAAAAGTAACTTCTCATTTTCAGAGTTTTTAAACTAATCCCTATTAAACTTTAAAAGAATTTGGCCAAATAAACTCTTTTCCTTGTTATTTTCTTCCTACGTCGTTTTTCTCTTTCTTTTGTATACGTTGATCTTCTCCCTCTATTGCTCCGCCTATCGTTATCTAAGTTTCGACCTCATTAATCTATGTAGACATGTAAATTTTAGATATCTAATTTCATCCATTGTCCATTTTCTTTTTCTATTTTAGACATTTTAACGGTCTTTGGTTCTTAATTTCATAATTTTATATCCTTTCTCATTCTACACGATAGTCATCAAAAGAAGAACCCAATCTAAACACAAAATCAACATTTTTTTTGGATTCGTTGAACTGCGAAAATCAGTCACCATTACTTTAAACCGAATAGATTGACCTAGGTTTTTTTTTAAAAGTTGATTTGTGTATATGCAATAAGCTCTTATTTGTTTCGAGTACCAATACGGATCAATGGATAATCCGAATAATTGATCAATATAATTCAAGATGTGGTATGTTTCGCATTCGATTGGGTGAATTTTGGTTTCGGATCGGATTTTAATTTGTAATGCATGTAAAGTTTTTGATAAAATAGTTCAGTAAAACAATAATTTTGCGACAACTCCAATTAATGATAATGTCAATATTAATAATTGGTCATCGTCACAACAAAGTTGATGACAACATAATAATGTTGTCATCAATTCTTGACTTTACGGTATACATTTAGGGTGAATTTGGTATGTAGCAATGTAGCATTAATCACTAATAATGTTTAGTATTTGTCCACTCCAATAGATAATAAAGTATATAGCATTTTGTTTTATGAATGGACTAATTTGCCCTTATTTAATATATCAATTTTTTTTAACATGTTACAAGATTTTGTATTTAATTATTTTATATAAATTCCGGGTATAAGAACTACTCAAATAATTTGTGTACAGGAAAAATAATTGAATAATATTTTTGATATTTTTGAGTTACTCTTATACGATACAATAATCGTGTACAAAAAAAATAGTTATAGTAATTTTTTGTACAAGAAAATTAGTTACAATAATTCTTGTACAAGAAAATTAGTGTACAAGTGAAAATTCAAGTATCATAATTAAAGTATATTTATAACCTTCAAAAGAATAATAAATTGTGGGATTCAACTTGTCCGATTGATATCAGGGTGAGAGGGAAGGACTATCACCAGCGATCAATTCTCCTGACTACATTTATTTATTAATTTTTTATATTTTTTTTATAAAAATAATAAAATTACAAGAAAATAATTGTCATTTACAAAAATAAATTATAAAAAAAATACGTTGTAGGATAAAATTTATTATAATAGTTAAAACAAATATGTCGTTATTTGTTTAATGTTCTATTTAGTTAATCCAATTCCTTCTTTCATTTATTGACAATATATTTATATAGGTTGGTATACGTTTTTTGACAAAACATTATTGTTTAATGATAATATATTTATATTTTTTGATAATGTGAATACAAATTTTAAATCAATATTTTTTAAATAATTAAAAGATTCCAAACCCAAAATTAAAAAGTGGGAGATAAATTGTTAATTTAAAGTTTTATATAAATTATTTAGAAAATTAAACTTACTATCTACAATGCAAATCAATATTGAATTCCTATCCACCAAGCTTTCAAGATAGGTATAATTTGTATCTCGATTAACTAGTTAATGAATAAGGCATTTCCACTTAAATATCAAGTTTTTTACGTGTTATTCTCTAGATATTTCCTTTGCTTTTTTCATACACAGATTAAGTAGCCTACTCAAATCACATAGAATACAATTTGTATCAACAAGTAACAACCGACAATAGGCCAACAATAATATAACTTTGTTTTTAAGTTGTTACCATATTAGGTTAATTAAGTTGTCATCAATTGTGTCATATAATAATAATGTATAAACCTACCAAATATATCATTTATAAGATTATACTAAAACAATGTAATAAAATTTACCGCGGTTAAAAAATTGGATGAAAATGCATTCATGTTAATTAATTTGTAAGAGTTCGAAATTAAATTTTTAAAATTTTCACAATTTAACCCTTATATTATATATATTTTTACATTAACGCTACCTGCGCTCGGATGACTCTTCACTGCTCCATTCCTCCTCATCCCCCTTCATTTCTTTCTTTCTTCTCTCCCACAGCATCCGCCATGGACACCCAAACGTCCTCCTCCTTCTCAAGCTTCACTTCTTACTACCGAGCACTCTCGGATACTCCAAAACGCCTCTCATTACGCGCCACAGCAGTCACCACCTCCTTCGACGAGATAAACAGAGTCCGATCCCGCTCCGGCGGATCTTTTCGCCGCTCCCTCCGCTGGTATGACCTCGTTGGACTCGGAATCGGAGGTATGATTGGTGCCGGAGTATTTGTCACCACCGGCCGCACAGCTCGTCTCTTTTCTGGTCCCTCTGTTGTTCTCTCTTACGCCATTGCCGGCCTCTGCGCTCTTCTTTCTGCCTTCTGCTACACTGAATTCGCCGTTGATATCCCCGTCGCTGGCGGCGCCTTCACCTATCTCCGTGTTACCTTCGGTTAGTAATCTCACTCAACTCCAAATCCTTGAATCACCGTCAATGTAGATTTCTCAATTTGACCTAAATTGCAGGCGAATTCGCTGCGTTCTTGACTGGTTCCAATCTCGTGATGGATTACGTCCTGTCCAACGCTGCCGTTGCTAGAAGCTTCACTGCTTACCTCAGCACGGCGATCGGCGTTTCGACTGCGAAATGGAGGTTCACGATCTCCTCTCTTCCTACCGGATTCAATGAAGTCGACATCATTGCTGTCCTTGTCATCCTCATCATCACTCTCATCATCTGTTACAGGTCCCACTAATTTTTCACTTCCAAAGTCAAATTCAACCTCACCGGTTTTGTCATTTTCCAAAATATTTTAGAATTGTTTTTGTGGCGTTTTCAGTACGAGAGAGAGTTCGGTCCTCAACATAATCATGACGGCGTTACATCTCCTGTTCATCGCATTTGTGATAATGTTGGGATTCTGGAAAGGCGATGTCCGTAACTTCACGGAACCGGCGGATCCGGTTCACCATCCGGCCGGATTCTTCCCTTTCGGAGCCGCGGGAGTCTTCAACGGTGCTGCTATGGTGTATCTTAGCTACATCGGATACGACGCCGTTTCAACCATGGCAGAGGAGGTCAAGAACACCAGAGACATTCCCATCGGAGTTTCTGGCTCCGTCGCAATCGTAACCGTCCTCTACTGCCTCATGTCCGCTTCCATGTGCATGCTCCTCCCGTACGATATGGTGAGATTCAATTCAAAATCTCCATCGATTGAATGTTCTAGAAGCATGGCTTTTTGATTATAATATGTGCAGATAGATCCAGAGGCGCCATTTTCGGCGGCATTGAGAGGAGAGAAAGAGTGGGGATGGGTGTCTTATGTGATTGGTGCTGGGGCCAGCTTTGGTATATGGACGTCTCTGATGGTGGCGATGCTGGGCCAGGCTAGATACATGTGCGTAATCGGACGGTCCAGCGTTGTCCCCGCCTGGTTCGCCAGGATCCACCCTAAGACATCTACACCAGTCAACTCTTCCGCTTTTCTCGGTATAATCCTTTTTCAATCCCAACCCTAAAGTCTTAATCCTTCTCTCTTCTGTTCTGCTTGGCCCTTATCTGAAACCCATACCTTGTATATGCTTGGTAGTTGGTACTGATGTGTGCATACACAACTCTACGCATTTCAACATAATCTGATAGATAATTAGAGGCTTTAATACCTAACGTGATGACACTTTTGATGACAGTTGATCAAGAGCTAAATTTGAGGGTAATTAGTGGTGACACTTTTGATGACAGGTTTGAATTGATAGCTAGTGGTTCGTATCTATTGGAAAAAGGACAATAACTTTTCCAAGACTACTTTGATTTGGCATCTGGGCCGTGTTGTGCTTATCTTCTCTTGTTCCCTGTATGCTTATTATTTGAGACAACTTTGATTCAATCAGAAAATGATGTCTTTTTGACAATACAGTGACATGAACTGCTAACTACCCCAAAGCAAGCCTGTAATCAACTATGTCGCTTTGCTTCTTTTTTGCTGTTGTAAAGCTTGATGGTGATCCTATCAAAAATTGAATTCACATACTATACTCAATCCTTACCTCTGTAGTTTCTTTGCAGGGATTTTGACAGCAGTGATTGCACTATTTACGGACCTTAACATCCTCCTAAACTTGGTCTCCATTGGAACCCTTTTCGTATTCTACATGGTAGCAAATGCAGTGGTATATAGGCGCTATGTTGAAGTGGGAGCAACCAATCCACGGCCTACACTATCATTCCTATGCTCGTTATCGTTCACATCAACAATGTTCGCCTTGATCTGGCACTTTTGTCCTACCGGGAAGCTAATGACAGTCTTGTTGGGGTTGTGTGCGGCAGTTGCTATTGCCTTGGTATTGCTATTCTATAAGCTGGTCCCGCAAGTGAGGAAGCCCGAGTTATGGGGCGTCCCGCTCATGCCGTGGATCCCTTCAATCTCAATATTCTTGAACATATTCCTACTTGGTTCTCTTGACGGGCAATCTTACCTTCGCTTCCTGTTTTTTTCGGGCCTAGCAGTGATTGTATACGTTTTGTATAGCGTCCATGCTAGCTTTGATGCAGAGGGAGATGGGTCAACCCCGAAAGACAGAGTTAGCCGTTTGAAGGACAGAACCGCGGAAATTTGTACAGCTCTATAGGTTCTTTGAAGCCCTAAACCGACCATACGGAGCTAGTAATATGGGTAAAGATGAGATTCTCTCCCTTAATATATGTAATAAAAGAAGTTGCAATCAGCCTTTGATGAGGCTTACACAAGTTGGTTTGAGAATGGGGGCATAATGTGAATGAGAAAAAGATGGAAAGTTATGGAGAATCCAAAATGGTGTCAAGTATGTCGTCAAAACCACTAGCACAGAAAAGCTCTTACCAAATGGCCCATGAATGAACCATCATATTTCGAATTGTTCTCTAGAATCTCTACAAATCTTGCAATCGGCACTATTGAAAGCAATGAGAATATCACACCGTTTCCCTCTACTGTGACAACCATTTTATATTAGGGTACGAGAGCATCATGGTCAACGACTCAACGCTATAGAGAATGATGATGTGATAAGTTTATTAGAAAATTCACGTGTAATTCGGGTTTTGTTATGTGGACCGGTTCTTCATACAACTGTGTATATATATGTTGCATTAGACAAATTGTGGTGTGCGAATGAGATTTCCCCCCCCCCCCCCCCCC
>BSUD01000002.1:11709041-11724430 GCA_033239045.1 Fagopyrum esculentum | reverse complement strand
GATTTCCCCCCCCCCCCCCCCAGATTCTGTTGTTCATCTTTCTCATAACAAACTCAATCTAGATCCACAAAATCAATATGATATCAGAGCAATGTTGATGCTCAAAGTCTGCTCAACAAGATTAGGACACGTCTCTTTTAGTAAGATGTTGCATGTTCCTAGCTACAAATGCAAAGTTTCAGTAGATACATTTTGTGACACTTGTTCCATGGCTAAGTTCCACAAATTGGCATTTAATGACGGTGTAAATAGATCTACCAAATGTTTTGAACTACTACATGTCGATTTGTGGGGTGCTTTTGGAATTCAAAATATTAATGGAGAAAAGTTCTATTTTATAATTGTTGATGACAAAAGTCGAACATCATGGACTTACGTATTGATCAACAAGCAACAAGTGGTTGATATTGTGAAAAACTATCTGGTCCAAAATCAGTTTCCTAGAGTTATAATGGATCAATATTAATGAACACAACATGTAAGAGAGTTATTTTCTAAGTTGGAAATTGTTCACCAAAGAACTATGGCATACATATCACAACATATTGGAGTGGTAGAAAGGAAACGCGGGCACCTCTTGGGCATTGCTAGAGCATGTAGATTACATGCAAATCTACCAAAGAAATTTTGGAGAGAATGTGGGTTGACATCAACACACATTCTAATTTGATGAGTTACGTTTACACTCCCACTTCTTTTAGCTTTTTTAGAATTAGCCGTAAACAATTCCGATGCTTTACAAACCGGTTTTACTTTTCCAACCCTTAAGTGATATAAATGACATGAAATTAAAATGGATAAAATATTACACCGATATTCTGATACGCCCCTGGATGGCGATGTCATCCGTACCACCGGCATGATACGCCCTTGGATGCGTTCAAGGACAAACTCGGGATCTAGATCGAGCTTGAACTTCAACTACTCCGTTTAGTTATGTGCGGATTGATTTGATGTAGAAAGCGAGCTTGCGGAAGCTTGAGAGATGATGTGGCGGAAGTGTATGGTTGATTCGATCTAGAAAGATCGAACAATCCTTGAAGTGGAATGAACTAGTGATCCTTGAAGGATCCTCGAGTTGGAGACTTGGATCAAAGATCCAAAGCAAGAACTTTAAAAGAGAGGAAGATGTGATGCCCAATAACCAAGGATGAGGAAATGTTTCTCAATTGTACTTGATTAATATTGAACATGATTACAAATGAAGCCAACCATCCTTTATATAGTGGAGGGTGGTGGCAAAGAAGGAAATCCTTAAGACACAATTGAGAGATTCTAGGCTTAATTTAAGGGATTTGATTGGAATATTCTATGAATAATTCCAAGTCAAATCTTCCTCTTAAAGGGGAATATCCACAAGGATATCCCTTTAATTATTTAAATATCTAAAATATTAAATAGACAAAATATGACGGAAATAAACATGCGGGACAAATCTTCCGTCGCTAGCCAAGGGCGTATCATGCCGGAGGTACGAATGACATCGCCATCCAGGGGCGTATCATATTCCTTTAATTTATCTTATTTTCGCCTTTTTTTTAAATCCTAGACCTAAACTTGAAGGTTTTCCGATTTGTTGGTTGTTTATTATGATTGTTTCCGATATTCCCTTGATTTATCTTTTGAAATTTTGGATTGGTGGAAGAAGCTATCCCCGAAATAACCTTGATCAAAATTGTGCAACTCATGGTTGTGCCCGCATTAACGGTTGCCGTGGAGTAAGCATTTAGCCAAGGAGGGAATATGCTCACCTACAAGAGAAGCCACTTGAAGGCCAAAAAGTTGGAGGCACAAGTTTGCATTCAATATTGGATAATGGTGGAGAAGCATAATCAACGGAATGTATCGGTGTATGACTCAAAACCGGATTCCAACTCCGATGATTTGGGTACAACTTCCGAGTCCGAGGGATGAAGGTAAGCGGGGTAACAAAACAACTTGGAAGTGTCACAAAAGGTAAGCAAAGGTACGAGAACTACGTGGGCTTTGATTCCTCTTAACCCCGAGAGGATACTTAGGCAACCGAGAAACTAGTTCAAACCCTTCCTTGTTTCTTTTTTTATAATTAAAGTACCAATATCTCACCCAAAATTTCCATGTCGAGAATAATCTCGGGTGAGATCTTGGTTATCTCGGCCGAGTAAACAAAATCAAGCCCAAGATTTCCCATTTTGAGAGCAATCTCGGCCTTAATGTCCAAAATCTCGGCCTGAGATTTTGGACATTAAGGCCGAGATTGCTCTCGAAGTTTTTTTTATTGAACAAGTGCTAAACCGGAAAACGATAGCTTGCCAGTTTGGGCTCTGCCGGTTTAGGTTTAGGTTTGGGCAAAACCGAAACCTAAACCTTCGGTTTAGGTTTCCAACCCATGTCTAGAATATGATATTAGTCAAAAGTAGGTCATGAAAAATGTTAGAGTGTTTGTTATGTTCCATTTGACATGCGAACATTTTGGAAACCATCGGAAGAAGAAAGACGTTGATCCTGATACTGAACCATCATCTAGCCGAGCATAGAAATTGAGAAAAGATGGGTGTTCATTTGAGCTTGAGGAATATCAAAGCAAAGTTGATGAATGGACGTGTCATGTTATTTGTGGAAGGATGAGTTGGCTAAGTAGGTAGTTTATGTATCAAGGTGTATAAACTAGACCCTTTTGTTTATACGTTGACAAACTAGACCCCTCCAAATTTTTATAAAAACATAAATTATAAGAAAAATTAAAGATTCTCCATAAATAATGATATTTCTCTCTCCTTAATTAACTTTATTAATTTCCCTAATTAAAGAAGCTAATTATTTTAAATCATTAATTAAGGAACTTATTGTTATCGTTTTCCTTCAAACGTGGAATGTGAATTGAGCGTCTACTTTTTCGGAAAAAACGACATTGCTTTAGAATGAAGTTGAAACAGAATATGTTGGTTTATCAATTTTTGACAATTTTTTTATTGGGAAAAATGGTTAAGTAGGCACCTTTTGCATACTTGTGTACAAAGTAGGTAGTTTTGAGTTATCATTAACAAACTAGGCCCCTTGAATATTAAAAGAAAAGATTTAAAAATAACTAAAATAAAGATCCCATGATCTTTCTCTCTCCAATTAAACCATATTTATTTCCAAAATTAATTATTGAAATTAAAGGAAATAACGGTTGAGAAAAAATAGCAGCCACGATCATCTATAATTAGGATCTGTTTTTTACGAGATACGGTTCTCCATTTTCAACGAATTCAGAGGATGAAGGTTTTCGCCATTTTCGGGGAAAAACTTTGTGCGTTTGTGAACTTCTACTGCATCTGTATTTTGGTTTTGGTTTCATCATCATCACAACACTCGTAATTCGGTAAGCCTTATGTGTGTATATATATATTTTCTGGATTTTCGAAGCTTTTTATATGCGTCAATGGCGGACGAATCATTCATCTAAAATTAAAGCGTTATATCGAAAACAATTAATGTACATATATGATGAATCACCTTACTTGTAGTGTTTTGACTGTGTAAATGGTAAGCCATATTCTGGATAAACGATGACTGTCTGTAATTAACGGTATCAGGTTGAAGAAAGTAACATTGTGTACACATTCGATGATACATTGATATATGTATGTGTTTGAAACATATAAATAATATGTATATGTGTTACATATATTGTATGACACAATGTGTACGCATGTAGTATGTACACATTCGATGATACATTATTAAATTAATATATGTATGGCTTATGAATATCTACATAATTTTTGGATAGAGTACTGTACACATTGAGTATGTACGTTAACTATTTTGTTTAATGTAGACATTTGTTTGGTGACTGGTTACATTTTATGTTTATGTGTATATGTATATGCATTGTAATTTGTGTATGTGATATGTACATGATTGTACAAAATTATGTACATAATATATTATTTTCAGGTGCGAAGTAGAAGAAGCCGATGATCTTTGAAGAAACGATGAAGAGTCGAAGAAGAAGAAGCCGATGATTTTTGAAGTTTTGGGGTTGATGGGCGGCGAGGGCGGAAGTTGGTTGACGAAATTCATAGGAGACGATATGGATGTGGGAAGAAGACGCTTTGTTCTGAATTATTGGGATCTAGTTTCCGTTGATATGATTTGGAAAAGATTCTGCAAATCTCTATATACAGTTTTCATTTTTTATTAATAGGTTTTTTGAATTAAGGCAGTTTTCAATTAATGAGATTATGTTAACTGCCATAACTTCTTCCTATAATTCAGCCTTTTATTTTTAATTTATCTTTATTTTTATATTGAAATTAGCTAGGGGCCTAGTTAGTATCCAATAAACAAAAACTGCCCTAATAGCTAAATTTTCTCTTTTTTATTTCAATTTTAATTAACCACTTAAATCACCTTCCTTAATTGTAGCCCTAACTACCCACTTATCAATTTTCGGTAGTTTTTTATTTCAATTTTAATTAACCACCCAAATCACCTTCTTTAATTGTAGCCCTAATTACCGATTTTATCTTTATTTTTTAATTTAATTTTGTTAGGGGTCTAGTTAGTCTACACTAAACAAAAAGGGACTATTCCACCAATCTTCTCTTTGGGGAACGCAAAAAATACACTTCCCGAACAATTAAATGGACATACGTATGTTGGCCTATTGACGACAAACGGTATCACAAAGGTAGGACGTGAAAATGGGTCGGGTTTCATGCCGAGATGGCTCAAAAGATGACTACTCGAGTGGCCAAAAACACTAAATCGGTGTTTGAAGCGGTTCGGGCATTGGGTTAACAACTTGATACACAGTATCTTCACCCCCTATGCGAGCTCTATCTCTAAGAACCGAGACCGTAGGGCGCTTCAACCCTTACATCGCCCCTCACATTTATAGGAGTAGAGGCGTTGCCTAATTAAAATATATAAACCATTCATTTCCACCTAACTAAATTTAATATAATTAATTTTATACATATAACTAAGTTTAATTAATTATATCAACTTCAATTAAATTTTATTAATTATATAGATTTAATTAAACTAAATTTAATATGATTAATTCAGATTAATAAACTTTACACATTTATTTAAATTTAATTAATTATATTAATTAAGTTTAATATATAAACTTAATATAATTAAATAAGTTTAATGTCATGATTTTAATTAATTTAATAGAAATTAATATAATTAGTTTTAGAGTAAAATTAATTGTATAATTGTAGATTGAGTAGACAATTAAGTATGAATGGGAATAAACTAGGTCCCTTGCAAATTTACCAAAAAGATAAATTCTATAATAATTGAATATACTTTCAAAATATAAAAGATTATTTCCCTTAATTGTTTTAATTAAATAAGAAAAATGAGAGTGGTCCCCTACAACTAAGGAATTAGTTTCAAAGTTCAAAAAATTATCTCCCTTAATTAATATGGCTGTTTTTTAATTAAATAAGAAAAATGAGAGTGGTTTCCTACAATTAAGGAATCATTTTCAACCAACATATTCTGTTTCAACTTCATTCTAAATTCACGATATCCACCATTTTTTTCATAGAGAATCGATCATCGTCATCCAAAATTCCTTGGTTCTGTGCGATTGTTAGTGAATTCAGTATATGAATTGACAGACATCGTTGAGGATCGAAATCGACAAACATATCATTTGATTTAAGGGCGACCGGTTTCTGCAATCTGCTTCAATTTAGTGTCCCAAATAATTGATTGCCGTTTTTTGCGTCCAGATCTATAAGGTGAGTTTTGTATTTCATATTATGTATCACGATACAGGTTGTTATTCAACCTTTTTGCCTTTTTTTCATGGGTGGATTCGTAATTGTATTTGTGCTGTGTGTGAAAATTTTGTACATAATTTTCACAAACAACATAAATTATGTACATAATTTTTACAAACAACACAAATTATGTACATAATTTTCACAGACAACACAAATGTTGTACATAATTTTCACACATAACACAAATTATGTACATAATTTTCACACACAACACAAATTATGTACATAATTTTCGTGGAGATATGTGTTGTTTGTGAAAATTATGTACATATTTGTGTTGTGTGTAAAAATTATGTACAGAATTTGTGTTGTCTGTGAAAATTATACACATAATTTGTGCTCCAATTTATGCTTAGAAACCGTATCCCTAAAAATTTATGTACAAATTATGCTCCGATTGCATGTTGAAGACGAAGAAGACAAAAAAGACGAGTGTTGTTAGAGTTGCGTTTGAAGAATCTCCACGAAAACAATGACGCTTATTTTTCGGAAGGAGTTGAGAGTGGAAGTTGAAGATACGATTCCCATATCTTCAATTAATATTCAATTACCATTTTAATTTAGTGTATCTTTTTAATTTTTGACAGTTATTTATCCTCCTTAATAAAAGGCCCTTAAATAAATTCTCTTATTTAAGGAATTTTAATTTCATTTACTTTTATAGATATAATTTTATATAGTTTTAAATAATGTAATATAATTCTTAATGTAAATTAACTCAATAAATTACATGTAATTCGGTATAATTCCGGATGCATGAACAATGTCTGACGTGCTTTCAGAAAGCGTGTCGCACATCCGGAATGCGTGTTAGTGTGTAACGCGTATTCCGAATGTAGTCAACAATGCTCATCTTCTCCAAAAATCCTTCACTCGAGAGCATTCGGGATTATCGATTTCGATCCTAAACAACCATAATCTACTCGATTTTAACCTAATCTACTCAATTCCAACATAATCTGTAACACCCCAAATCCACAAGACTCGGGGCGCTACATTGGGCTAGGATCTAACAGTGGATCCTGAACCTAGCTTGACAACAAGTTCACTGGACCTTACAACATGGCACTAACATATATAAAACAAATACATAAAGTTGTATAAATTGTACAACCAAAAGGTAAACAACATCATAGCCGAATATCAAAACATAATCCTCACACATGAGGTAAACAAGACATCATCCTCACGCGGGAGGGAAAATACAAACAACCCCAACCAACTACCTAATGTACGAGAGTCATCGGCTTGTCACCTTGCCAGATCACCCAGCAACTCCTATCCCGCAAGTATCTACAACACGGTATTAAACCGTTGGCTAACCATAAATATACGAGATAATGCACAAGCACAAGCACAATCAGGAAATATAAACACATCAGCATGCTATCACACATTTACCCATTTATTATCTTTATATAATAACCATTCACTCAAATCGTATATATATATATAGATGAAACTATGTGACACGAGGACCGTATCATCCTCGCCTCTGGGTCTGATAGCCAGCTGTACGAGTATCGGTCACACAATCCGAGTACCCTATGGGAGTGGATTGCGCGCTTCCTGTAAACCAGTCTGGCCTGACGTCAGAGAAGCTCCCAGACTCCACGTCTCATGTTATCATAGCAACATATAACGCACACACCACTCATGCAAACACCCAATATAAGGATGGTAGCTAAGTAAGTCCTACGGACTTACCTCAACCTCGATCGAACTCAACCACGATCACCTCTACACTGGAGGGATAACACAACCTATAATCAAGGTATAAAGAGATGTTACATCTCTTATCAAGCAAAGGGTCACACCTAGACCCAAAGGGATCCATAGGGATCATATACATCCTATACCCTCGAATAATATGCTAAACCTTAAAGCCACATCAGGACATATATCCAACTCATGATACCATCATCAAACTAAAATCCCATAATTACCAGAATAATGTAGCGATCATAATGAAAATTCCAATTATCCATTTTAACCAACTTAAGGTCAATTTATACTAACCCACAATACGGAAAACGAATAAATTCATAACTTATTTGTTACTAACCCGATATACGATCCGGAAGAAGATACGGACTCCTAACAATGCAGGGAGTAAGAGTAAGGTATCAAACTCAACGTTCGGCGGCTCGCAGTGGTCCGTCGGCGTTCTAATAACGATAGACGGAAACTTAACCAAAAAGCTAGCAAACGGGAAATAAATTGGTACCACGTTGAAGAGAACAAGATGAGGGACTCGATGGTATAATCAGATTTGGAAATAGATCAAAGACGAATGATTTGTGTGGAACTGAAAGACGGATCGTATTCGCTCGGTTCACTCGCCTGTAACTTTGCAAACGAAGATGAACAATCGCCTTTCATTTACTTTTGTAACTTATGTATATAATTTATATGTATATAGATGTGCAAAATGGAGATGCCGACTTCTTCTTTCTCTATGTATATATAAGAAATATAAATATATGCATGTAAATTGAAGCATTCAGTCAGCCGCCTTTCTCTTGAGATTTCAATTATATAAGTTATATATAATATTATATATAAAGTTTATTTCGATTATATATTTGAAACGTGGTTATAAATTCGGAATATTATCAGGATAATTATTTCATAACTATCTCATAAAATGGGCATTCCTAAGCCACATTTCTTAACCGCTAAGAATCGGGATAGGGACTCTTTTGTCCATTTTGTCTTTTTATATTATTTCACATCTAGGACATATCCGATGTCCCGATCATTTCTCTCAACTGCAACTTTATTTAGCGGAGCTCACAAATGCTCCAAATAACACCGGTTATTACATCATATCCCCCTAAAAACAAGTTTTGTCCCGAAACTTGAACAAACCCAAATCCTCTCGGACCCATATGTCGAGGTATAACTCTCTCTATCGGAGGTATCACATCTCCGCTCAAAAGGTCACAACCCATATCAATCTATAACCTCAAATACAAGCATATAGGAATCATCAACTCCAGAAATCAAGATCATACCACTATCCCAAAGGCATGGAGGAATCACATCTCTTGCCATACACATATCACAAGGCATAAAGGAAACACATCTCTAGCCAAAATATACTCATACACAACACATGGAGGAAAAACATCTCTAGTAAGACTATGTCCATCAAGATAGCGTGGAGGAAAGAACCATCTCCAGCTAAATTCTAATCACACTCAAATAGCATGGAGGAAAGAACCATCTCCTACTATGATCATAAATCCCGCTAGTACATCAAGATCTAATAAGATCATACATCATATCATAGCTAGCATGAAATAAATATATCAAGGCATATAAGCACATGAGCACATAATCACAACACTCACCAAGATAGCACTAAGATCTACTCGGTGATCCTACAGGTGCATCTATCTCAACATAAAACTCTGGATAGTTCCTCTGGATACTATCCTCAGTCTCCCATGTAGCCTCCTCATGTCCTCGTCTCGACCATTGTATCCTCAACATGGAAATGTCCTTCGAATGCAAGCGTCTCATACCTCGCCTTGGATTGCAATCAAATGCTCAACAAAAGTGTGGTCCGGCCCAAACACCAAATCATCATAACTCACAATGTGTCTCGAATCTGGTATATACTCCCTCAGCCGAGACACATGGAACACATGATGAACACCCTCTAACCTCGGAGGCAAAGCTAATATGTAGGCTGCTTTCCCAACTCTATCTAGTATCTCGAAAGGACCGACATATCGAGGACTCAGCTTCCCCTTTATGCCAAAGCGTCTGACGCCACGCGCCGGAGATACTCTCAACAAGACATGAGCTCCTACCCTGAACTCTAGAGGTCGACGCCTCCTCTCTGTATATGACTTCTGGCGACTCTGTGCAGCCAGCATCCTCTCTCTCATCAGCACTACTCGAGCCATATCATCCTAAATATGATATGGCGCTATACCACTAATATTGCTAGGCTTATCCTAGCATAATGGTGTACGACACCTACGTCCATACAGTGCCTCATATGGGGCCATCCCAATAGATACATGTCAGTTGTTGTTGTATGAGAACTCAACTAGTGGGAGATAATTAGACCATCCCTGTCCCCAATCCAACATACAAGCTCGTTGCATATCCCCAAGGGTCTGGATGGTCCTCTCTGACTGACCATCTGTTTGGGGGTGAAACGTAGTCATGAAGTGTAGACTCGTCCCCAAGGCAGTCTGAATCTGCTGCCAAAATCTAGAGGTGAATCTTCCATCTCGATCAAAGACGATCGTTCTCGGCACACCATGGAGTCCCACTATCTGTCTAGTGTACTCCTCAGCTAATCTGCTCACTGACCACGTCTCTCTAATAGGAATGAAACGTGTTGTCTTCGTCAGTCTGTCAACAACAACCCAAATAGCATCAAAACTCCTACTAGACCTCAATCCCGTCACAAAGTCCATGGAGACGTCCTCCCACTTCCACTGTGGTACTGGTAGTGGATGGAGCTCACCTCCAAGTCTGCAATGCTCAATCTTGACCTGCTGACAGGTTACACATTGTGCCACAAATCTGGCTACATCGGGCTTCAACCCTCCCCACCAATATGAGCGTATCACATTGTGGTACATCTTACTCGTACCTGGATGTACTGAGTAAGGTGTACAGTGAGCCTCCTTTAAGATCCTTTGTCACAACTCTATATCAGTAGGTACACAGATGCGGTCATGGATGCTCATCACTCCGGCCATCTGCTCCAATGGAGAACTGTGGTGCCTCTCCACGAGACGTTCTCTCTCTAATCCTCATCAAGGTCGGGCAGGTCCCCTGCTTCTGCGGGATCTCATCCAACAGACCAGATAGAACCTCTAAAGCATATAACTAGGCATCCTCATCAAGAAACTAAATGTTCAGCTTTAGCCAGGCTAGATCTCTCTGAAGCTGAGGCTGAACTGTCAGTCTCGCAATTGTCTTCTCTAGATGATGCAGAATCTCAAGGTCAAGGTCCTTGATCAACTCAAACCATCGACGCTGGCGGTATTTCAATTTCCGCTGCGTAAGAATTGCACTTCAGAATCCTATGGTCTGTCGATATCTAACATGAAATATCATACAGGTATTGTCTTCAAATCTTCAAGGCTTGAGCTACCGTTGCTACCTCTAGATCATGAGTTGGGTAGTTCTCCTCATACGTCTTCAGCTGTAGACACGCATATTAATACCTTTACTCCTCTATATTAATACACGTCTTAAGCTTAGTTGGGATGCATCACCGTAATTTACGGGATCCTCATAACCCTCTAACTATAATAGAATAGAAGCAGAGGTCAAGTGCCTATTCAACTTTTCAAAGCTCTGGCATACTACTTTGACCACGCAATTCTGGTGGTATTCCTTAAAAGACTCGTAAGTGGATACATAATCATAAAAAAAAACCTTCCACAAAGCGTGGGTAGTACTCGGCTAAGCCGAGAAAACTTTGTACTCCCTTAATGTTCATCAGTATCGTCCATGCTGCAACATATTCAATCCTCGCCAAATCAACCATGATCCCACTGGCGGGGACAACAAGGCCTAAGAAGGCTACCTCTGGCATCCAGAACTCGCCCCTAAAGAGCTTGGCATACAACCCTCCATCTCCCAGATTCTGCAAAATTGTCCTCAAATGACCAGTATGTTCCTCTCTGCTACGAGAGTATATCGAAATGTCATCAATGAAGACCACCACAAACTTATCAAAGAAGTCGATGAAGATACCAATCATCAACTCCATGAAGACTGCTAAGGCATTCGTCAACTCAAATGGCATCACTACAAACTCATAGTGTCCATAACGGGTACGGGATGCTATTCTATGCAGATCTTACTCTCTCACCCTCAATTGGTGATATCCTGAGCGCAAGGGAATCCTGAAAAATACAATTGCTTCTTAAAGCTGACCTATCAGGTAGTCAATACGAAACAATGAATACACTATGGCGAATGAAGCCCGTCTCAACCAACTCTTCAAGTTGCTTCTTCAACTCTAACATCTCAACAGGCGCCATACGATATGGGCCTTCCCAATCAATCTCGTACCATACTTCAACTTGATATCAAAGTCCACACTCCGCTGGGACGGCAAACTAGACGGTTCAGTGACACGTCTATAAGCTCATAAACCACTGGAATATCCTCCAACGTGGAACTATCTCTCTCCTTCATGGCATAACATTAGAAAGTATCACCTCCTTGTGCTATCAACCTCGCTGCTCGTACGGCAATAATGACAAAACTCGCCACTTCAAAAGTCGTAACCTCGGAAGACCTCTATCTAATCTATCTCAGTAGAGACTATAACAGCCTTCCAACTGATATCTAAAACAACATGATATCTATTTGTCCAAACCATACACATAATGACCTTTTCATGCACCTAAGGCATGACAAAGAAGTCTGCAAACCATACACAAGTCCCTGAATAAATGGGACAATCACATACCTCGTGGGTACCTCAGACCCCTAACTAGTAATCTTGTAAAGGAAAGTCTACCCTCCACTGTATCTAAGGTCAACTATTAACACATGCATCAAAAGACAAGAAGTGCATAGCACTCACAACAACCAAACTTTGTTAGGTAAACCATTAACGTGTAACAGCTAGCGTCAACATCTCAATTGGATATCATCACTCAAACCTCAGACCTATGCTCCTCAGGTATCACTGAAGTCATTGTCAAAGCCTCCACTTCTACTCTTTCTGCACCGAAAAGAGGAAGGTCTTGCTGAGAAAAAACATTACCTTGCTGACAAAAAGGGGTAAGATGGCCTAGTTCGCCACAAGTGAAGCAAGCTATCGGTGCCAAGGGGCACTCAGAGCGCAAATGATCTGGATAGCCACAGTTGAGACATAAACGTCTTATCTCTGCAACTGATACGGATGACTCCTCTACACTTCTCATCTCAAATGCTCTACCCTGAGCTCTTCTGGTGTCTGTGGCACTCTTACCACGACCTCTATCTCTACTCGGTCTGGGAACGGATCCCTAAGTAGACTGACGATCTGGGACTCTCTGTTGTCCCTGTGTCTGCTGCTGAGGTGTATTCTGACCACCTCTCGCTACACTGGAAAGGAAAGAACCCTGTTGTGATGCAACTCCAACTTGCTTACAGAAGGCAGCTATATGGCCTTGTCTAACACATGTAAAGCAAGTCACTGGTGATCTTGGACACTTTGATCGTATGTCCAGACTTCCCACAATTGTAACAAGTTCTCGTCTCCGTGTAGAACGGTAACTACTCAAACGTCCACAAGCCGGACTTTGTTTACCACCTGAAGACCCTACCTCATCTTTCACTAATTCGACTGTTGTTTCTTCTTTGATCTGGAAGCTTCAGTGGGTCCCACAAATATCTGTAAACCCGGTGTAGGTTTACCCGCTCTTGTAGTGTCATATACTTGGCGTATATATTCTTGAAACTCGAATCCACTCATTGAGACACGATCAGCCTCTTCAAGTTCATCTACTGCTACAGGTGAAACAACAGCAGAAACTGGTCCTTGACTTGGCGCTACTATAGGAAGAGGGATGTATCCCTTCCTCGTCTCATTGCAGATGCTGCTCTAGTCTGAGCCATCTGTAGGATATACACACCTAATCTTATAAGGCTATATATATATATATATATATATATATATATATATATATATATATACGCTGCAGAGATCTATGACAGAGGTGACGACTTCTCGTACATTCTATCCCAAAACCATACTTAAAACCAAAACTCTTTTTGAAAATGTCAGATCCCTTTCGGGTTCTATTTATTTTACCTATCAAACCTCATTGCAGGTAGCAAGTGTCATCGTTGTCAACATAAGGCTCTAATACCAACTTTGTAACACCCCATATCCACGGGACTCGGGGCGCTACATTGGGTTAGGATCTCACAGTGGATCCTGACCCTAGCCTGACAACAAGTTCACTAGACCTTACAACATGGCACTGACAGATATAAAACAAATACATAAAGCTATATAAATTGTACAATCAGAAGGTAAACAACATCATAGCCGAGTATCAAAACATAATCCTCACCTCACGCAGGAGGAAAAATATAAGCAACCCCAACTAACCACCTAATGTACGAGAGTCGTCGGCCTGTCACCTTGCCAGATCACCCAGCAACTCCTATCCTGCAAGCATCTACAACACGGTATGAAACCGTTAGCTAACCATACATATATGAGATATTGCATAAGCACAAGCACAATCAGGAAAGATAAACACATCAACATGCTATCACACATTTACCCATTTATTATCTTTATATAATAACCATTCACTCAAATCGTATATATATATATAGATAGATGAAACTATGTGACACGAGGACCGTATCATTCTCGCCTCTAGGTCTGATAGCCAACTGTACGAGTATCGGTCAAACAATCCGTGTACCCTATGGGAGTGGATTGCGCCCTTCCTGTAAACTAGTCTGGTCTGACGTCAGGGAACCTCCATGTCTCATGCTATCATAGCAACATATAACGCACATACCACTCATGCAAACACCCAATATAAGGATGGTAGCTAAGTAAGTCCTACGGATTTATCTCAACCTCGATCAAACTCAACCACGATCACCTCCACACTGGAGGGATAACACAACCTATAACCAAGGTATAAAGAGATGTCACATCTCTTATCAAGCAAAGGGTCACACCTAGACCCAAAGGGATCCATAGGGATCTTATACATCCTATACCCTCGAATAATATGCTAAACCTTAAAGCCACATCAGGGCATATATCCAACTCATGATACCATCATCAAACTAAAATCCCATAATTACTAGAATAATGTAACGAGCATAATGGAAATTCCAATTATCCATTTTAACCAACTTAAGGTCAATTTATACTAACCCGCAATACGGAAAACGAATAAATTCATAACTTATTCGTTACTAACCCGATATACGATCCGGAAGAAGATACGGACTCCTAGCAATGCAGGGAGTAAGAGCAAGGTATCAAACTCAACGTTCGGCGGCTCGCGGTGGTCCGTTGGCGTTCTGATAACGATAGACGGAAGCTTAACCAAAAAGCTAGCAAACAGGAAATAAATTGGTACCATGTTGAAGAGAACAAGATGAGGGACTCGATAGTATAATCAGATTTGGAAATAGATAAAAGATGAATGATTTGTGTGGAATTGAAAGACGAATCGTATTCGCTCGGTTTGCTCGCCTGTAACTTTGCAAACGAAGATGAACAACCGCCTTTCATTTACTTTTGTAACTTATGTATATGATTTATATGTATATAGATGTGCAAATGGAGATGCGGACTTCTTCTTTCTATATGTATATATAAGAAACTAGTCTAATACCCGCACCGTGTGCGGGATTAACTTTAATAAATTGTAAAACAAATCTAATTATTAATTAAAGTGAGATGGAAGATAATATTATAAGGGAAAGTAAAAGATAATAAAAACAGAAAAGGATATTTTTAAATAAATGATAGTTTACATGTTCTTGATAAAAAAAAAGAGGTCTTAAATGAAACTGAACGTTAAAATGACCCGTAATATAAAAATGTATGGAACCGTGATTTATGTAATTAAGGTTTTTTTTAATATTAGTATATATATA